>CM019072.1:68691806-69064306 GCA_009667805.1 Leptobrachium leishanense | reverse complement strand
TGACGCGGAGGGTCCTGAGGACAGGAAACACTGCTTTAGATAGATAGACAGATGGATACCATGGAATTTTCTTTTTGATGGACACAATGAGATTTGCCTTGTTGATGCCATATGATGTACCTTAACACACACATTTATTCCTCTGACATTTTGTGACAGTGTGTGTCAGTTATGAAGATAAAGAGATGGAGGAATTTTAGAAACAACATAGTACTGAAAGTAGAGAAATGTGAGGTGAGACAGTGAGGACAGGAGCTGGGGATATGACTGAGAGTACTAGATAAGATACAATGTGAAAAAGTGATAAATCAGTAAGTACAGGGGAATATCCAGGGGAGGTGTCAGATACTATGTGAAACCATCAGGAAGCAGTCTGTTGCCTTGATACAGAGACTCAAACTGAGATTGTATGAGGGGGAGATACAAACAGAGACATATTGTCACCCCCTCCCCTTTCTCAAACACAGGGGCAGGGAGGGTCCAGCTTCCTCTTACCTCATATCATCTCCCCCTAACTTCCCAGCACAGGAGGAGGGGGAGAGAGAGGCAGAGCAAGGCTGTAAAACAAAAGGAGAAGCAGGCAGCTGCTGCTCAGACTTCCTGAAAAGAGGAAGAGAGACACGAGGAAACACAGAGGCGAGAACCAGTAACAAAAGAGACACTTGAGTGGATTCCATAAGGAGAAGGTGTGGGGTGGGAGGAGAGGTGAACACCAAGGACAGGAGGGGGAAGGTGGCTAGGTGAAGAAGACCAGCGTGTGAAACAATGTCCACCTCGCTCGTGAGAAAGGATTCCAGCAAGAAGAGCCTGCAGAATCTACTGAGGTGAGGAAGGATGAAGAGGGGGAGTTTGAGAATGAGACTGGAAGTTTAAACACACACCAAGATGAGAGGGTTGGGAGTTATGGGACAAAAGGTTTTATACCAAACTGTGACCAGCTATGAGAACTGACTGAGAAGGTAGACCATCCTGGAGATTTTTGAGGCAAGATATCCCAGCTATTAGGGTTTAGTGAGCAGGAAAAACAGTTATGAGGGTTTAAAGAGAAGATACACCAGTTTTGAGGGTTTAACCAGAAGATAGACCAGTTATGGGGGTTTAGAGAGAAGCTACACCAGTTTTGAGGGTTTATCGAGAACATAGACCAGTTATGAGGGTTTAGGTGTGAATGTACACCAGTTATGAGGGTTTAGTGAGAAGATAGACCAGTTATGAGGGTTTAGGGAGAAGATAGACCAGTTCTGAGGGTTTAGGGAGAAGATAGACCAGTTATGATGGTTTAGTGAGAAGGTAAGCCATTCATGAGGGTTTCAGCGAGAAAATAGATTAGTTATGAGGGTTTAGCAAGAATGTACACCAGCTATGATGAGTTAGTGAGAATGCACACCATGAGTTCTAATGGTTTAGTTAGTGATAAGGTAGACCAGTTCTAATGTCTTAGTGAGAAGGTATACCGTATACCAGGTATGATGGCTTCAGTGATAAGATAGACCAGTTATGGGGGTTTATTAAGAATATATCCTAGCTATACGTACTTAGTAAGAAGGTAGACCAACCAACTATAAGATAAGGATAAGGCAGACCAGCTGTGAGGGTTGGCTGAGGTTGTAGACCCCTGTATGGAAAGCAGGACCAGCTATGAGTGATGAGTGAGATAATAGACCATGGTGTGAGATGATTCACCAGACTGGGATTGTCAATGAATGATTAAGAGGCAGACTGTGAATGGCCAGTAAGCATATATCAGGCTGTTAAGGATGGATATCACAGATATAAGTATGAAAGTGTGGTATACTACACTGAGTGATAGACACCCACTGACCAAATTTTAAAGTTTAAAATGCAGAATATGAGAGGATTAGTGAAGCTGTGAGAGGATGGCGAAGGAGTTGGGTGAAGGAATGAATGTATAGAGGTGCCTGAGGAAGGTCACGCACAATGGATGCACAAGAATACAGAACAAATATACTGTATGTGGACAGTGGGTAAAACAATACAATGGATCCTGGGCGAGGCAGCGGCGGATTAACATTAGATTCTAGGATAAACTATCCAAAAGGTTGAATATATAATGGGAGAATGCCATGGTGGAATATATAATGGGAGAATGGTGGAATATATAATGGGAGAATGGTGGAATAGGTGATAAAGAGGAAAACTGGCTGGGAAATAGATATAGGCATTAGTCAAAGAAACTATGCATTCTTTGCTCTGGCAGTGTAGGACACTGTATGATGTGAGTCGAAATTCTCAGCAGCTGGAGTCATGGAGGTTGGTTATGATGGGAGGATGTGGAGGAATTTGGTTGATGGGGGGAGGAGAGACGCCAATGCCCATTGATTGGGGATAGAAATGCAACGGGTAATGGGTGTGTGCTGTAGTGGATGGGTCAAACTACTGGGATCACTTTTGAAGAATGGATGTGTAATACATGGATGAAGATACAATTTATAGAGTGTTGTAATATCTTCCAATAACCTTTGTATTGGACTTTCATTATGGGCGCCTTTGGACGTTCCTCCGCGGAGCCAGGCCTTGAAAAATGCCAGGACCAGGTTGATGCTGACTGATAGAATTTTTCCCTTGGTTCATATATTTTTGGATCGGCTCCTAAAAATGTGTGGTTGACTGCTAAGCTTGATATAAATCCCCTTGCGGTCTAATTACATAGATTGCCTCTTGCACATTGTGGTCCATGGATACCCAACTGGCATGCCCAGTCTTTGTAGCACCAGAAGATCTCCTCAACCCAGACGCGTGGTTTATAAATGACTGAAATATTGGAATTACAGAATGTTTGTTTTAAATGTTTTGTATGTTCATTTTGTTATATTGTTTAATGGCCAGATTGCTGTTGTGGAACCAACACAATAATTGGACATATTGTATTTCAAATGTGGCGTGAGGTGTGGTGGTAATAGTCTTGCTGCTTCAGTATAATGGAAGTGTTGATGCAACAAAAGCTGGATGGTCGAGTATACCTGGCGACCTGTATCGAACGTGACCCCGGACATCTATACAGGATTAGAAGAGATTTAGATCAAGAATGCAATTGTGGAAGTGGGATCCGGCGCCATTGTGAACGAGGCTTTACCTGGAATCCTTTTCAGACTTATACTAGTGTAAGGAGCGTGGAAGCATCCACGTTGACACTAGGATAGGGTCAGGCCAGCTGTGATACCAATGGTTTAAATTGTTCCGATATAGCAGAGATCACTAACAGGGTTATTCAAAGAGATCCGAATTGTGACCAAAAGTTAACCGAACAGTGAAATTCATCGTACGGTTACCTTTTCTGGCCATTCGGCTATTCAGAGAGCAGGCAGTTCGCAAAATGTTGGCGAATTGCCTGCACATACGGTGGCTGTTCGTTACCTGTTCGAGGGCAGTGAAATCCCATAGAGAAGCAATGCTTCGGCTATTCAGAGAACACAAACCAGCAGTGAAAAGTTGCCAAAATGCCCTGCCATTCGGTGGTTTCATTCGGCATGTTTATTCAGGAGAATCCCCTAGGCTTCAATGTTAAATATATTCCCGTTTTAATTCAATATCTAATAAACCGTTTATTATAATATTCCGCAGTAAAAAGTTTCTTTGTTTTTAGATTTTTAAGGATCTTTTAGGCATTTTTCAGGATTTTTTTGAGAATTTTTTTCCATTTATTTTTTTAAATGTTTTTTCTTTTCTCTGTAACAGCCCTTTTTATTATCATTCATTGGCTCATATGTAAATTTCAGACATTTTCGCTCAGTAGTTTCTTTGCAAGCAGTGTTTCACTTTTCAAACATTCAAACATTTTCACTCCATCCGTCTGCGATGTTGGGTTTTTCCGGCGGCTGCGATGCGTGTGATTGGCTCCTGCTGGGGTTTTTCCGGCATTTTTGGCGGGTTTTCAGTGTGCATTCGCCAGATTTTACAGTGAGTTTTCGGCACGTTTGCGGTGACTTTTCGTTGCAACTCAGGGACCCTGTGGTGCTTGCTGAATACACCGCAGGGTCGCCGAAATGGGATCGCAAAATCTAACCGAATTGAGGAGAACGAAAAGTCACCGAACGTGCGATGACTTTTCGATTCTCTTTGAATTACCCTGTATGTATATTTGCCACTCATCATTCATCAAAGTACAAACAGGATGATCATGTCACCTGTGAGACGCCTTCTGTGAGGTCTATATATACAGACACAATCCTTTTCTACACAGTATAAGAATGTCATCAATAAGTGTCTGAGTGTACATAGCTCTCCACTCCATTGCTTGGCACAGGGTACCAGTGCTGGTAACGTTACTGACATAGTACTGGGTTTCTCGCAAAGCTACCCGGGCAACTACCCGATGCCGAGGAAATATATTTAAAGCGGTGGCTTAATTTAGCCCAAGGGTCAGCAACCTTGGCTCCCTGATGTTTTGGGAACTACATTTCCCATGTGGCTCAGTCAGTCTAATGGGTGACTGAGCATCGTGGGAGATGTAGTTCCTAAAACATCAGGGAGCCAAGGTTGCAGACCCCTGCCCTAGACCAATGATGGCAACCCTTGGTACCCCAGATGTTTCTGAACTACATGTTCCACGATGCTCAGCCAGCCTAAAGTGTGACTAAGCATCGTGGGACATGTAGTTCCAAAACAGCTGGGGTGAAAGGGTTGACCATCACTGCCCTAGACTTACAACACTATAAGCTGGTGCTATAATGTAAATGGTTATGATTGGTGATCTCACTGTTCCACATTCCTCAAGTGTTCTCGTCGTTTGACAAAGGCGGTTTCTTCAGCCATAATGTTGCCATCTGAGATGTCCCAGTAAAATTCCTGTCGATCCATGCCAAGGAGTGCCTGGCTGGTGCTCCATGTATTACTCTGTTGCTTGCTTCCTCCTGTGAGCTTTGACAGTCTTTCAAAAGGAAGGGCTTTCCTTCACCCGGAAGGCTGTCAATCAGGGCTTGAGAAATTCATAGCAAGTTTAGGAGGCAGGAATAAACTTAGGAGACAACCATATATTTTTAGGAGCCTGGAAAATGGTTCTGCATAGACGTGTGCAGAATAAACCAGCCATTAAAGAGCCAGAGGTAACATTTTGAGAGCCAGTGGTGGCTACCTGGCTTTCTGGACTTGTCAAACCCTACAATATGTAGCATTCAAATTCACAGAAAAAAAATGAAATGGTTACGTGTCTGTTTTTCTTCACACCCCTAAACAGAACTCAATGAATCATCCAGCTATGTCTGCAGAGCACTGCACCCTCACGTCATGATTCATGCTTCCCACCCCAGTAGAACCTCCTCTTGTTATGGTCCCAGGTCAAAGCATCCTTATTGAGATCACAGTTGCAGCTACTGCAGAACATCCTTCCCTTGCAGATTCAACCACCACATGTCTGGGGCCACTGCGTTTCCCATCCTCCAGGAGCATCAGTCACGTCATCAATAAGTTGTAAAAATATTGAGTTCACAATAATTATCTCTGACTGCAAGTATCGTTTATCGACTCCACAAGAACGCTACGTGTTCCTGATATGTTTCCACCAGTGAAAGTCATGTCAAAGTGCTGCTAGAAGCAACAGAGGATTGAGGGAAGTCCCGGAATTGACAAAAGGGAATCACAATAGTGTGAATCCAAAAACAAATGCAACTTAAAAATAGGAAAAACTGCACAGAATAATGCCTGTGAAATATCACCAATCCAGAGGTCTTCCCCAACTCGGACCGCACCTCCTTCCTCCGTTTCCCACATCCTCTTAAATGTAGAGCAGAGGTGGATCATCTCAGTGGATGAAAAGAAAGATTAAACTTCATAATGCAATTCAGAACACTTTATTCCAATTATAACACGCTAGAAAGCGCTGCTCAACGCGTTTCGTCCAGCTATATAGACTTCATCAGGAGCATAAAATATTTTCTGCTTCACTGTACCACATTTTACAGGTAGTTAGATCACTCGGTGTAAATATGATACTTTGCTTTTGTTCTAAATTACATTTTTTATTTACACAAATGACCCCGATATGTTGTGTCTTCATGTTTGTCTTAAAGGGATACTCTATTAAAAATTACAGTTCCCTTTTTTCACCCCTTAATTCATTGAGGAGAGACTGCTGATAACCTGTGCGCAATTATTATGTGATTGATTTTATATAGTGATTTTACTCACCTTTTGTCCCTCGCCGTGCGCTGCTCCTCCTCTTCAGCTCAGGGTGTTCTGAACCTGGAAATCCCCTAAGTTTTACCATGCACATTGCTCTCCTAGGCTACTTGCGTAGCACAGGAACCGCAAATTGTGTACTACTACAGACTTGTGCACTTACAGGTTCCGTAGTGCTCGCACAGAACAATGGATCGGAGCTGCGCGCATGCACAGATCCGATTCATTGGCTGCCTCTCTGAGACCGATTGCTTGCTCTCGCGGGTGGTCTCAGAGGGTGATGTTGGCACGTTCCCTGCGCTGATCTTCCTAGTGAACGATCCGATGAACGGCAGCCAAGAAATTCAAAATCCCGGCTACTGATGACGTTGGGTGGAGTGGAGAAAGCTCCTCCACTTCACCCATTTTTTCTGCTAGATCGGAGCACTCCTCACATCCTGACCACTTTAAGATGATAAAGTCACCAGGACGAGTTCAGCGACCCTTTAATTTCAGGTTGACAATTTTAGTTGAGACTTGAGGGACGGAAGCAGAATTTGGAGCACTTAGGACAGAGGTCCGATATATTCGTGGTTTGCGGGTGTAAACAATTCCTCGAAATGAGATTCTAAACTATAATAAATAAATAAACGCTGTAAGAAATCTCTCGGTGTAAATAAGATACTTTGAATTTGCTCTAAATTACATTTGTGTTGAAAAATAAAGGACATTAAGGTAAACATTCTAACCTTGTTTATCTGAAGGGACTGTATACAATGTATACAGTAGCCTTATGTTGTTGAAGATAGTATAATGACAGAATATCATAAAATGAAATAAGCTCATCCTCATTTTTATAGACGTGTGGCGGTATTTTCCACGACGCTGTGAAACAGATGATAGAATGTCTGAGTAACTGATGACAAATTGAAGCGTTCAGAAACAAGGTGTTAATATGCTGAATGTCCAATAAAACCCTTTCTCTGACAACCAGGACCAACCTATTTCCCAGGACATCCTGAGATACACCAAAAGGAAACTGGGACTGGGGACTGCCCATCGGATACATAATATTATATTACATACTGTTTCTCACAAAGTTTAGCTTGCATTTTTAAGGACTTCAAAGGAGGCGCAGCCAGAGACGAGGCTACATGACTTTTCCAGTGACTTCACGTCTGACGTGGCTATTGATGGAAATAAATTACATAAAGCAACCAAAAAGAAATAGTGCCCCCCCCCGAATGTCAAGTAAAAACCAAAAGCTACAAGAAATACAATACGTGTCTCAATACTCTTGATCTGTCCCCTGAAGACGTAGCGGAAATACAGCACAGAAAAAAACAAGACTGTATTTATACAAAACGCAAAACAACAAATAAATGGACGACCATAGCGCAATACAGTATAATACAGAATATATATATATATACACTGTATATTATGCCCCTGCACTAACCCAATAAGAGGATAATACAATATCAGCCCTTATCATAAAACAATGTTACTCCTCCTTGATATATGTCCATGCCAAATTTCAGACACGGCAGCAGCAAACATCAGTCAGCATACATATATAATAACGTTTATAATTGCGGAAGACATTTACACATCCCAGCAATTCAGAGAACTGCTTCACAGAGCTCATGTGCTACATTCCCCATATGCAGCAAGGACCTCTGGGTAGGACATGCAAATGAAGTCTGCAATTTCCCACCGTTTTGCATCCCGGATCTGTTTTAACACAGAACCCTCCTTGACAGTGTCACGCCTTAATAGAATACTAGATGGCTTTTTAACCAAGGTCAGGTTATGCAACGAGTCACAGCCACTCCTGGACAGCTGTTACAGGCTTATTATGCCCTCATCAGCAGGAGATAAGCATCAAATAGCAATGAGTCATGGCCTAACACGCAGGGCAAATCAATACATATATATATATATATATATATATATATATAGTTCTTAAATATCAGTATTATACTGTATTGTGTTATGGTCTATTTATTTGTTGTTTTGTATTTTGTATAGATACACTATGGTTTCTTTCTGTGCCATAATATAAAGCAAGATCAAAGTATCTTGAGAGCTCTCACTGGATTTATTATAGCTTAAGAGGACATTGCTGTGAGTTTTATAGCTTTTGTTCCTCTATCCTACACACTTAGGCTGGGGTCAGACTAGCGCATTTTTAACGTGCGTTTAGGTACACTTTATCACGGCCGCAGTATCAGCAAATGACGGGCAATAACGGCCAATATACGAAGTAAGCCCGCACGAAAGTCCGGCTGCGCAACGCAAGTGGAAAATGAACGCATTTTTTCGAGAACGCAGAACCGCTAGTACTGACGTACAGAGTGCGCTGCGTCCGCTAGCGGTGTGTGTGCGTGATTAGGAGATGTCAGACGCTGCTAATGTCCGGCCAACATAACGTCCAGATGCAAAAAGTGTTCTATTGCCGTTCCGTAAAATATCACGCCCGAAAATGCGCATCGTATGACCATTTTCGCACATTCTGTGAAAAAATACGTCGATGCGTTTGGACGCACTTTTTGACGTCGCTGCAAATAATGCGTTCGTTTGACCCTAGCCTTAACCCCCATTAGTTTGAAGCGCCTTAATGACTGACAATTGTAGCAGAAAGTCAAACATAGGGACTGTCCCTCCTACATGGGGGCACTTGGAAGGTATGGTATAATATAGTATATAGATTCCACAGTGATATTTTATAACCAAATCCCATAATTTATTCCTAAATCATGAGATCTTTACATTTTTAAAACCATATTAAAGCGGAGTGCCCTGCGTTAGGTATGCTGCATCCAATGGTTTCATAGACACCCTTATGGAAGATACATGTTCAGGTTGGGGCGCAAGTTTGAACATTCATAGAATGAGAAGGGACACCCCGGTCAAAGCAAAGTAACTGCTGTTGCCCAGCTGCCATCTTAATCCCTGCACACACAACCAGCCATAGGGTATTTAGGAGGCCAAAATGCAGGGAGGAGGCCAATTCCTGACTGTCAGAGTAACAGCTGTGAGCATTTTGGCTGTTTGATGGTGTGTATTATCCATCTGTCATTTCCTAAAGCATCACAAATATTTTCGGTTTGCAGACGGGTAAATCCATGTGGATTACCACCTTATAGATTTTTCTGATCTGCTGGATCTATTCCATCCCTAGGTTGGGAGTTGCGGGCGTAATATTCTGCCGATTAGTCTTTCTGCCTGCTGGGCTCTTGTAGCCAAAATACATTCTATTTCTCTTGCTATATTGTTTCATCGGTTGCCCTCGATTCATCACATCCCTCCTCGGTGTATTGTCATATTAGCAGAAAAATAGTACGTATTTGGAAAAGACGTTGGAAAACATCTGCTGGTTTTGGAAAAATAGGATTGGGAAATAACATACACTCGACATCCAGCTGGTGTTGTGAAATACATGGATAACATTTTTATTGCAATGCCATGGGGTGTAATAAAGCTTTTTCGGCTGTGGGCAATACACTTATTATTATACACAGGCAGCTATATATCACCGCACAGCAATGAATGCAATGTACTTGAAATAAGAGATATTTTACCCTGCATTGGCTGCCCGTTCTGTCCATGTCCTGACTTCTCACCTTAATTAATTGCTGCACTGGCGCTGCTCATCGATCGAGTCGACTTGGGCTTTGCCCTGTTGTGAAGCTGCACTCTATGCTTAATTATGACAGAGATAGCCTGCTCATTACTGGCATGCGGAGCATTATGCGCATGTGAGCCGGTTTTTGAAATTGCGTGGAATGAAAAAACACTTTTTTTATGACTGGGCAGATAGGTATATACAGCTGCAGATAGGTGTATGAAACTGGGCAGATAGATATACAGTTGTGTTCAAAATTATTCAACCCCCACTGAAATTGAGTGTTTTGGCCAGTTTGACATTGATTTTGATCATTCAGTCATCTTGCTTACAATTAAATCAAAGAGGCACGTGTAGGTCAGACAAATATAACATTTATAATGAAATAACCACAAATGTCTTTTCTGTGCTCACATCATTATCAGTTTTATTCAACCCCCAAGTGACATTCAATCTTAGTACTTAGTACAACATCCTTTAACAGTTATAACAGCTTTTAAACGTGAAGCATAGCTTGACACAAGTGTCTTGCAGCGATCTACGGGTATCTTCGTCCATTCGTCATGGGCAAAAGCCTCCAGTTCAGTCACATTCTTAGGCTTGCGCACTGCAACTGCTTTTTTTAAGTCCCACCAGAGGTTCTCAATCGGATTTAAGTCAGGTGACTGCGATGGCCACTCCAAAATGTTCCAGCCTTTAATCTGCAACCATGCTCTAGTGGACTTGGAGGTATGCTTGGGATCATTGTCCTGTTGAAAGGTCCAACGTCTCCCAAGCCTCAGGTTTGTGACGGACTGCATCACATTGTCATCCAATATCTCCTGGTACTGAAGAGAATTCATGGTACCTTGCACACGCTGAAGCTTCCCTGTACCTGCAGAAGCAAAACAGCCCCAAAGCATGATTGACCCCCCCCCCGCCATGCTTCACAGTAGGCAAGGTGTTCTTTTCTTCATAGGCCTTGTTCTTCCTCCTCCAAACATAGCGTTGATCCATGGACCCAAACAGTTCTAATTTTGTTTCATCAGTCCACAGAACACTATCCCAAAACTTCTGTGGTTTGTCCACATGACTTTTGGCATACTGCAGTCGACTCTTCTTATTCTTTGGAGACAGCAAGGGGGTGCGCCTGGGAGCTCTGGCATGGAGGCCTTCATTACGCAGTGTGCGCCGTATTGTCTGAGCTGAAACTTCAGTACCCACATCTGACAAATCTTTTCTCAGTTCCTCAGCAGTCACACGGGGACTTTTCTCCACTCTACGCTTCAGGTAGCGCACAGCAGTCAAAGTCAGCATCTTCTTTCTGCCACGACCAGGTAGCGTTTCAACAGTGCCCTTTGCCTTGAATTTGCGAATGATGCTTCCTATGGTCTCTCTTGGTATGTTTAACATCTTTGCAATCTTCTTATAGCCATTAATGGAACAAATATACGTATCTGGTCAGCGCGAAATACACGCAAGGGACTCGAACGGCTTCTCAATTGATTTCATCCATGATTAAACATAATGGGATAAAAACAGGAATATAGATCTAAGTGCAGTAAACAAACAATTCGGCGAAGGTTTGTAGGATATCTTATGGTTGACAAACTCACAAGTGGAGAGCCCAAACACTGGCTCTGAGTGGATGAATGCTTTTAGGTTGTTTGTCTGAGAAGGCTTCAAAGGTAACCCATTCCTGGCTGTTGAAGATATCTCATCACGTCCATTCAATATGGGAGAGAAGAAAGAAATCTTGTGTATACCTGGCGTGGCAATATAGGGTATAAGGTCATGACAAATGTAAACTCACATTCGGTGGAGCTATTCTGAGCTCGAAAGGAACGGCATAAGGGTTTTGTAGGTCAAACCCCAATAAAAGACCCAATTCGTGCAGGAACTGTTATCTTCTTTAAAATTTAATTAAAATAAAGAAATAATGAATAAAAAGTTGTACAAATGTCCAGAACGCGTTTCACCGCTCAAACACGGCTTCATCAGCTGGTCCTTACAAAGATAAATAAAGTGCATGGTTTTATAAAGGCAGAAATTATAAAAAAACTTCCCCACATGTGTTTAATTGGTGGTCAGCGTGCGTTTCAGACCTCTTCATAGGGTTTCTGTGCATCGCCGGCCGCCAGCGCCATCTTGCGCATGCGCATTGTTGATTTCCGCGTTCCACAGTGCGTTTCACGGCATGATATCCGGTATCGCAAAGAGGTGTGAGTTCCACTGGATATACACATACTTCCGGTATCGCAGTTTTCTGAAAATCAGCCGCAATCAGGTCATAATAGATGCATAATGCGGAAAAATTATGACAGAAGTCTATCTTAACCAAAAATTATAGATTGGTTTCTCACAAGCAGGCTGTCCTCCCATTGTGTAAATTGGAATTAAAGGAGATAAAATCTTTATGTCAATGTGATATACAAATTTCTAATAGTGAATAGCGTTCTGTATCAGAACTGAATGTGGCATATAGATATATGGTCTTAATCTGAAACCCTAAACGTGATATAGTGTAAACTAAGTGTTATTTATATAAATAAAGCCATATGGATAATATTATAAAAAATAATGTAACGTGAAGTGTTCCTATACTCAATAGGATTTGGGCCACAAACAATATGTGATCAAATGGTTAAAAAAAAAAGAAAAAAAAAGAAAGGAGGAGAAATCCTAAGATTAATGTGTTGGTGGATTCGAATATCCTTATTAAGTTAAGTTGACAATATTGACTATATTGTGTAACCATGCACTTTATTTATCTTTGTAAGGACCAGCTGATGAAGCCGTGTTTGAGCGACGAAACGCGTTCTGGACATTTGTACAACTTTTTATTCATTATTTCTTTATTTTAATTAAATTTTAAAGAAGATAACAGTTCCTGCACGAATTGGGTCTTTTATTGGGGTTTGACCTACAAAACCCTTATGCCGTTCCTTTCGAGCTCGGAATAGCTCCACCGAATGTGAGTTTCCATTTGTCATAACCTTATACCCTATATTGCCACGCCAGGTATACACAAGATTTCTTTCCTCTCTCCCATATTGAATGGACGTGATGAGATATCTTCAACAGCCAGGAGTGGGTTACCTGTGAAGCCTTCTCAGATAAACAACCTAAAAGCATTCATCCACTCAGAGCCAGTGTTTGGGCTCTCCACTTGTGAGTTTATCAACCATAAGATATCCTACAAACCTTCGCCGAATTGTTTGTTTACTGCACTTAGATCTATATTCCTGTTTTTATCCCATTATGTTTAATCATGGATGAAATCAATTGAGAAGCCGTTCGAGTCCCTTGCGTGTATTTCGCACTGACCAGATACGTATATTTGTTCCATTTATGTCTTGGTTTGAGGGAAACCACTGTTTATCTGGTTAGCTGGGCACTCGGAGGTCATATTGTGGGCGCCTACCATTTCCATCTTCTTATAGCCATTGCCCATCCTGTGAAGAGTAATCACCTCTTCTCTTGTCTTCCTGGACCATTCTCTTGACTTCACCATGTTTGTAACCACACCAGTAAATGTCTAGAAGGAGCTGAGTATCACAGTCATTTTAAAGCTGCCTAATTGGTGCTTATTATGCTTTATTGCTGCTCCGTGACATCCACAGGTGTTTTCAATACCTGATTGAAAACACTTGAATGAACCTCTGTTCTTAAGAGTGGTAGTCTTTAAGGGGTTGAATAATTGTGTCAATGAAGAATTCACAAAAGAAACATTTACTACTGTATTACAAAACCAATTGATGTCATTTTAGTTGCATATGGTTCTTTAAAAAGTCCTTGTAGGATTTCATTCTGAATACAATTACAAATGTACACTAAATTCCCTAAAACCCTTTACAGCATTGGGGGTTGAATAATTTTGAACACAACTGTATATAACTGGGCAGATTGGTATATGCCGCTGGGCAGAGATAGATAGATGGGCGATATATATAGATATATATAACTGGGCAGAGATAGATAGATGGGCGAGATAGATATATATATCTCTATCGCCCTGGGGCAGCTAGGTATATCAGGGTGACCAAAAAGAGAGACAGACATACCCGCACCACTTTCTTTTATACCCATGTTTACGTTTTGCTGCTATAATGCCCTATTTCATTTTATGCCCCCATTTTGTTGTATACCCCCCCATTTAATTTATTAGAGCACTATTTAATTCAGTATACCTGTATTTCATTGTCTACCCCAATTTCATTTATTATACCCCATTAATTCAAAATGCCCTCACTTAAACCAGTATGAGAAAATTGTAATTTTAGCATGTTCTCATTTAATTTATTATACCCCATTTCATTCAATATGCCCCTATTTTATTTTGCATTAACTTCATTTTCCCAATATGCCCCTACTTTATTATGCCAACATGTCATTTCAGTGTGTTCCAATTTAGCGTTTTATCTCAACAGCTTACATTATGCCTTGTCTTTAACGGTGCGCTAACGGCGCAACCCTGGAGTAGCGTTTCTTTAGGACAGATTCTTGAACACAGACAGTAAGAAATGCTGTAATACCTTGATTTCCACACCAGGGAGGTACTACAAGAAACCTAATTATCACCTCAGCTTCAAATGGCTTCGTGGCCAGGAGGTCGCTGGGTGAAAACACATTAACTATCGGTGTCCTGACACATAGACATGACGTGATACAAAAACATGAACAAGATTGTTGATGCAAGACTTACTTTGAGACATACAGAGCGGGAACAGATGGGTTCATTAGCCTGCAGGGAAGGCCTACAATCTAAGATTGTATAGCGGAGTACATACAGTATATCCAGAGGGGGAACACAAAGTTCAATAGCCTGCAGGGAAGGCCTGCTATCAGCGATGGTCGCTATACAGAAGCCTAAGAATACAGATAGACGACAGGAAACAAGACAGTAGATGAATTCAGCAACAGACTGGACAGGACTTAAATCTAGAAACTAGGAACAAACATGACACTGATCTAGACACAAAACTGGATGCCTTGAGATAAGGCCTTGAAACCAGACAGACAAACAGACATGAAAACATAAACCAGATAAACCATACTAGAAACTCCGAAGCATGAACTTAGCTAAACAGAGGGGGAAAACAAAGTTCAATAGCCTGCAGGCAGACCTACTATCAACGATAGGCTTCTGTATAGCAAAGACAAACAGACATGAAAACATGAACCAGAAAAACCAGACTAGAAACTCAGATACATGAACATGAAACTCGAATACATGAACTAGAAATCAAGATACAAGAACTAGAAATAACCAGGACAAGAACTAGACAGATACTCGAACTACTAGATACATCAAAAGCAGGCACTAGGACTCCACTCCAAGTTACTCCCACAACAGTTCAAGGAGCAGCTCCACTCACCCTCTTTTAAAGGCTGATGGCTCCTTGCACTTATGCTAAGCCCCGCCCCCTCATATGCCGTTTTGCCAGCTCTCAGTACTGGTAACAGGCTAGCCAGCGATGCCACCGGGCAACCTGACCCCCAGGAAGCGCTGCGGGGGCCAAGGATGTTACACCCACTCCCTTATGGTTGGCTCTGTGACTCTTGACTGGCTCCCATGATATAATACAAGGATGTGTCCAACATCTCACAGGAGCACAGCCGAGAGTCATAGAGCAGCACCTAGTTGAGCATAGGACCCGAGTCTAAAGGTAGCAAAGTCTGTTCTGCACAGTTTCATACACGGGCTGCTGCCAGCTTCAGTCTCTGTCACAAGCCCTGTTAACAGCTGGTCCTAGTCCTCAGATGCTGCGTCCCACCAGGAATTGTCCTGGTATCTCAGTGGGCAAGCTTAGCCCTGATTACTAAATTTCTGTAGAATAATCCAAAATGTTAATTCTTGAAGCCCATGGCTACCTGAAGGTATTAAACCCATATATAGCAACGCAAGGCCGTGTTCCTGTATTTTATACTAACTTGTTTGTTTGTGAGTTTTATAACAGTTATGGATGAGATTATGTACAATGTGCAATTGTTCTACAAGCTATAATCACCAGTTATGTAGTAGGGGTGAGATAGGATGGGAGATGGAGTGAATGTATACACACATACTAGCATGTCAAGAAGATGGATGTGAGTGGGGGATGATGAGACTCAAGGGACAGTAATGCATTGGGTGAGGATGTCAAGTGATGTCAATTTGCAGTGCCGAGTGATGCTATTGCTAACCACTACAAAGCACTCCTTTGTCCGACAGATCTGTATATTTACAGTATCATAAAATTATGCACCAATATACACTATTTATTCTATCTCACACTGTAATATGTTTATTTACATGATACATACACACAGTCTTCAAAATGTCCTAATCAGAATAATGGGGTGCACACTGACCTCCTGAAAGCTCCTCGGTGAGAGCTCCTCACATTGGCTCTCATCAGTCATATGTCACACCAGCATGATGTCAGGATTGCCAGCTCTCCTGAAGCACTGCCGTCTGGCATACACACCCGTTGCCTCATTCAGATGAAGCCCTGTAGCACCATGTCACTTCGCTGATACTCCCTTGTCTCAGCATCACCGTGTTCCTCATTCCGGTGCACATTGACACACACACAGCCTATCAGAAACCTCCTAGGGCTTTAAATATCTGCTCTTGGCGTTCCTCATTGCCCTGTTGTGGCTTTTACTATCAGCATGTCATTTTGATAGTTATTTCGATTTTTCTGGTTTCTGACTTTTGTCTTGACGACAAATTATCCTTCTGACCCCGGTCCCTAACCTTGGCTGTGTTTATAAGTCTGTGTATTTTTCCTGCTTTTGACCTTGGCTTCTTCTCTTATTCCTTCTTTCCCTGTTAAGTACGGCCACTTAAGGACTGGTTATATAGGCAGGGCATCTTCCTTTTCACTGGGGTCTGTTTGCTGGGTCACCAGGTAACCATGACATCATACAAGCCAAAGAATGGAGAAAAAAGAAAAAAAAGAAGCCACGTTAACTTTCTCTGTAATAGCCGTTCAGGGGAGTAAATATCGCAATGGTCACAAAGGTCAAGGCAATACCTCAACCCTTGATGAGATATCACTATATACCATTTACTTGGTTCCATCACTGTGGTGCAACCACCATCATCTTGGTGCATGGGCGATGCTTAGCAATTTGCCCTCAATGGTGATGTTGTTGCCTTGATTCATCAGTTAGCATCCTGACATGCAACGAGAAGACACCTCTTGCAATCACAGCTGTGCCTTACCCTGGTGGCATACAGGGAATAGCTCAAAAATTTGAGTCTGTGAGCAGTATAGGGTAAACCCCAACATTTCAACACATGCTAATGACTTTTTAAAAGGGTTTACCTTGATTGTGTCTCTCTTGCCTTTTATCCTGTTGTCTGTTTCATTAATTTTGGGTTTGCTGATTCAAAGTGGCATATTAATGTAACTGCATTGTGGTTTATACTAGGATACCGTTTCTCATGCTTATTATACAATGTATATGTGAAGTCTAGGTTATGTCTCAATACCGTTTGTGACGTGTTAGAATATTGTACTCATGTAGTTTAAGAGTCACTTTGAACTTGGGGTACATGGACCTAAAGAGGCATTTGGGAGGTGCAGGCCTAACGTTCTATATTGTTTCCCTGCCCTCTCCTATGTTGAAGTCACCCTGTACCTACAATTCTAGGTACAGGGTGTTTGTGTCCTATATGCGTTGCATGAATACTGTTAGTGTTATTATTGGTATTGTTTATGTTTAGTTGTTACTATCTAATAATATGATTACTGTGCGAGTCACTGTAGCCTTTTCTAACTCCCCTATCTAGAATATGTTTACATCTGTTAAAGGTTGGAGTGGTCTTTGTTTGTTTGTCTGTCTTGTTTGGCAAACACTGCCCCATTATCTGAGACTGTATAATCGGAATCCCCTGTTTATCCTCATAATCTACTATTGTTCTGTTTTGTTGAAATTTCGTGATGTCTCTTGGTGTCCAAAGGTAATCTCTTTATCTGTCCCTGCTCTAATTATGTCACAGACAGCATGACGCCAGGTAGTAATTTCCGAGCAGTTGCAGTAATTTTACTGGGGAGGGATTAATGATGAAGCGGTAAGACACCAAGGTGTCTTCTCTCTTTGGACGCTAGGCCCCGCCTGGCACTATATATATTATTCATTAAAGGCTCAGTTCAGGTTGTCTGTTCTAACCTCAAGATCTGCATGCTGACTCATGTCTGGGGAATGCTATCACCGCACTGTCAGTGTGCCTGTGCTTAAGCTTCAGCTAAGGGCTGGAGAAAGGCACAAAAGACTGCTGGTGGGAGAATAGGGGTCCGGCAAGGGAACGGCATTAACAGATGTGAACCAGTCGGTGTACGGAGATCTGTTACACCGTTTTTACACAGTTGGTGCACCAATGAATATCTAACGGCGGTTATTAGAATTCACTGTGTGAGCACTGTCAGAGGATAGCTTGCTTTTTAAGTTATTATTTCATTGGTAATAAAGTATAATATTTTAGGCTGCATATTGGTGTGTTTTGTTTTCTACTTTCTTTGAATTATATAATTACGTGCTTCACCCACTTGCCGCCCACAGGCTCACCACTCAATGGAGTGTGGAAGATGAAGAGGAGGCTGCCAGAGAGCGACGCAGGAGGGATCGGGAAATGCAACAACAAATGGGAAGCGATGAACCATCTGGAGAGGATTTGACTGAGAGGAACTTTGCAGATGACCAGTAAGAGTTTGACATGTCCTTGAAAGATCACATCTTGCTCCTCAGCTACCATCTGCCTACTCCTCACCTGCTCCCTGCTCTACTACCACCCTCTCCCTGCACCTCATCCACCCACATATTCTGTATTCTTCACACACTCTCTGCTCCTCACACGCTCTCTCCTTCTCTGCTCCACTACCACTCCCTGCTCCTCATTCAATCACTACCTGCTCCACTCACCTTCTCTCTGCTACTTAACTACACATAATCTGCTTATCACTCACCTAAACCTTGTTCCTCAGCAACCCATCATCTCTTCTCATTTATTATCTCCCTGCTCCTCACCCGCTCTCTCCTGCTCTTCAGCCACACATTACCTGCTTCTTTTTTATTCTCTCCCTGCGTTTCCTCCAGCAATTCTCGGCTCCTCTATTACAGAGAGATAGAAAAACCCCTGGGTTGGATGTTTGTGTCATCCAGAAAACAAATCACTAATAAGCCAGTCTCTGCTCCTGCTCAGTGTCCAGTTCCCACCTGTATACCTCAACATGGGGCAAAAGTCAACATACAGAGTGTACTGTACTATTGTATCATGTACAAAGGTCCCTATCACCTGGTGTGAGCTAAAACGCTAAGACCCAGGCTGAGACCCAGCGCTAATGCGATTGTGTACAGGATAGTGTATTTTTTCCAATGCAGAGTGCTGGGCCATACTTATCCCCGTCCTCACAAGCTTACTTAAGTATGAACACATCCAATGAAGAGCCCTCACACCCCTGCATTATTAAATTCTCCCAAGCTACCCGTATCATCCATGTTTATATGCACACATATTAATTAAGGCTGATGGCATTACATGATAAATGCCACCCGACAGCATGTAGAATCATTACACTACATTTAATAGATCCAAAAGGAAGGCCAGGTGAACAACAATAATTTCCTTGCTGCAGCATATAAATAATACATGTTTCAGGGCAACATTTATCCATATGTCCCTTTAAACATGGTCCTAACCATAATACTCAACCGCTTACATACTATTAATAACCCCCAGCATAAAATCTTTAAAATTAGGCAATATATTAGAATTAGGATACATGTGGATAAAGGATACATATATATCATAATTGAGCCTACTGCAACAGCAGCGACATTGCTGACCAGATCCATTACAACTGTATCGTGTATGGGGCCAAGAGAACACCTGTGCTGCATTCCTTTTAATTGTCTGTTAATTGTATGTTAATTTTGGGCAAGGACCTGGTTTTTGTGGTTTTTTGGAGTTACCACCAGGCTTGAGCAGTAGGTAAAACTTTGCGATTAACGTCCGTCTACAAATTAGCGCTGGCACCAAATGATCTGTTGGTTACAATATCGCAACTGCTCTGTAGCGCTCCCCATGTTCAGGACGCAGTAAGTACAGTAAGCTCACGCTACGAATTGCAAATTACCACTCGCTAAGTGATTTTTGCCGTTTCTAGCGGGAGGCAAAGGATCTGTTGGTCAGGTGCTAGACTCATTTTACCTGGCGCTAACGCAAAAACATGCTGACTCTACGGTTAGCTCACACCAGGAGATAGTGCCCTAAGTGTTTCTCCAACAAGTCAACTGGGTCACAATAGTGGACCTTTTTCAAGCATCAGTGGTGTCGATTGTTATCGTCATGCTCTTTATGCTCTTCTACTAAACATTATCTGCTCCCCATCGATCCACCCTCTGCTCCTCTACTACACATTATCTGCTCCCCATCGATCCACCCTCTGCTCCTCTACTACACATTATCTGCTCCCCATCGATCCACCCTCTGCTCCTCTACTAAACATTATCTGCTCCCCATCGCTCCACCCTCTGCTCCTCTACTACACATTATCTGCTCCCCATCGATCCTCCCTCTGCTCCTCTAATATCCATTATCTGCTCCCCATCGATCCACCCTCTGCTCCTCTACTACACATTATCTGCTCCCCATTGATCCACCCTCTGCTCCTCTACTACACATTATCGTCTCTCCATCGATCCACCCTCTGCTCCTCTACTACACATTATCGTCTCTCCATTGCTCCACCCTCTGCTCCTCTACTACACATTATCTTCTCTCCAGCGCTCCACCCTCTGCTCCTCTACTACACATTATCTTCTCTCCAGCGCTCCACCCTCTGCTCCTCTACTACACATTATCTTCTCTCCAGCGCTCCACCCTCTGCTCCTCTACTACACATTATCTTCTCTCCAGCGCTCCACCCTCTGCTCCTCTACTACACATTATCTTCTCTCCATTGCTCTGCCCTCTGCTCCTCTACTACACATCATCTGCTCTCCACCAATCCACTCTCTGCTCCTCTACTACACATTATCTGCTCCCCATCGATCCACCCTCTGGCCTCTTCTCCTCTACTACACATTATCTGCTCCCCATCGTGAGAGTTAATTGTATTGAGTTGTAGCAAGCTGGGTTGATAACGCAAGCAATGTTTCACCATGAAGCGATGCCTGTGTGTCTTGGATGTTTTCCCTGACGTAAGAAGGAAACATTTAAAGGAAGTGTCCTCTTAACATCCTACATGGGTTCCTAAAATATAATGTTTTTCATAAACAAATTGTATATCTTAATTGAAATGTAACCCATCGTGTGTAGGCTCCACCGTATACATACGTTTCCGGACATCCTTAAGATCTCCATATGGCTTTTAAGCAGCATATGAATACGGCTATTCCATGCACATTCATTCACTATTCATGGATTGGAAAGGGCAGAAAAGCTGCATTTCATAAGTAAAATAGTTGATTCACAGTTTTAATTAACTATAATGTATTGGTTATATTAAAGCAACCTTCTTTTGGTGTAGTGTAATCATTTTTTTGTCATATTGATATATCTTTAACATTTTCCTTTAACCCCCTTCACACCCAAGATTGAGTTATCTCGATTTTGCATTGCAATGCATTGAGAAACACTTATTATCATATCAAAAGACCATTTTCACACATTTTTAAAGCAGGATTAGTGTGTCCTCTGTGGAGAAATGAAATCCTCTGTTTTATGTCTCTCCAAGCACCCTGGAGAGATGTAAACCTGCTGCAAATAGCAGCCCTAAACACCATGGTAACAAAAAGTTCAAATAGGTTACTGCTGCACTACAGCTGCCAGGGTGAGGGCAGAATACAGGGAGAGCTCTGGGGTCACTCATTACTGTACAGGGATAAGTTTCAGTGAGTTATAATGGCTGGAAATCCCTGTATAGTACAGATACAAGGTGTTACTGTAATCTCCATATACAGGCATTATGTCAATTTTATATATTGTTATATTCTATTGGTATTTTTTGAAGCTGCATTGCTAATAATCTCATTATGATCACTACAAAATCACATAAGCAGGAGATCTGAACATTTTTATTATTTATCTTTATCACAGTTACTGGATCTAACACAAATGTCTTTTCTGCCTGTATGATAATAATGCAGACCCCGTTTGAAATTGTGTAAGATAAAGGACACCATCTAGAGCTCAGAATTTTACATTTCAACAATATTTCTGTAAAGGATAAACAAATACATGAAAAATTTAAAATGAGCAAATTAACATTGTTTTATTCTCAGAATAACAATTTCTGGGTGAAACTTCTATTTTACCCCATATTTAATTCTTAACTTCACATCCACATCACAAATGTTTCAAATAAATGCTATGATAAAAAAATTTTGCCGACAAAAAAAATCGCTTGGCAGTGAAGGGGTTAAGTATGAGACCTTAAACTATTGTCATTGTAACAGAATTTTCTTCACTCTTGCTTTGAAGTGCTGAACTGAAACCTGCTGGTGCGTGGGAGAATGATGAAGACGAGGGCTTCAGTGACTGGTCCCAAAGGCTGGAGCAGAGAAAGCTACGAGGGGCATACCAGGTCCCTGCAGACGGGTCTGAGGAAGCCAGGACAACAGAGGAAAATGGACTCTCAAGGACAGCAGAGGATGAAGAAAGCCAGAGAAGAAGAGAAGAAGAGCAGGAGAGTGACGATGCAAGAGTTCCGGATCGACGGGTGGAAGAAGACGAAGAAGAGGATGAAGGAACATCACGTTATGAAGTGACAGAGGTATGTATGACGTTTGAAGAATACTGTGGTTGATCTAGGTTCTGTCAGGGTTATTCAAAGAGATCCGAATGGCTGCCGAAAGGTAACCGAACGCTGGAAATTAGCGTTCGGTTAACTTTCTTGGCCATTCGGCTATCCAGAGAGCAGGCAGTTCGCCAAATGTTGGCGAATTGCCTGCACATACGGTTCCTGTTCGGTGCATGTTTGAGGGCAGTGAAATCCCCGTAGCTTCATCTATTCAGAGAACAAACACACCAGCAGTGAAAGGTTGCCGAAATGCCCTGCCATTCAGTGGCTTCATGCGGCAGATTTATTCAAGCGAATCCCATACGCTTCAATGTTAAAAATATTCCCGTTTTAATTCAATATCTATTAAACCATTTATTATAATATTCTGCAGTAAAAAAGTCTCTTTATTTATAGATTTTTTTAGGATCCTTTAAGCATTTTTCGTGATTCTTTAGAAAAAAAAAATCGGTTTCTTTTTTTTTAACATTTTTCCTTTTTTTCTGTAACAGCCCTCTTTATTATCATTCATTGCATCTTATATGTAAATTTCAGACATTTTCGCTCAGTAGTTCGTTTGCAAACCGCGTTTCACTTTTCAAACATTCAAGCGTACTGTTTTTTTTCACTCCATTCGTCTGCGGTGTCAGGTTTTTCCGGCAGCTGCTCTGCGCTGTGATCGACTCCTGCTCGGGTGTCTCCGGCGTGTTCGCCGGGTTAATCCAGATGTTTTTGTGCATTTCGGTGTGCATTCGCCTGGGTTTTGCGGTGAGTGTTCGGCAGGTTTTCGGCGGCTTTTCCCTGCATTACGACAGCCCTGTGGTGCTTGCTGAATACACCGCAGGGTCGCCGAAATGGGATCGCCAAATCGCACCGAATTGAAGAGAATGAAAAGTCACCGAACGTGCGGTGACTTTTCGATTCTCTTTGAATAACCCTGTGTATCTTGGAAAAGGGTGTCCTACTTATTTGTCTATAGCTGTAGAACTAGGAAAATGTCAGTTAACACGTAGGTACCTGGAAGAAATGCAAAGAGCCAACGCAGCAAGCACAAAGTTTAAGATGTACTTAATTTACTGATGATGCAGTCAAAACCAATCATAACAATATAAAACAAGATACATCTAGAGCGTCTAGAGCATGATACGCTTAGAACCTGGTACCAAATTCAGATGTAACCTTGCAATTTGACAAGGAAAATTACCCTTGTATGATCAAAAACATCCCTGAGGATTATCAAGATGTTATTAAGATGACACACCTATGCTCTCCTGTGGGAACTTCATTATGCCGAAATGGACCTGTCTACTAGGGCTAGCTCACTACCATAAAGAAACCTGGAGAGCAGGTGCTCCAAGCCTGGACTCACACAGCACAGTGCAAGAATAAGGAGGAACCCGGCACTCAGTTTCCAAAAATGGCAGGTTTAATGGAAATAAGTAGCAACATTTTGGCTTTACATGAGCCTTTCTTGAGATAGACTTGAGAAAGGCCAACGTAGAGTCAAAACGTTGCCAATAACTTCCAATAAAACTACAGTTTTTGGAGACTGAGGGCCCAGTCCTTTGTTCTTGCGATTTACCCACCTTTGGAATTTTATTTATATAGTGGAAGGTTTGTAATCATACGGAAATCAATATGTTGTAAGAGATTAGATAAGCAAATAATTTTTTACTGTATCTTTTAGAAGCTGAATGATGAGCCTGATCCCTGCACCAACGAGAGGTACAGCCCTGAGCCTTGTCCACAGGAGGTTCCAATTTCTTCCAGTCACTGGTCAGCAAGGTACAGTCTTAGTGCACCTCAGTGTCTCCTAACCCTAACAAACAGCCTATGTTACATCTTTCATATGGATACACTTTAATAAATTAACACAATCGGGTCTATTCACTAATGGGTGAAGACAGAAGGATCTAGACCAAATAGCCGATTTGGAAAAGGAAATAAATGGGAGAATTTTTCTGGATTGGCTATTTTGACCTAGAATTTTCACTTCTACGGACTTCAGCTTTTGGTGAATAGACCTTAATGATATTGGTAAGGGGTGTCCAACACTGGACCGCTAGACGTTTCTGCTATTTATATCTGGGAAACACAGTCCATGATGAGAGACGAAGCATAGAACATAAGAATGTAATTCAGAATATACGTATGGAACTCAAAGTTATACGTTAGACTTTCAGACCTTCTCGCAGCAGTCTTCACCGTAGCTTTGGGAGTTCATTTGAATTTGTGTAATGTATTTGGATGGATTTTCATTTAACCAATAGCGCTTAGCAACTGTGTAAACCAAAGGTCCTCAATCGTGTGCCTCCAGATGGTTTGGAACTATATTTTCCCATCAGGTTAACCTATTCAGAGAACACCGAACAGCACCGAAATGTCAGTGAAATGCCCTCATGTTCGGTGGTTTCATTTGGCAGGTTTAATCAGGCGAATCACTTAGGTTTCAATGTAATAAAATATTACAGTTTTTATCCAATGTCTATTAAACCGTTTATTCTTTTAATCTGCAGCAAAAAGTCTCTTTATTTTTTTTTAAGATGTTTCAGGCATTTTTTGTGATTTTTATGCAAAATGTTTTTTTTTTTTTTTTTTTAAATAGCGATTTTTATTATTATTCATAGAACCTTATATGTTAATTCCAGACATTCTCGTGCAGTAGTATTTTTGCAAACAGCATTTCAAATTTGTCACTTTCAATCGTTTTTTTTGGGGTTTTTTATCCATCCGGTGGCTTGTCTTCTTTTTTCTCTGGCTGGTCGGTGCTGTGTTCGGCGGCTCGGCGGCTGCGTGTTGCGGTTGTCTGGCAGGTTTGTTGCGGCTGTTCGGCGGATTTGTGGTGGTGGCGGATTTGTCGCAGCGGCCGGCGGATTTGCAGCGGCAGTTCAGTGGGTTGTGGCAGCGGCCGGCGGTTTTGCGGTGTTTGGTGGCCGATTTGCTGCACTTTGGGGACCCTGTGGTGAATGCTGAATTCGCCACAGAGTCAACGAATCTCGCTCGCCTTAAGTGAATAACCATGAATGTGAAATATGCAAAATTAACAGTTAAGCTTTCTTTCTAACCTGAAATCTTTGAATGCAGAGAGTACGAGGAAACTGAAGAAGAGGAGACAAAGAAGAGAGCTCCAAGTCCAGAGGAAGACTATAATGAGAGAGCCTGGGAGCCCCCTAAAGAGGAGGTAATAAAATGGCAATAAACCATCAGGAAACCACTAATCATTTGTATTATTGCTGTGTCGGTAATTTATTGGCCTGTTTTGTTCTCTCGGCATTGTCAGTGAATCAATGATGCATTTTTCTCTAATCTGGTCACGAATCAGTGTTGACATTTGCAACATCTAAAGCTGTGTAATATGTTGATCAAAGAGGTGTAATATTAAAGAAATATATATATACAAATCTATCTCTACAACTGATCACTTTGCATAGTTCAACGCGTTTCGCTTTTACACCTGTTTTATTACCCATTGAGGCAATAATTGCTTCATTTTATTTAAAGGTAAAAATACAGTGTCGGATATATTTCAAACATTCTAATATTTACAAATAGATACACTTTGTGAAATTTGTGTAAAATAATTCCCATGGTAACAATAGATTAATATAATGCCCTTATTCAATGTATTTGCTTTTATTTATTTCGTTTTTTGAAGATCTGGGGAGAAAGTGAGAATCATGTACTCCTTTTTCTTTATGTACAGTTGTGATAGGGTTGCACAGTTATAATCCAAACTTCCCATAGATACTTTTACACTGTAATCACTGATTATTCTGAAAAAAAGAGAGAAATTTATCAAAACGTCAAAATAAGAGACTTCTTTATCTATTTTGTAATGTTTGTTATAAAGATGGAGAGATAACACTTTTTCTTGAATTGAAGACAACGTAATTTGAATTCCAATATATGTTTTAGATATCCATTTTCTTTCAATCCATGGCTTGACAAACTAGTAACAAGCTTAAGGCCAGAAAACAGAAACACATGAGCCAGCTATGAGCCCTATTCCACTCATGCCAGTGACTTAACGACTGGAGTTGCTATTCCAACCTTGTCGCAGGTTTTGCTTGGCTACTTACTGTAAATTAACCTCCCTTATACTCTTCGAAGGAGCCATTTATTTGCACCTAGGTGGAGAAGAACGAGCGTTTGCAAGGTAGCTCATTTTCCTTTGAAGCCGGTATTTCACAAAGAAATACAAATGCAAAATCACAATTTATGGGGTTATTCAGAGATCCGTAATTATGCCAAAAATGCACCGAACAGGGAATTTCCCGTACGGTGCATTTTCATGGCCATTCGGCTATTCAGAAAGCTGGCAGTTCGCCTGTTCAACGGCAGTGAAATCCCCCATAGAGAAGCAATGGTTAACCTATTCAGAGACACCGAACAGCAGTGAAATGTCAGTGAAATGCCCTGATGTTCGGTGGTTTCATTTGGCAGGTTTATTCAGACGAATCCCATAGGTTTCAGTGTTAAAAATATTCCCATTTTTATTCAATATCTAATAAACTGTTTATATTTTTAACCTGCAGTAAAAAGTCTCTTTATTTATTTATTTATTCGGCGTTTTTTTTTCACCAACTTTTTTTTTTAAAAATTGCATTTTATTTTTAATGTAACTGATCTTTGTATTATCATTCATAGGACCTTATGTGTTAATTCCAGACATTTTCATCCAATAGTTTTCTTGCAAAGAGAGTTTCAAATTTGGCACTTTCAATGTTTTTTTGTTGTTTTCTCTTTTTACCCGTCTGGCGGCCTGTTGCCTTTTTTTTTTTTTCCTGCGGCTGGTCGGCACTGTGTTTGGCGGCTCGTCAGTTGCGTTTGGCAGGTTTGCGGTGGCGGGCGGTGGGTTGGCGGGTCTAGGGCGGGTTTGCGGCGGCATTCCGTGGCCGATTCGCTGCTCTTCGTGGACCCTGCAGTGAATGCTGAATTCACTGCAGGGTCAGCGAATCAGACTCTTATAGGTGCGGCGAATCAGAGAGCACCGACATGTCGGTTACATTTTGGTGCTCTCTGAATAACCCTGATAGTAAAATAAATAGCCCCAAAAATCACTTGTTTACCTCTGGTCCTACAGTGGAGGGTGGTGTGGTCTGTCAGTTTTTCTCACCATGAGCAATTGAAGGCCCCAGCCCTAGAGGAGCCCTAGATTGGAATAGGTATGGTAAAATGAGTCGGTAAGGGAAATCGGCTGGAGACGATTTTTGTTTGTTTCCCCTTACTATAAATAAAATAGATAGTAATCCTGTCCGTAATCATAAAACAACTAGAAACAGTAACCCTAACAATAACTCTAATCCTAAATAAGGCAAAAACAGCAACCCAAACCTTAACAGGAAGCTTAACTCCAACCCTAATCATAAAACATGTTGGGCTCTATTACATTCTCTGCGCAAAAGCGCACGCACAGCGCAATTTTTTTTGCGTGCAGCGTTAAAGTTAACACGTGTAAATTAACGTTGGTGTTACGATCCGAGCGCATCTTTTCATCCTTCTGAAATTATCGCGCGTAAAAAATACGCGCGAAGACGCACGCAAATTAACGCTGCGCGCAGAAATCGGTGGGCAGAATGTTTTTTCACGCGATTCAGAATTAAGAATCACAATTGTCTCCCGTTCAGTTTTTGCGCCTGTCAAAATCAATCTGAGTATATATGCTGCAGCAATAATAAAAACACGCACAGCTTCTCCATTTTATTGTTTGGGTATGTGTAGAATGTGTAACTATAGTTTGCTGTATTTTTTTTTTTCGTGCTGGTGTTTTTCGTTTCAGCCAGAACGTTCAGATTTGCAGTTACCACCAGGTTTTAAAAGGCGTTAAAATTATGCGCGCAAATGTCGTTCGTAAAAATTTGCGCATCGATTGTAGTGCCATCCGCGTACCAGCGAACAAACGCATTTGCGCTCACAATGTTAAGTATGGGATGTGCGCACAAAGTTTTGCTCCTGCAGGGTTTGCGCAGGGTAACTCGCGTTAGACGTTAACGCGCATTTTGTGCGCGAACGTTGTAATACGACGTTCAGCGCAAAGGTTTTTCCCCTCGTGTTAATGCGTTTTTGCGCACACGCAAAATTGTGCGCGAAGAGTGTAATAGGGCCCGTTACCTTTTACCAGTAAACATGGAAGAGGGTCCATAAAGTGTTACACATTTTTGTGCAGAATAATAAAGAATTATAGCACTAACATCTTTTGTTCCCATTGCCTCTGCGTTTGTTTTCGTACATTTCAATAGTGTATTTTTTACTGAACAGGTAGAAGCAAAGTTGTACAGTGACCGGTGGGAAATGGAGGAAGAGAACCGGCGTGCGCTATCAGTGAGCAGCAATGGAGAGGAGTGTGACGAAACGATCGCGACAACAATGAAGGTAATGCTGATTATTCCCTAGCTGCCTTGTCAAGGCTTTGCTTTGTCTTCTTACAGCGGTTTGCGTCCATGCAATGAAGATAAGATTTGGAAATCATTATATAGTGATACGCTACATTCTTTGACTTGAGTTTGGTGGAAGCCGGTAGCTTAATTTAAATTATTTCGATAGATGCCATGCGACCACTTTTATTAATTTCACTCATATTAATAGAAGTATTTTCTCTCTCCTCCTTTATGCATTAATTCTTATTTTGCATCCAGTTCTCTATTCTTTTCCCCCCCTCTCAGTACTACATACCACTCTGTATTCTCCATTCATTGTCACGTCCTGCTCTCATCCTCCTTAGCCCTCTGTATCGCAGCCCCTTTTCCATCAGTGTTGCACTCTGTATTCTCTGTTGAGTCTTTGTTTGCCATGCTGTATCCCCTTCTGTATTTGTATCCTTCTTTATTCTTCTGTAGCTTTGCTTACCATTATCTATTGTCCGCTTGCTTTTTGTATTCTACTCATGTTCACCCTCTCTTACTCTTTGTATCACTTTCTCTCGTACTCTATCGTGTTATTTAATTTCTTGTTTCTTCACACTACAGTCTCTATCTACCCGTGTGTCCTATTATATGGCCTTCTCTAGCTGCCCACATCATGTTCTTTGTTATTTGTAACTCTATAAGTAATACAGGGTGTCCATAGTGATGGGCTGCCGGTTTGAAGCGGTTCGAAGTTCGATTCGAACATCGGCTGTTTGAAAGTTTGCGAACTTCGAACTTTTGGGGACGTTTGCGGAAAGTTCAGAGAAAAAAAAAGTTTTCCAAAAAATGCTTAAGAGATCCTAAAAAAAGATAAAGAGACTTTTTACTGCAGAATATAATAATAAACGGTTTATTAAATGTTGCATTATAACGGGAATATTTTTAACATTGAAGCCTATGGGATTCATAAACATTTCCCACTCCTTGTTGGTCAATCATTTCCCACTCCTTGTTGGTCAAACATTTCCCACTCCTTGTTGGTCAAACATTTCCCACTCCTTGTGGTCAAACATTTCCCACTCCTTGTTGGTCAAACATTTCCCACTCATTGTTGGTCAAACATTTCCCACTCATTGTTGGTCAAACATTTCCCACTCATTGTTGGTCAAATATTTCCCATTCCTTGTTGGTCAAACATTTCCCATGGCTTCAAATCGCATTTAAACATGAGCAAAAGCGGTAAAAATTAGCTCAGCGCACAGCGGTGAAATGGCTCAGCACTCAGTGAAAGGGTTAAAACCTTTTTTTTTTTCCTTTTCATTGTTTCCTGGTCCCCAGGGCAGTACTCGGACCCCCATACACCTTTTATGGCCAATATCTTGCATATATGCCCTCTTGGAGGGGACCTTAATTTTCAAACGTTCGAGCCCCATTGACTTGCAAGGTGTTCGAATTGTATTCGAGTTCACAGTCAAACTTTTTCGAGTGTTCGAGTTCGAATGCAAACACTATCCATAAAGTCTGTTTACAATTTCAAAAATGTATTACAACGACAAATGAAAAGACAGGTAAGTGACAATTATTACAAAATGAGACGTATATATTTAAGGTTTTTTTGCCTCATTTAATACACCTCTATATGGGCACCATTAGTTGCACGAAGCACTTGTTCGCTGTAGCAAACACTCATCAATGGTGGCAATGGCATCAGTGATCCTCTGCTTTAGATTAGTAAACCTTTGTTCCATACACCATATCTTTACCATAACCCCATAGAAAAAAGTTGAGGGGAGTGATATCTGGCGGAACGAGGTGGCCAGGGAATTGGGTCACCCCTTCCAATCCACCGCTCTGGAAATGTTTCATTTAGGAACCCACCAACATGCAGACCCCAATGTGGTGGTGCACCATCTTGCTGGAAAATGATGGTTGGTTTAAGATCATGTAGTTGTGGTGCAGCGTATTCAATCAAAAGGTCAAGGTAAACATTTGCAGTAATTGATGTCTCACCGTAGAAAAACGGACCAATGATTTGATTGCACATGATCCCACACCACACATTCATCTAAAGCAGAGGATCACTGACGCCATTGCCACCATTGATGAGGGTATGCTACAACCAACATGGCAAGAAATCGAGTACCATCTTGATGTGCTTCGTGCAACTAATGGTGCCCATATAGAGGTGTATTAAATGAGGCAAAAAAACTTAAATATATACGTCTTATTTTGTTGAAGTATAGGATGTTTGAAGTATCGGATGCGCAAAGTACAGCAAGCTCCCGGAAGCCCGTGCAAAAACTGATGCACTGATGGATTACTAATGGGGGTAGCGTCAGGAATGTAATATGGGTGTCATGTGTTAAACACACTTATCCTGGCACTAACGTTTACATTTGGCACTTCTCTGTTGCCAAATCTAACTCTTACCCCTTTTTTTCCCTCCCATGGTCTGTTTTCAATCCTCGTCTCACCCCTTTGTTATTTGACTCTTGCTCACTATATCTTTCATGATGTCCCTTTTCTTCTGCTAAATGAGAGATAATAAACATAGAAACAATGTATCACTGTGTCTTCCCGTTTTGATCTCTCCTGTCACGCCTTTTCACCAAATTCCACATTCCATTTGAGCATCCGATATCTCTTCTCGTATTCTCTCTGATACATTCAGTGCTAGATACAGTAACGTGTCCTTTTTGTTCCACAGGTAACTGAGATTGCGGAGAATCTAAACCGTTCCATCAAGAAGAGGTATGTAGGACATGGCCCTGCAAAGTCTGAGTATCAAACAGAAGAGTCGGTCACACCATGGTGCAATAAAAAGAGAGCTGATTTATTATTGGAGCAAAGAACAACGTTTTGGTTCTTCTTGTCCAGCTTGAGTGACCAGCTCTTCTGTTGATACTTAATCGGTTGCTGGACTGGCTGCCTTGAATTGCCAGGATCCCTGGTACTTTGATGTGATTTGTATACGTGTGCTGTATCGTTTTTCAATACAGACTGTTTTTATCTTCTTTTATGAGAGAGGAGCCAGACGTGCTCTTTTCACCTGTACTACCTTTGTTTAACTTAATGGTGCCTCTTCTACGTTTTTCCTCTCACTATCATATATTGTGATCCTGTCTTTTATTTGGTTACAATGTTTCTCATCCTGTCAGGAAAAGGGTTATTCAGAGAGGTCTGAACTGTAACCAGACACTGAAATTCAGCATACGATGACATTTCGGGGCCATTTGACTATTCAGAGAGCAGGCAGTTCACCAAATTTTAACAAATTGCCTGCACGTACAGTGCCTGTTCGAAGCCAGTGGCATCCCCATTGAGAAGCAATGCTTCGTCTATTCAGAGAACATAGAACAGCAGTGAAAAGTTGCCGAAGTGCCCTGCTGTTCGGTGTTTTCATTTCTTTATTCAGGAGAATCCCATAGGCTTCAATGTTAAAAATATTCCCATTTTAATACAATATCTATTAAACCGTTTATTATTTTAATCTGCAGTAAAAAGTCTCTTTATTTATAGATTCTTTAGGATCTTTCAGGCATTTTTTGATAAAAAAAATTCAGTGTTTTTTTTTAAAAGCGTTTTTTCTGTAACAGACTTTTTTAATATCATTCATACGACCTTATATGTAAATTTCAGGCATTTTCGCTCAGTAATTTTTTTTGCAAACAGAGTTTCAATTTTGACACTTTTTTTTTTCTCATCCGGTCGACAGCTTGTCGGCTTTTACCGGCGGCTGCTCTGCTCCCTGTTTGGCAGCTCGTCAGCTTTTTCTGGATGTGTTTGTCCTGTTTTTTTCCAGCAGTTTGAGTGATCCGATACTTCAGATCGTATCGGATGCGTTTCTTCGGTGGCTTTTCGGCGGCTTTTTCCTGCACTCCAGGGACCCTGCGGTGAATGCTGAATTCACCGCAGGGTGGGGAACTTTGATTCCCTGAAGTGCAGGGAACGAGAGAGCACCGACATGTCGGCAACATTTTGGTGCTCTCTGAATAACCCATTAAGTGCATGCATTGAGATCCTAGATGTAATGCACAATGTGATAAAGGGTTCAGCTGTATGAGGGTACCTAGAAAACCAGGTCAAGCTCCATGAGAAAGGGGAATAGATATGCTTGGAAATTTCCATCAAAAAGTGTTGAAAAAGGATTAAAAGCGGTTCCAGAGCATAGAGCATTGCAGGAGAAGAGCAGATTGATGGCAAAGGTTGAGGGAATCACAATGTCTTAGGTCAAAGTGTTCAGATTTAGCTATTTAGGCTTAAAGTCCCCTCAACTTACTGACTAGTCCTAGTGGCTCCTAATTGATCTAGCCGCCTTTCTGTATTCTCATTCTGCCCTTCTCTGTCATTAGTAACAGCATAAAAAAGAGCGAGCCTCCGCTTCCGATCAGCAAGATTGACGACCGCCTTGAACAGTACACACATGCTATCGAGGTACGTGCCCGAACTGCAGATGCCATTGGAGATGACCATGCCGTCCCGTGTTTGGCTAGTCTTTTATCCTTTCTTACGGAGAGATTTATGGGGAGCGTGTTAGCCGCTGCCAACCTAGAGGCTGTCTAACAATGGCTTTTACATAACACAGCCAATGAAACATCTCGTAAAAAGGGAATTGTGACCCTCACGTTCTGCTTCTTGCCAGACATCGTCTAAATCGGCACGGCTGGTGCGTCAGCCATCGATAGAGCTCCTGGCTCCTGCAGACGCCGTATCAAATAAGAAGAATCGATGGGAGACCGGGGACGTGACCACTGCAACCAAGATGGCCTCCAGCAAGGTATATATCCAAATTTATACAGCTATAGACAAGAACGGACTAGGACAAAAAATATGCCCAACCATGCGAAAACACAAACATACACATAGCCAAACACACATATGTTGTAAAACGATTAGACAACAAAGCCATTCATTTAAATAGGCACAAATATGTATGTTTAGCACCATGGACACATGTTTATGTACACACACACATACACATTTAGCTTTAGATTAACACAACACACACAGGGACAGAGGGTTGATATGCTATAATATACATACACATTCAGTCGTACACTATAAACAGCTACATACATTCCCATTCATCCGCTATATACTCAGATATATATATACATGCCCATTCATAAACTATAGTCTGTTAAACACCTGCACATTCATATGCTATATATTCAGATACACACATGCACATTCATAAACGAGAACCTTAGAATCAGATACTGTATATACTCATACATACGTGCACATTGATAGGTATATACTCATTCATACGTGCACATTCATAGTTGTATACTCATTCATACGTGCACATTCATAGTTGTATACTCATTCATACGTGCACATTCATAGGTATATACTCATTCATACATGCACATTCATAGTTGTATACTCATTCATACGTGCACATTCATAGTTGTATACTCATACATACGTGCACATTGATAGGTATATACGCATTCATACGTGCACATTCATAGTTGTATACTCATTCATACGTGCACATTCATAGGTATATACTCATACATACATGCACATTCATAGTTATATACTCATTCATAGGTATATACTCATACATACGTGCACATTGGTAGGTATATACTCATACATACGTGCACATTCATAGGCATATACTCATACATACATGCACATTCATACGCTATATACTCTTACATACGTACACATTCATAGGCATCTACTCAGATATACATACAAGTGCACATTCACTGCTGCAAGTTTTATTGCTTTGCATTGCTGCTTTACATTGTTAGACACGCACACACCTCAAATACATTGGACCTTTAAAAGATAACTAGGAAAAGTAAATACTGCCCCCCCCCCTTCCAATCTGCTGCCCTGTGCCCATGCCTACTAGTCCTAAAACACAAATATCCGGATTAGCCAAAACACATCCTGGTCTGGGCGCACAGAAGACATGGAGTTGCCATAAACACTGCAACCTCAATGTTTTTGCACCTATTTTTTGTTATCCATTTAATGCATTAATATAGAAGCTCCAGCTCAGCATGTCCCTAGAAATATATTATATATGTATGTATAAATATTTTAATGATTCATTTAATGATACGTGGATTGCTCACTTTTCAGTATCTTATGCACAATACATCACTTGGGGTGCTGTGCACACAGCTGACTGAACAACCCCGTTATTAGGAGAAGGATTTCCTGCCTGTATAGAGTCACAATGTATTTCTATTATTATACATGCACATTAAGGGCCGCGTTACAATGGTCGCGCTAAAACGGGGGACGCTAGGGAGAAAAACCTGCGCCTGCAGGTTTTTCCTCTGCGCCTTTGTTTTAGCACGACATTACAATGCAGGCGCTTAAAAAGCTGCCTGCATTGTTATTCGGCGCTAAGCCCTGGGATGCGCGCAGCAGCGCTAAGCACCACCACGCGCCTCCTCTCCATGCACTCCATAGGACTCCATTAAGGCAGACGGCGCCGGTCACATGACCTTCCGGATGTCGCCTCGCGAGATACGGCAGTTCGGCGTAGTGATTCACAGGGGGAGACTGGGGGACTTTTTCCCCCCAGTCTCTCCCTGCTCCCGCCAGACAGAGGAGGTGGATGGAGCTGCAGTCCTCGCCGTGGGATAGGAGGTGAGTATCTGACTTTTTGTGGGGGGGGGGGGGTTACTGCTGGTGCTAACTGATTCTGCAGCACCAAGTCCTGGCTGTGGTTAACTTTCTGTTAACCACAGCCGGACGTTAATTAGCGTTAGGACTTTGTAATCCTAACGCTAATTAATTAACACTTTGCGCTCCCCATGTTACGTATAGGGAGCGCAAAGTACAGTAACCTCACGCAGTATAGCGCAAGGTGCCAAACGCGAATGGGTTTTTCAACCTGTTAGCGTTTGGATTGTAATACGGTGCGCCTGCGCCAGGGCCACCAGGGCTAACGCTCATGAAGGTGAGCGCTAACGTTAGCACCAAGATTGACATGTGCCCCTAATTCTTCTATAACGCATGCACATTAATTCTAACCAAAATTTTGCCCCCAGACCTTTTTATTATTATTATTTCTGCAACACTTCCTACGCAGCTATGAATATTGGATGCTGAACATATATAGTGGTATTGGCCGCTCATTTGAATTTAATTTAACGAACACATGAGACTTATTAACTGGATGTTGCTTGCACAGGATACAGAGGGGATCAACATTGGTGTGTCTGACCTCATCTCCCAGTGGGGAAAAGGAAAATCTGAACCTGACGGCCATCAATCTCCTCCCAGACCCTTGGTAATCTATTTTTCTTCTTATGTAATTGAAAGCATTTCGGGGCGGAATGAGAAAGTCACTCCTCGGTTCCTTCGTTCCTCTTTTCAGGAAGTCAAGCCCGGTGACGTTTTTAGCAAGAAGAGTCTGTGGGAACAAGGCTCCAAATCCTCGGAAGCCGGGAAGGTGAGGCTTGCTCTATTTGGGTTCTTCGCTATAAAATAAAGATGAGATCAGGACGTTGAATTGGTTTCTTCACACTTGACCTCTTTTGCATAAAATTTGCATTCCCCTTTGTTGATTTTTTTCACGATTCCCGGCGTACGGCCATCTGTAAAGCCCCTTCCTTTGTGATCATGAATGCTGCAAATAGTTTTACTGCGTGTGCTTCAGGACGACCAGAAACAAACACATCGGGGTATTTTCTTTACGTTTATTAAACATAAAACTAACATTTACAAACTTAGTTTTTTATTCCAACACATCACATAAAGTAATTGTGAAAAATCACACAGGTTATTAGAGTGCGAGGTTATACGCCGAAAGATTAAGAAGACCGAACACTAGAAATCAAACAGAACGCCACCCTGTTGACAGATAAATGCTTATGGAATTGCACCAATCCGTGCCATAAGGCAAAACTGGCATCCCACAACACTTAGGGCCCTATTACATTCTTTGCGCACAATTGTGCGTGCGTGCAAAAACGCATTAACGCGAGGGGGAAAACCCTTTTCGCTGAACGTCGTATTACGATGTTCACGCACGAAATGTGCGTTAACGTCTAACGCGAGTGACCCTGCGCGAACCCTTTGCGAGCGCAATTTAGTGCCCGCATCCTATACTTTACATTGTGAGCGCAAATGCGTTTGTGCGCTGGTACGCGCATGGTATTACAATCTTAGCGCAAAACGTAACGGACAACGTTTGCGCATAATTTTAACGTCTTTGAAAAGCTGGTGGTAACGGCAAATTGTAACAACCTGACCGTACCAAACTGCGGATTCACAACGGAGAACGTCGATGCGCACTTTTTGTTTTACTAGATCCGTCAAAAATGACGGCCACTACCTTGTCTTCCATCAGAACGTACGTCTGTTGTGCGCAGTCCGCACAAAATGACGGACTAGCGTTAGAAATTACATTGCGCTCACTGATTCCATTTTTGCGTGTCGGTTTTTCGAGCGCAATTTCCCGACGGTTGAAAAAAATGCGCAAGGAATTTAGTCCCAGCGTGGATTTTCGTGCGTTAACGTTTAACGCTTCGTGCAAAAACCCCCGCGTTTAGCGTGCGTTTTTGTGTTAAGTATGTAATCGGGCCCTTACACTCTCCAGCCGCCTGCAAACAGGGTTATCGTGGGTTCTATTAAATAGATATATGTACTTTATATATAAGGGCTAGCTACACTTCAAACGGCTCTTTACTGGCTACTGGATTTGTCAAGCCCTGGTATGTCCATATTTCGCATATGTGTGTGTCTCCATTCACAAGGGTGTTTTACAAGCCCATCTTTAGTGTGGGGGTAACCGTGAGTATAAACAAAGCATATCTTTCTCTCCGTCGCCGCCAACTCATCAAGCAATGTGATACACATAGTGGATCTTCAGCAATACAATGCATCATATTATTGAGATTTGCAATAGTCACAGTACATATCCCACCTCATTTATATTGTGCATCGAAGGACAGGTTACACATGGAGAGTCCCCTCTATGTTTCTATGCCCCAATCTCTAATTTTTTTTGAGAAAGGATTTTACCAGGAAGGATACATTGAGATTTCAATCGTTTTCAAGTATGTCCTGGGTGGCGAGTATGTACCGTTAGGTGTCTTGCCCAAGGACACTTACTGGAGTGGTGCTCTTGCCGGGATTCGAACCCTTGTCTCCATGGTCCCCACAGTCATAGAACAGTGATGTTACCTCTACTCCACCCAGCCGGTACAATTACAAGCATAAAAAACATATTGTCAACGTGTTTAGGGTTGGGTTATCTGTTTTACAGGCACTAAGCCACCATGCAACCTCCTAAGCCATGGGTCGGCAACCTTGGCCTTCCAGATGTTTTGAAACTACATACCCCATGATTCTCAGGTGCTCATATGACAGGCTGAGCCTCATGGGAAATTTAGTTCCAAAACATCTGGAGGGCCAAGGCTGCCGACCCATGTCCCAAACACAACCCTATGCTGTAATGCTATTGGGCGCGCACAATGTTCCCATTTATACAATCACTGCCATGGTGTGCACTTCTGCTCGTGTTGTTACAAGGTGCACATATGCAGGAGCTGCACCCTAAAATGCATTGACTGCAGGCTGTTTATACGGTTATGTAGAAGGTCGCGTGAATGTTGCTGTGTCAGTCTTTTAATTGCTCTGCTTAGGTCTCTTTATATCAGTGAAACCCTCAGACATGCCTCTAAAAGCAGTATAAAGCTAGAGGGTCGCTTCTAAGCCTGACCATTCATCATTTCTGCTTTCATAGAGTTCAACACCTAATAAGAAGTATAAGTTTGTGCCCACTGGACATGGAAAGTACGAGAAGATTCCAGTAGATGAACCTTGAGTTTAACAGTAAGTTCCCGTACTACAAACTCACATTTTCTGTTCGTACGCTACTTCTCAATCCCTTCCTCTCAGTTATCATCTTTCAAGTCCATCTTCATCAACCTTTTTGTTTTCTCACGTTCTATTTCTTTCAATATTATTTGTCATCACCATCTAAGTCTGGGTTTGGAATCGGCTGCCATAAGGCTTCCATTGGGTTACAACTGTGATCATCTACTGTAGGTAACTGTTGGACGTCACAGTGTACCTGTTGAATGGCAATATGTATTAAAGACCTGACATAACTTAAATTTCCCTTCAGAGAAAGAAGGAGATACATTGTATCATGAGGGCAGAGAAGGGAGACATTCTGTGTGCCAGAGAGGAGCAGATTTATTTATCTAAGCGTAATTTAGAAGTGTAGATTTCATTACATCATATCTTGATATCATATGTGATCACGTAAAGTGAATTTTAGACATAAAAGTGGGTTAGTGTGTTAGGAGGACACTGGTGTCGGGTTATCGTTGTTTTTCAGGGTGTGATTATGCTCCTCTGAGGCAACAAGCTGCTTCTCTTACTCGCCCCTCGCTCTACTCCTTCCCATTATGACTTCTCTGCATCTTCTACTCGGATGCTCCAACCAGACGCGGTCCTGTTGAAGGTGCTCGTTGGCTTTTCACCAGTTTTCCGGTGGAAGAAAGCAGTCACTCTACGCAGCGGGCGGGACACAGCTTCTTTCAATTTGCGCGCATCAAACCGAGGTCGGTGCAGAAGAAGGGGCAGGCGCGAGCGAAGAAATGGAAGTGCAGGAGGAGGAGCGGAAGCCTCAGACCCTGGTCCTGTCTTTTCTTGCACCTTGGGGGATGTGGCCATGTGATACAGAAGAGCATCCCACATTTTGTTAGCACGGGAGCTTTTACTCTGCGGTTGCCCATCGGTGACTGTTTCAGCGTCACCACTCGCTGGCTCGTCTGTGGTTTCCGTCCTTTGTGTTTCAGGAAATTTTGGTTCATCGGGCTCAACCACCAGGTGCTTCATCAGCCGTGCCCAGCCTCCACCAGGCTTTCGCTTAGGTGGCTTGGCCCTCTCTGGGTTTTTAAGAAGGTTTATCTCCTCTGTGGTGGATTGTTTTTCTGAAGGAGGTGAGGCTTTCGGAACAATTGTAGCGAGACCTTTCAGTGCATTTCCTGAAGGTGCAGGGCTGGGTTCTTTCGGTAAATCTGTCAGTCTTGACGTTTCGTCATTTTTTGTCATGTGTGTGAGGCCCGGGTCAGAAGATATAGTGATATCTGGAATAACTGCAACCCTGAAAGGTGGCGGCAAGGAGACATTGGTTTCTGCGGCCACTGGAGTGGTGGTCACAGCTTGTATTGTGCTCTCCGAAGTAGGAGAGCAGCAAACATTGGGCTTCTTTGGGTTACTTTTTGGTGCTTCTTGAAAGTTCTTGGGTGCTTCAGGCGCAGCGGTTTGTCTAAGAATACTTTTAGGCTTGTCTGGCTCTGTGTCTGCTGATCTTGATGTGCATGAGCCTCTTTCCTTATATGTGAAGACAGTATCAATTTGGCTGTCATTTCTGCTTTCTTCCGTTGTTTTGTGACCCGGTGCAGATAACGTACCACTAGTTGTGACCATATCATGGGAAATAGGTGAGTGAGAGAGTGTTGCTTTGTCTGGGCATATAGGTTTGAGCATACATGGTTCTGTAGATGACTGGCCTGTGTCATCTCTACCCACTTGCAGAGTACCAATAGATGTATTACTGGCTGCTTGAAATACTACTGGTGTGGTGGGTCGTGGAAAACGTGGCGATGGTGTATCCCGGGGAGGAGGAGAGCTGAGGTATTGATTAAGACTCTGCTGTTCACTCACAGTAAACGTGAAACTTCGTTGCTTTGGATAAGGAGAGGGTATCCGGTGGGTCACGGTCTTGATTTGAAATCGTGGAGGCAGGATAAGAGGGAGAGGAACCTTTTTCCGGGGTGATGCAGGTTCTAAGTTTTCCAAGTCACCTTCATTGACTGGGGATAAGGTTGAACGAAAGGACTTAGGGGGCTGAGTTGGTGTTTGCTGTACCCCACTTCGCTTCGAAGCTTTACGCAAGAGTCGTTGAAGCCGAGCATTGTCTTTGGAAGGCTTGGGAGCTGTGGGTGGTGGTGTTGGAGAGGGTGGTCCAGGATCTTCCAGGGGGGTTACTGTGAGAAGCATCTTTCCTAGAAGGAAGAGAAACAGAACTTAGTACTTGCACTATCCAATTGGCATATAATTAAGTGTTATTGAGAATGTTTTTTGATGTGGGCAGTGGAGGGATGCAATGCCATTCAAATGGTCCACACTGTGACAGTCCTAGTGAGAAACGGAGACAACAATGAATAACCGTATTTTGTGTTTTATCTCCAAAGCTTCACTTGTCTATGACATCCTTGTTCTGTTGATGTGATTTAAGGTTAATCAGACTATTTTTTTAATTGCCTTTCAGAATCTCAGAACATTACCCGGAATCCAACATTTGTGAAGGAACCTGCAGAAACTCTTCTGTACAAGCCAAAATATGGCATCGCAGACTCCACTTTCTGGCTGAAAGGGTCAACTGTGATGAATTCTGAAACCAAGCTGCCTTAAACTCACCCTGCATACCCCGAACTCACTCTCCCTGGCTTACACTCACTGTAGGCTATGATGCATTGCAATCCAGTTGTCCCAGGGGCTGAAAATGTCTGCTGTGCAACCAGCTGTGCATATCGAATACGTGTTTCGATGCCTAAATTGCTGCTTATTGACCGCTGCGTCTTTCGCCACAGATGCAAATTTTATGATGGGGTAGGAAACGATCAGTATTAAATTTTTAAAAGGTCAGATTTACTAACAAACTAGCCAGTTGGACCATTTGATGGAGCCAAAACTAACCTGTGGATTACGAAGGAGCCACCACTGTTAAACTCTTTGCTTGCTTGAGGGTTACATTGTATCATTTAGCTTTTTATCGATAGACAGATTAACGCATTGCAGGGAGAGTCTAACTCTTTGCTATATCTTCCTTTTGACATTCCCTACCTTTTTGCAGTCGGTCACATGGTGTACCATTCACCCAATGAGCCTGGATCTCTTACTTTTTTTTTGTATTGACCTTTTTTTTACGCTTTATAAATAAAGTACATATCAGTTAATATTTTGTTCCGGATCTTTCATTTGGTATGAGTGTAAAGCATCAGAACATTGTTTGCAACTCACACTGTTGGTCTAAATTTTTTTTTTAGAGATGCCGATAATACAGCTTGTTAAAATGTAATAAAACATAATTATTACTTGATTGAGGTCTTAACTCACAGTTTTGAAAATAACTTGGAAAAAAAATCTCGATCTGGGATTTTATCCTAGCTATATCATAGATTTTCAGGATGCCTACAAGGAGCATACTTTATGCACATATAGAAATTTAGCAAGAAAAAGATGTCATCTGCACTCGTTTCTATGCAATCCCGTGTGAAACAAAACACAATTAGAGGTTTTAGTTTGCTTGAATGGCCATTGAAGCGTAAACTCACTCGCCCCATCACGGCACCTCTTGGTAGAGTGAGTACCTAACCAATGTAACCAAAAGATGCTCCTCTGAGCAGCTGCATGCTCTCTTGCTGCTTTTCAGCCAAGAGGCAAAAATGGTGGGTTCTATTTATACACGCACCAAGTACTTCCCATTTGGGGTTGAAAAAAAAAATAGTGTAAAGGAACAGCAGCAAAAATGACTTAACTGGTGTTACAACAAAATATATACATATATACAGAAAAAGTGGTGTCGCGCCCATACTCACCAGAAGGGCTGCAACAATTAGAGGTTTTAGTTTGAATGGCCATTCAAGCAAACTAAAACCTCTAATTGTGTTTTGTTTTACATGGAATAGTATAGAAACGAGGGCAGATGACATTTTTTTTCTTGCTATATTTTATACATGAACTGGGTTGTTACTCCTGGTTGTTGCAGCCGCTCTGGTGAGCATGAGCGCGACACTAAATTTTCCTGCACTGTTTGGAAGGTTACCAATTTAAAAGGACAGTCTAGGCATCATGGCCATTTAAGTGAGTTTAAATGGTCATGGTGTCATACGTGTGCTGTGTCTGTGGCCATTGCGATAGACCTTTGTAGCCCCGACTGGGACACATTTGTTAATGTCGCTTCCTTGCCAGACCCCCGTTATCTCACCAGCAGGCTGTCGTGCCTTTCTCCAGTCCTTAGACAAAGCTTAAGGATGGCTACACGTAAAGAGCCTTGCTAGCATCCCCAGAAATAAGATGACGCATAGATCTGGGAGTTTTAGAACAGCAACGACTGAGCATTTTTAAAGATTTAAATATATATAGTCCCAGGTGGAGTGTGGCAGCCAATAGAAAACAACACCATGGTGTCTTGCAGCACTTCATCATTAATCCCTCCCCTAGAAAACTGTTGTGAGTTTCCAATGTTGTGACGTTTCTTCAGTATGCTTCTCAGGATGTGAGACATAAATCAGACTCCGTACAGACAATGGGACAAACATTGCTCAACACTTCTAGACAAGACAGAACAATGACAGTCGTGGATAGTAAACAGGATTTCAGTCTAAAGCATAAGATAATGGGACAGTGTCTGCCTGACAAGGCAGATTAAAAAAAGACCACTCACACATACAACAGATAATACATTCCAGAGAGCGGAATCTGGAAATAGCTAAGGTAACCCACCCAGTAATCCTATCAGCAGAGAGTAACAGATACACATATAAACAATAACAGCATTCATACATAACACAGATTACACAAATGCCGTGCACCTACAGGTCCAGAGTAACTTCAACATAGGAGAGGGCAGGGAAATAATATGTAACATGAAGCCTGTACCTCCCAAATACATCTTTAGGAGCATGTACCCAAAGTTCAAAGTGACGCATGTCACAACCTTGAAGGGAGATCTTCTCTTCCCCTGGAAGGCTATCAATCAGTGGACTCTAGAAGCAAGGAAGAAGGACTACAGGCACTCTAACTTCCAAAAGGTGAAAACAGCTTCAATGTGACTCCAGTAGCAATGTTTTGACGGTTTTACTGCCTGTTTCAAGCTTGAAAAAGTATTACGACAACCAGAGAGAGGGGATAATACAGGAAGATCAATGGGCTCACTCAATACTGTACAGGCCACATACAGATATTTTTTTAAACTCTAGTGGTATTTTGTGGAAGCTGCCTTACTAATAATCTCATTATGATCACTACAAACCCCCATAAGCAGGAGATCTGACCACTTTATTATCTATATTTATCACATTTACCGTCGTTGACACAAAGGCCATTTCTGCCTGCTGGTAATGCGACCCTGTGTGACATTGTGCGAGAGAAGGGACACCGTCTAGAGTTCAGACACTTTCAACCCAACAATATTTCTGACAGGATAAGAGAATACATGGTAAATTTAAAATCAGGAAATTTACATCATTTTAACTAATCTGAAATAACAGTCTCTATGAAAAATGTGTTTTATTTGGTTAACTATGCCATGATACAAATAAATGTTATCACAATGGATTTTCAGCAGAAACCTGTTCGTAGGAAAGAGATTTGCACACTTGCAGAAGTTTTTGAGTTTACATTTGGAAAGAAAATAAGTTAAAGCCAATAAAGCACTTGGAAAACAAATTGTACATCAATTACTACAGGGTCTATTCACAAAGCATCGAAATTGTACGCAGTTTCGTGGCTTTGATTTTAGACGTACTTCGGTGCATTTTGACGAATATATGCAAGGTTATTCAAAGAGAATCGAAAAGTCACCGCACGTTCGGTGACCTTTCGTTCTCTTCAATTCGGTTCGATTTGGCGATCCCATTTCGGCGACCCTGCGGTGTATTCAGCAAGCACCATAGGGCCGCCGAAATTCAGGGAAAAGTCGCCGCAAACCCGACGAAAACTCACCGCAAAACGAGGGCGAACGCACACCGAAACCTGCAAAAACATCTGGATCAACCTGCCGAAAACACCAGAAAAACCCAAGCAGGAGCCGATCACACGCAGCGCAGCCGCCGGAAAAAGCCGACACCGCAGACGAATGGAGTGAAAAAATTTGAAAAACAGTTCGTTTGACAAGTGAAACGCTGTTTGCAAAGAATCTACTGAGCGAAAATGTCTGAAATTTACATATGATCCAATGAATGATAATAAAAAGGGCTGTTACAGAAAAAATAAGTTAAAAAAAAATACCGAAAAATGCTTAAAATATCCTAAAAAATCGATAAATAAAGAGACTTTTTGCTGCAGAACATTATAATAAATGGTTTATTAGATATTGAATTAAAACGGGAATATTTTTAACATTGAAGCCTATTGAATTCGCCTGAATAAACCTGCCGAATTAAACCACCAAATGGCAGGGCATTTTGGGAACCTTTCACTGCTGGTTTGTGTTCTCTGAATAGACAAAGCATTGCTTTTTTATGGAGATTTCACTGCCCTCGAACAGGCACCGAACAGGCACCGTATGTGCTGGCAATTCGCCAGGATTTGTCGAATTGCCTGCTCTATGAATAGCCGAATGGCCAAGAAAGGTAACCGAACGCTGATTTTCAGCGTTCGGTTCCCTTTCAGCAGCCATTCGGATCTCTTTGAATAACCCTGTAGGTGAACCCACTATTTGGAAAATGATCACCGTATTTTGCTTAAATTGGAGTTGCCGAAGCAGTTATCAGGTGTCGGCAAAAAAAGCCGATCTGCGCTGGTAACTGCTGAACTGCACCCAAATGGCATTGACGAATTTCACCGAACTGCAAAACGAAACAAAAAAATGGACGTTTCCAATTCTCCTAACAGGTGTTTAAACCAATAAAAATGTATTAAAATATGTCTAAATAATAAAGTTTGTTACAGAATTTAAAGAAACTTTTTAAAAGATTGTGAAACAAAATGTTGCCAAAAAATACAAAAAAGGTGTTCTAAAAAATGTCTTTTAGGCTGGGGTCAGACTAGCGCATTTTTAACGTGCGTTTAGGCGCACTTAATCACGGCCGCAGTAGCAGCAAAGGACGCGCAGTGACAGCCAATATACAAAGTACGGGCGCGCAACGCAAGTGGAAAATTAACCCATTTTTTCAAGAACATAGAAGCGCTAGTACTGACGTACAGAGCGCGCTGCGGCGGCATAGCGGCGTGTGTGCGTGATTAGGAGATGTCAGACGCTGCTAATGTCCAGCCTAGGTAACGTCCAGACGCAAAAAGTGTTTTATTGCCGATCCGTAAAAAATCACGCATGAAAATGCGCATCGTATGACCGTTTTCGCGCATTCCGTGAAAAAATACGGCAATGCGTTCAGACGCACTATTTGACGGTCGCTGCGAATAATGCGTTCGTTTGACCCTAGCCTTAGCTGAAAATGAAAAAATAAACTGTCTTAAAAAAAAATTACTATTTACATTGAATCCTATGGGATTCACCTGTATAAACCTGTCAAATTGAAGCACCGAAAATCAGGGCATTTTGCTGATATTTCAGTGCAGTTCGGTTTTCTATGAATAGAAAACACAATAGTCTTCCATGGGACAATTTCAGTGGCGTGCATTGCGGCAAACTGCACAGTAGTTTGCTGTCAATTCGCCAGTATTTGGCGAATTTACAGTTTAATGAACAGACGAACTGCCAGGAAATTCATCGTTCGGTGCAATTCGGTGGTAAGTACGTTGCTTTTTGAATAACCCTTTTAAAGGTTTGAAAATTTGGCAATATTCTCATGGCAATGTAGCCGTGATATACCACATCCATTGTATTTAATTATTAAAGGGACAATACCACTTACATAAACTGCAACTAGATTACTTGTGCATTACAAACAAAACCACTTTATAAAACACATGCTGCTGTTTTTTTTCTTTGAAGTAATTACATGTAAAAAGGAAAATTAAAGTTAGGCTTTTTATTTCTTGTTTCCATTCTGTGGATTTTTCCCACTTTGAAACATTTACCAAAATCTGTGCAAAGATTTTACTTTACAGCTCTTGCATAACTTCTACAGTATTTAACAGTCAGTGGCTTGGAGGAGTAAAAATATAGATAAGGCTGCAGGGGGTGTGTTGTGTTTTCTAAGCAACTAGAGATAAGAGATGGCAGTGAATAAGATATGATAGTGAGCTTAAAGGACTTCTTATCTACCCCCTGGTGATGTCCTTTGAATACATCCCACACAATACAATGATTTGAGTCAGTGATTGACGCATAGACTCCAATCTATGGCCAAAGCCACACAATGAGGAGCAAGTGATGTAAACATACTGGGGGGGGGGGCAGTTTACAACACAAAAAGATCACACAATGGACGCACCCAGTGACACATATAGAGTAAAATATTTTCCTAAAATACAAGATAAAAACTAAGTACATGTAAGATATCAGCAACATAAAATAAACAGAATAGGGACATTGCATTTTCTGGTGGTAGCGGCCCTTTAACCTCCGTGGCGGTATTCCCAAGTGTGGCTTGGGGTTAAATTTCAGTGCTGAAAACGGTAACTCGGGCTGATACATACCTGTCCCTGCACTCCCTTGATGTCTGCCCGCAGTCACCTCCGTCCGATTGCGGTGTCCTGCTACCAGGTTCCCTTCCTGCGACAGGAACCAGGAAGCAGGACGCCGCGATCAGATGGAGGTGACTGTGGGAGGACATCGTGGGAATGCAGGGACAGGTATGTATCAGCCCGAGTGTGGCTCGGGATTACCGTTTTCAGCACTGAACTTTAACCCTGAGCCACACTCGGGAATTCCGCCAGGGAGGTGAAAAGAATGTACCGATTTGACATTAAAAAAAAACTTCATAAATCGCACCGCCAGGGAGGTTAAAAAAAAAACGTCAGAAATCGCACCGCCAGGGAGGTTAAGTATAATAGACTCACATGGAAGTGTTAAATGCTCAAATGTAGCGTGAGCGAGAGAATAATTTTGAATAATGCAGTATTTTTAATATAGAACGCAAAATCCTCTTTATATACTAATCTCTATAATTTAACTATAGTAGCAGGTGTAACAGGTAAATGATAAGTTTAGCGTGTTGACACACTATCCGGCCCTTTGTCATCACATGCAGAGTAATTGAAGGTCAAAAACATCTGTCATCATTTCAGCACTTGCATTCATTCCAAATTACAGCTGACGAGGGGGCAGGGAAAGCAACAAGTCCTACTTACCATACACCCATTCACAGTAAGAGAGGGAGCAATGAGGGCAGCGATAGCTGTGTACATAAAAGAGATATCTGCATGTATTCTAATCAGAACATTGCACTACGTAGCTGGCTCACTCATTGGAGTATCTTAGATTGTAAGCTCTTGAGCAGGGTCCTCTCTCCTACTGTTCTGTATGTTGAACCTGTATGTATATATGTTATTCTGTCTCCCATTGTACAGTGCTACGGAACTTGTTAGCGCTTTAAATGAATGATTAAGATATATATACAATATATACGATATATACGATATATGCCTGGGAGATATATCTCTGTGTTTAAGTGCGATAGGGGCCATTATATCAGTTTACGTGATAGGAAAAGTCACATCTGTGTATGAAAAAGCTGTGTGTATAAAAAGCTGCTGTGTGTGTATAAAGCATCCTGGAACTGTATACAGATAGACGTTATTTATTATACAACAGACATCAGATCATAAATGTTTATGTGATTTGGACACGATGGGTTACATAGTTACCAAGGCTTTACTTGGCTGGTGGGAATCGCAAATGTTACAGTCCATAACACCTCGAGTGTAAAACACCTTACCTAGAAGCCTCCTTAACTATAAGACTCCTTACCATTACTACCTCTAACCCTAAAACCTCCCAAGCTTAAATCACCCCTAACCCCAAGATCACCTAATGCTTACACTTAAAGCAGCCCTAAGACTCAAGACTGTCTAACCTTAAATCCTCTAATGGTTACAATCCTTAACGATAAATCAATCCCATCTCAGAGAGATCCTAACAATTAGATTGCCTAACCTTAAATCACCCCTAACCCTTAACCTCTCTAACCTTTTATCACCCCTATCCCTAAGACTGCCTAACCTTAAATCACCCCTAACCCTTAACATCTCTAACCTTAAATCACCCTAAGACTGCATAACCTTAAATCACCCTTAACCTCTCTAACCTTAAATTACTCCTAACCCTTAACCTCTCTAATCTTAAATTACTCCTATCCCTAAGACTGCCTAACCTTAAATCACCCCTAACCTTAACCTCTCTAACCTTTTATCACCCCTAACCCTAAGACTGTCTAACCTTAAATTACTCCTATCCCTAAGACTGCCTAACCTTAAATCACCCCTAACCCTTAACCTCTCTAACCTTTTATCACCCCTAACCCTAAAACTGTCTAACCTTAAATTACTCCTATCCCTAAGACTGCCTAACCTTAAATCACCCCTAACCCTTAACCTCTCTAACCTTTTATCACCCCTAACCCTAAGACTGTCTAACCTTAAATTACTCCTATCCCTAAGACTGCCTAACCTTAAATCACCCTTAACCTCTCTAACCTTAAATTACTTCTATCCCTAAGACTGCCTAACCTTAAATTATTATTATCATTTATATAGCGCCAACAGTTTCCGCAGAGTTTTACAATAAACAAACATAAGCTAGAGACAAGAGGAGTAGAGAGCCCTGCTCATAGGAGTTTACAATCTAGAAAGATTGGGGTAGAGGAACACAAGGGAGCTTTATTGGTCATCAATATCACTAATGCCAGTGGTTCAAGAATGGTGGGGCCATGGAAGCAGCTTCAATCATGTTTGTGAGTAGGGATGAGCTGTTCGGTTTGATCTGTTCGGAGTTCCCGAACTCCAAACATTTCCGCGTGTTCGGTTCGAGTTCGCCCACAATGGACCACAATGCACTTTTCCACTGGCCTGAAGCTTGTAATTGGCTACAGCCTTGCACCTGACCACAGGTTAGGTGCAAGACTATACCAATCACAGCTCGGAGTCCTGATTGGGCAAATTTTGCCCAATCATGAGCTCACAGAGCTAAGTACCGCAGCACACTATATAAGGCTTCACACAGCCCCAGCATGTGTTTTTTGAGAGGAGATTGTTCTGTTAGTGTGTCTTCTCAGTGCCAGCAGCTATTGGGGGGTCTCACTTCTACAAGATATCTGAGAATTGTTGTAATCTGTGTGTTCTCACTGCCAGCAGCTATTGGGGTGGTCTCACTTCTACAAGATATCTGGGAATTGTTGTAATCTGTGTGTTCTCACTGCCAGCAGCTATTGGGGTGGTCTCACTTCTACAAGATATCTGGGAATTGTAATCTGTGTCTTGTCATTGCCACCCATCAGGGGGTCTCACTGATTTATAGGAGGATCCTGGGAATTGTAATCTGTGTCTTGTCACTGCCACCCATCAGGGGGTCTCACTGATTTATAGGATCTGTGTCTTCTCAATGCCAGCTATTGGGGTCTCACTTTCTTCTAGCAGATATCTGGGAATTGTAATCTGTGTCTTCTCACTGCCAGCTATTGGGATCTCACAGACTTCTATCAGATATCTGGGAATTGTAATCTGTGTCTTCTCACTGCCAGCTATCAAGGGCTCCCACATACTTCTAGCAGATATCTGGAAATTGTAATTTGTGTCTTGTCACTGCCACCCATCAGGAGGTCTCACAGACTTGTAGCAGATATCTGGGAATTATAACCTGTGTCTTCTCACTGCCACCTATCAGGGGGTCTCACTGAGTTATACCAGAGTTCTGGAAATCTTTAATCTAGATAACACAGTTGAATCAGAGTTCTGCATATCTCCAATTTTTATAACAGAGTTGAATCAGAGTTCTGTATATCTTTAATCTATATATCACTCGCCATTTCAGAAAGACCAAAAAGGACAGGCAGACTCTCCCAGACACAGATAAGAGGGCAAGCAGCCTCTGTGTCGGGAGGCTGTGCCTCTGGTCGTCATGGACGTGGTGCATCCTCTGCAGGGGCACGCTTGTCCTTTCTAACTGGTGCTGGCCGTCTTAAGCAGCAGCAACATACAGAGGATTTGGTGGATTGGCTAACCAGGCCATCCTCATCCTCCGAGTCCTCTGCCAGCCAGGCTTGTAGTGGTTTACAGTCCACCTCAGCTGCCAAAACATCTAATTCAGCCTCCATGTCCACAGCTACTCCTGCTGTAGCCTCACTATCACACACGGAGGAGTCAGCTGACTTGTTTGACTACAATGACAGTGACATACTGCATGAGGATGTGCAGCAACTACAGTGCTCTGATTCAAACTCTGAGGTTGAGGAAGGGAGTATAATCCACCTAGAGGAAGGGGGTTCCATTGACACACAAATAACTGGCACTCATGTTGCCTCAGCAGCTGCAGCAGACTGCCAAATTGGCTCCAGTGACGAGGAGATAGGGGGTGATGATGATGTCACTGACTCCACCTGGGTGCCTGATCGAACAGAGGAGTCAAGGGAGGAGGAGGAGGCACAACATAAACGAGGGCGAACGTCCTCTATGACCAACTGTAGCCAGTCCAAGGCATCAGAAGTCACAGCTGCTCAGGTGCAGAGCGCTGTTGTCTCAAAGCACATGTACAGGAAGTCTACTGTCTGGGAGTTCTTTAAGAAATGTGCAGCAGACCGCATCGTTGCTATTTGTAATCTATGTCAGATGAGGATCAAGCGTGGGAAAGAAATCCCACGCTTCGGTACCACATGCTTGAGGCGACATATGACCACCTCCCACGCATCCCGTTGGCACAACACTTTGCATAGGTCCTCCTCCTCATCTGTCTCTACCCCCACTATATGTCCTGCCATGTCATTGCCTACAACCTCCACTGACAGGGATGATGCTACAGTAATGGGCGTACCAGGTTTTTCCTCAGAATGTGACAGCATCCCATCAGCTGAAGATTTACGCAGTCAGATTACGTTGCCCCAGCTGCTGCAGTGTAAGAAAAAAGTATAGTCCCAACCATCCCCAAGCACAGCGTCTAAATGCCAGCTTAGCAAAATTACTCGCATTACAGCTGCTGCCTTTCCAGCTGGTGGACTCTGCTTCCTTCCGTGAATTTGCTGAATGTGCTGTACCACAGTGGCAGGTTCCAAAACGACATTTCTTTTCACGGAAGGCTATTCCAGCACTATACCAGCACGTGGAACACAATGTTATGGAGTCATTTGGAAAGGCAGTCAGCAGGAAGGTGCACATGACTTTAGACACGTGGTCCAGCAAGCATGGACAGGGCCTTTACATTTCCTTCATGGTACACTGGGTAACTCGGATTGCAGCTGGGAGGGATCCAGGACGGGGCTCTGTGCTGGAGCTTGTTCAACCACCACGCCTCCAGAAAGCTGCTTGTATGAGGTCTGTCTGCTCCACCACCTCGTCCTCCTCCTCCTTCTCTGTCTCTGGCAAAGTGGCAGTTAAACTGACGCGTGGCAGGGGCTACGCAATGGCTCATGCAAAAAGATGCCATACTGTGCTTGAGCTGGTTTGTTTAGGGGACAGGAGCCACACCGGGCCAGAAATTCTGTCAGCTCTGCAGGGGCAGGTGCAGAGATGGTTAAGACCACGCCAGCTTCAGCTGGGAATGGTCGTCTGTGATAATGGCAGCAACCTTCTCTCCGCCCTATGCAAGGGTAAGTTGACGCATGTTTCATGCCTAGCACACGTCCTAAATCTGGCGGTACAGCGTTTCCTAACCAGGTACCCAGAGCTGGCAGAGCTTCTCAGCCAGGCCAGAAAAGGCTGCAGCCACTTCAGACAGTCATTCCCAGCAAGCGTTCGCCTGGCAGAAATTCAAAGAGAATTCCACCTTCCCACAAACTGTCTGATCTGTGACATGCCCACCAGGTGGAACTCGACATTAGCAATGCTGCAGCATCTGCACAAGCAGCAGAGGGCCATCAATGAGTACCTGTGTGAGTATGGCACAAGGACAGGTTCAGGTCAACTTGGTTTCCCCCCGCAGTGGCTGATGATCAAGGATGCATGCACTGTACTCATAGGCGACTCTACAGGGGGGCAAGGGGGGCAATTGCCCCCCTAGGTTATTCCTTGCCCCCCCATGTGCCCCCCCCCCACCAAAAATCATCATCCAGCTTCCCACACTTCTTCGGACCAACGTATCTCCGTAGCTATGCATCGTATATGGATGAACTAGGTGTCATTTGAAAGGGCAGATTCTGGCATTTACAATGATACCCCACATGACCATATTCAGTGTGATGTAAAAGTCATAAAACATCAAATAATAACGTGCACTTAAACGTAAACATTTTCACAGGGTTGAAATGGCTCAGCAGTGAAATGGTTAATGTTCAGACTATACATTACATTGTGTATTACGTTAGTTTATGCCTTGGTTTAGTTGTATATTAAGGGTTAATGGGCAGGCTTCATCCCTCACAGTATACATTTGTTTTTTCCTTGATTAATGGCATTTTAGGGGTTAATGGGTTGGCTACATGCCTCAGTGTATTCATTTCATGGTTTCCCTTGATTAATGGCATTTTAGGGGTTGAGGGGTAGCTAAATGCCACATTGTTTATTATTTTTATTGCATTTCTCTGGGTTTAAGGCATTTTAGGGGTTATTATGGAAATTAGAATCTAAAGGGTCTAATGATCTGTAGATCCTCTGCTTTCCGTCACATTTCGGGGAATTTATTTTGCAGAAAATAAGGTGAATTCCCTATTTAGCGAATGGTCACTGTAATTTGCTAAAAGTGGAGTCGCTGAAGCAGTTATCAGACATTCAGCGGAAACTGCCAAATTGCGTCAAATAAAATATTGAATTTAAGTATCAGGTTAGTACAACAAAAAGGCATCATTGCATCACATTACTCTGGGGTTTTGTAATCTTATTTATATATATACTTATTTAGGGCACTATTACTTGGTGTGAGCTAACCCTTGCGTCGGCGTGATTTTGCGTTAGCGCCAGGTTAATTCAGTCTAGCGCCTGACCAACAGATCGTTTGCCTCCCGCTACAAATGGGAAAAATCACTTAGCGCGTCGCTATTAGCGATTTGTACCGCAAGCTTACTGTACTGTACTTTCCGCGTCCTATACTTAACACGGGGAGTGCTAGATATCTTTACAGATCACTTGGTGCCAGCACTAAATTTTTTGAGGTGCACTAATTGCAACATTTTACCTACTGCTCAGCCCTGGTGCTAACTCCAAAAAAACAGAAAAAACAGGTCCTCGTCCAAAATTAACAGGCAATTGAAAGGAATGCAACACAGGTGTTCTCTCGGCCCCATACACAATAGTAATGGATATGGTCAGCAATGTCGCTGCTGTTGCAGTCGGCTCTATTATAAATGTATCCTTTATCCACATATATCCTAATTCTAATATATTGCCTAATTTTAAACATTTTATGCTGGGGGCTATTCATAGTATGTAAGCAGTTGATTATTAGGGTGACTGTGTGGACCATGTTTAAAGGAACACATGGATAAGTCTTGCCCTGAAACATGTATTGTTTATATGCTGTAGCAGGGAAATTTTTGTCGCTCACCTGGCCTTCCTTTTGGATCTATTAAATGCAGTGTAATGATTCAACATGCTGCTGGGAGGCATTTATCATGCAATACCCATCAGCCTTAATATATGTGTGCATCAAAACATGGATGATACGGCCACCGTGGAGGATTTTAATAATGCAGGGGTGAGAGGTTATTCACTGGATGTGTTCATATTCAAGCTTGTGAGGGCGGGGGATAGGTATGGCCCGGCACTGGAAAAAAACACGTTCTATCCTGTACACAACCGCATTAGCGCTGGGTCTCAACTTGGGTCTTAGAGTTTCCCTAGCGTGTGCCAAACGACCTTGTTCATGGACTACTGCAGTCAAGGTGATCTGTTCGTAGGTCGTCAGGCACTAACAGGGTTATTCAGAAAGTGGTGAAAAGCAGGAGAATGACTGGAGAATGGAAAATTCTAGGTCAAAATAGCCGATTCTTTGACCAAGAATTTTCCATTCTCCAATCATTCTCCTGCTTTTCACCTCTCTCTGAATAACCCTGTAAGTTTTAGCGACTCGCACTAAATTTTTCCTTTAGTGATGGTGTTTTAGCTCACACCAGGTGATAGGGCCCTTACTTTTATTCAGTGGTATGATTTAGTGGTGAAAATTATTAGTGCCCCCCCAGTTTTGACTGTGGTATCTTCTGTGCCCCCCCTAAATATTGTTCCTAGAGTCGCCACTGACTGTACTGTCACCATTTGAGGAGGCAACGAGGATGGTGAGCAGGGACAGTGCATGCATCAGTGACACAATTCCTTTAGTGTTCCTGCTGGAGTGCACTCTGCGGGGAATTGTAGATGTGGCACTAGAGGCAGAGCAGCAGGAGGAAGAGGAGGCCTTCCCTAGCTCTCAAGGCCCAAGACTTTACGCAGACAGCATTTCTGTGGGTCCTCAGATCAGACAGGAGGAGGATGAGGAGGAGGAGGAATATTTAAGTAGTGGGGGCATTGAAGGTAGGGATTCTTCAAGGGAGGGTTTTGTGTGCCCAGAAACCCAAGGACTAGTACGTGGCTGGGAGGAGGAAGTGCACGATGGGGTCATCCTCATTGACCAGGAAGACTTGGAAGCTAATGCCACCTCCAACCTACGCTGTATGGGCTCCCTTATCCTGCAAAGCCTGCTAAAGGACCCCAGGATTTGTGCTATCAAGGAGAGGGATCATTACTGGTTGGCAAGCCTTTTTGATCCACGATACAAGCGTAAAGTTGCAGAGCTCATCCTGCCCGCACAGAGGGAGGACTGGATGAAACAACTTAAGGATGCTCTAAAGCGACACTTGTGTAACACCTTTCCAGGCATTGGTAGGTTACCAAGTAATGACACAGGTGCTTCTGAGGCTGCGGATGATCAGAGGAATAGTGGTGAAGGCCGGGGCCGCTTGATTGATGCCTTTTTAAATTTTTTTAGTCCACAACGCCCAGGGACGTCAAATGTAGGCACCCATTGCCAGCGTCTTCACCGTATGGTGCAGGTCTACCTAGGGGCAAGGGCAGACCTGGAAACCTTTACAGCAGATGATCCACTGGCTTACTGGGTGTTGAGATTGGATCACTGGCCAGAACTTAGCCAATATGCTATGCAGCTACTAAGTTGCCCTTCATCCAGCGTGCTTTCTGAAAGGACGTTCAGTGCCGCTGGAGGTTTTGTCACAGACAAAAGAGCGCGTCTGTCCACCGACTCTGTAGACCGGCTGACATTTATAAAAATTAATCAGTCCTGGACCAGCAGCGATCAATCCCCTGATGCTGACGTAACTGAATAGATCGGGAATCTCTTCTGCATTACCAAAACCTCCACCCCTGCACTCTTCCACAATACCTCAGAAGGGTTACGTTGTGAAGGCACTAGCTGGCACCAAAGGCCTAATATTTGGGTGCACTGCCACTGACACCTATACCAGATTCATATAATTTTAATATTGGACCGCAGGGTCCAACCCTGCGTTCTTCCATCCACAATACCACAGAGAGGTTACTTACGGTGTGCAGGCACTTGCTGCCACCAAAGGCACAATATTTGGGTGCTCTTCCACTGACGCCTATACCAGATTCATATCATTTTAATAGTGGACCGCAGGGTTCAACCCTGCACTCTTCCACAATACCACAGAGGGGTTACGGTGTGATGGCACTGTTGCCGACACTAAAGGCCCAATTTTAAAGCACCTATTGTTACTTTCATCCAAAGCCTGCATTAGTTTCACCATAATTTAGCCCAAAAAAATCACTAAACTTGTTCTGCGTGTCCTAAAATGTCTTTTCATACAGGCTGCCGCCAAAGCAGTTGTTTATGAATAGATTAAAGGAAAACCATTTACCGTCATTTGAAATGTCATTTTTTTTGTTTTTAAATGTTTCTATACATCCTACAAATCCGCCACTTCATGGGCAGGTTATGGGGACCTCCTAGGCATGATATTTGAAGGAATTTTTCATTTTTATTGTTAACGTTTATAACGGGGGTGTTCTTAACGGGGGTGTTCGGTTCATCATTATTTGTGAGCAGGTGAGCAGAGGGATGAGCTGTATCAGTAATGTGGTACACTTACATGAAGACATGCGTTTGAGGGATTTCTTCAAGGCCAGAAGATTAGGGGAGAGTTTGATAGGACGAGGTATGTCATTCATGGACTGGAGCAGCCTTTGAGAGATCTTGGACACGAGAGTTGGCAGCGCGGTTGTAGACAAAGGACAGACGGAGGTCACTTCTAATCCTAAACCTCCCTAACCTTAAAATTACTCATGATTACCCTGACTGCCTAACCTTAAATCACTGTTAAACCTAAGACATTCTATTCTTACCTCTTCACTAACCCTACGATTGCCTAAACTTAAACCACCCTTAACCCTAATATTTGCTACATTTAAGACTCCTCAATCCAAAAACTGCCTAACCTTGGGATACCCTAAACCCTAAAACATTTTAACCTTTAACCCTAATATTCCCTAACTTTAAATCACCCCAATACTAAAACTACCTATCATCAAATTGACATAAACCTGAGACTGCTGAACCTGAAGTTATCCTTAATGCCAAGCTTAACCCCAAGACTTAACTCACTCTTAAAGCTAAATCATCCTATTCTGCACTCCACTCACCCATAATCCAAGGACTCTTTACTCTTAAGGCCGTGTCAGACAAGCGCAGTGTTCACGTCCGTGTTGCCGCACATTTTAACATCCGTCGTAGCATAAACTTATGATCAGTAGAGACCAGACACGAAGTACGTCCGCACAGAAGTGCGGACCCACAATGCACGTGGCAAACGGACGCAAGTTAGGCAAGAACGTAAAACCGCTAGGACGGACGCACAGAGTGCGCCACATCCGCGTAGCTTTGTGTGTGAGTGATGGAATGTAGTCAGACGGACTGCATTTTTGACGTCCAGCATTTTTGACGGACAAAATGGTTTTTCATATCATGTATCAATTTTTTTCATTTTACATAGTACTTTTATTTGCCATCTACATCAGTCAAAAAAAAAATGGACCGTGTGGTGTCTACGGTATCATCAGTCAGAAAGTATGTCAGTTGTGCACGAACGCACAGTGTGCTCAGAATGCGTTCGTCTGACATTAGCCTAAAGTACCTTTAACCCTAAAACTGCCTATCCTTAAATTACCCATAATCCTAAACTACCGCACTAAAAATCATTCCTAATCTTAACAAACCTTAAGGCCTTTTAATATCAAACCAACCAAAAGTCTGAGACAGTCTAAGCCTGTGATGGTGAACGTTGGCACCCCAGATGTTTTGGAACTACATGTTTCACGATGCCTAGCCAGCCTTACAGCTGTCAGAGCATCTTCATGGGACATGGAGTTTCAAAAGCCCTGAGGTGACAAGGTTCGCCATCACTGGTCTAAGCTGAGGTCACCCGTAACCCAAGCACCTAAAATCCTGAACCATAAACTCTATAAATGCTACATCCCACCTGGTCTCTGCTAAATCCCCCCACACTGCCTTAAACCTCTCCACCTCTACTTACCCCCATGAATACCACCTAGACTAAGCTTTTCCTTAAGCCCAGCTTTACCTACCTGGTTGTTGTAACAGTCACTATAATGTTGGTGTGCACCTGTGTATGCGGGAAATAAAACAAATTATTTTTATATGTGGACATGGTAGGGTTGCCAGATCTGCCATGTTTTCCTGGACACATATAATTTATTAATGCTGATGGGCAGTGCATGAAAATGCTGCCCCGCAGCATGTATAAACCATACGCTGCAGGTAAGAAATCAAAAAGGAATCCCAGGGGACTGGCCTTGGTTTCCTTCCTGCGGCATATGAACTATACATGTTGCAGGACAGCACTTTTCCATGAACTTCCTGCTACATGAAAAAATAATGTGTCCAGGAAAACATGGCCGCTCCGGCAACTCTAGGACGTAGGGACTTAAAGGCAGAGCCTATAGCAGCAGCAAATTTTCATAAAGTGACTGAATGTAATGTCAGCCATTCGCACAGAGACATACAGCCCTATCTGGATGTGTTGCGTGACAGCACAGCTCCAGGAATACATAGTAAAATTATTGGGCTGTAACCCGAGTCCACGTTGCTATATGAAGAACCCTGAAAATAGCACTCAGGTGCAGGGTCTCGAGACCCTCCGGACCGAAAAGTACCATGTTCCCGGCCATTGGAGTTAATGATCCTCTGCTCTGGCTAAATCTGTTTCTGGTGATCCAAACATAGATCCCAACAGCTTCTCTGTTAACATGCTCCGCACCACAGACAAAAAAACACAAAGAAAAAATCCCTTTTCATGCACCTGCAGAGGATTGCAACATTAAAGAGTATCGCGGCAGAAAGTGATAAATATCATACATCATTTTATTCACTGTAATAAAAATAATATTTTCCTCTGAGTAGACTTAACCCCAGCATAACGTTGCATCACATCCATTAGAAGACTGGAAATAGCTACTAAGGCCCAGACATATCTATAGATTGACAGCATATGTACAGAAATATCGATGTATCGATTCTCCCCAAAAATATTCAGCCATAATTTTTCCATGCTAGTTTGCAATGGTGGAAATGACACTATCGGGGTTATTCAGAGAAAGGTGAAACTCTGGAGAACTTTTGGAGAAGTGAAAATTCTAGGTCAAAATAGGCGATTTGGAAAGCGAGATAAATGGGAGAAATTTTCTGATTTGGCTATTTTGACCTAGAATTTTCACTTCTCCAAAGATTCTCCAGAGTTCCACCTTTCTCTGAATAACCCTGTATATTTTTTTTCTCTGTACCTGAATGGACAATCCAAGGTCTCCACTTCCCAAAATATAAATCCAGCAATCACAGATGTGTCTGGATTTTTAAAAGGAGTGGTGTTTTATTGACATGAATGTGGATCTCAGCAACGATTTGACCCTGAGGCTAGGGTCAGACGAACACATTCTGTGCGGACTGTGTGTCCGTGCACAACGGATTTACTTTCTGACTAAAGACAAGGTAGCACTCCGCACGTCCGTTCTAGAAATTTTACGTTCTTGCCTAATTGCATCCGTTTGCCGCGTCCGTTGTGCGTCTGCACTTTTGTGCGGACGTACTTCGTGTGTGGGTCTCTATTGATTATAATTGTATACTACCACGGACGTTAAAATGTGCGGCAACACGGACGTGAACACTGCGCTCGTCTGACCCGAGCCTGAAAGGTCTTTGTCAAGCCAGGCTTGATAAAGATCCATTGTGGTACAAACATTATCGAGGTGCACATTCGATGGAATAGAAATATTGCGTGTGAAAATTCCGATGTGACGCGTCTATTATTTCTGTGTTTATACCTTTCAATAATGACCTTCTTGAGACCTTAGTCACCCACCCAACGTGAAGAGGTAGAATGTCGCTATGAAGAACCGACGCAGAACTCTTAGATGAGAATGTCTTCACTGACAAAATATACCCACCCTGATCAAGCACGATTCCACACCGACGATGGACAATTAATGTCAGCGGTTCGTAGATAGCAAGGTAAAGTTGCAGGAAATTGCTACATTTCAGGAGACGAGCGAGAACCTCCACCCGTTTCAGTGTAGACCTCCTGATGCAGGACTTTACTCCACACCTGCTCGGTAACTCCGTCCTTGAGTGATTTTCATGCTTTGTAGAAAACACTTGCTGCTATCATTGTTTATTGTCAATATCCCTGGCCACCAAAGAGTTAAAGACCAGTTGTGATTTGTGCTTAGCCTGCATGAGCTGAAAATATACTCTCGGCACCTTGCAACCACCGATTCTCTTTTACATTATACTATTTTTACCGTTTGAAAGTGATGATCTCAGGCCATCCTGTGATTTTAGGGTGCTGTCATCCCCCCTCTCCACCCCCAACATTTTATTAATCCCCTCTTATTACCTGCTTGCAGAGTTCAATGTGCGATCAGCGACTGCAGCCTGGTCCCTCAGTCCATCTGCGACTGAACGAAAAACAACCCCCACACCTGGGGTACTGAAATCGAGAACTTGGGGGAAGGGGGGTGTGTGGAAAGGTCACGGGAAGGAGGGGGCTCCCTCAGCTTTCACTAGGACGCTAACACCCCCTGCTGGATACAGGTTGCCTGTCTTGTGACGGTGTTGGGTGTATGGACATATTGACCTGGAGAACGTGAGCACCTGCTCATTGGATACATCACGTTAGATTATATATAGGGAAACGGTCCATCGTTACTGCTGTAGAGCCTAGGATCCCTGTAGAACATTTTCTTTAAATAGTCACACATGGGATTCACTCTGATTTATCAAGAATAAATCAAGAAAATGCATTCCTAATTCAACACGACAATCACACTTTATACTGATAGTAATATCGCGCTATTTTATATTACTTGAATAAAGTTTGATTGTTTCCTTGATTATTTTTTTTTTTTGGTGTATCACAAGTAGGGATGGGTTGCCGGTTTGAAGTTCGATTCGAACATCGGCTGTTCGAAAGCTCGTAAACGTCGAACTTTTCAGGACGTTCGAAGTCCTAAAATAAAGTGCGAGGCGAGATCTGGCAGGTCATGTGACTGGCAGGGGGGAAACTCAATGGAGTCCTATGGACTCCATCGAGTGGATGCTCGTGGCGGCGCTTAGCACTGCCTCGTGCATCCCAGAGCGTAGCACCCGCTAACAATGCAGGCAGCTTTTTAAGCGCCTCCATTGTTATCTCCCATTAAAACGGGGGCGGTAGGGAGAAAAATGCGGGCACAGTTTTTTCTCCCTAGCCCCCTCGTTTTAACGGGAGGATTGTAATGTAGCCCTATGTGTGGTATTTGCATTTGCAACAGGTCATTGTAAGGCTTCAAAAACAAGACAAATCCATCAGAGAGATAGTAGCAACATTAGGAGTGGCCGAAACAAGAGTTTGGTACATTCTGAGGAAAGAAGAAAGCACTAAAAAGACCTGGATGTCCACGGAAGACAACAGTGGTGGATGATCGCAGGATCCTCTCTATGGTAAAGAAAAACCCATTCACAACATCCAGACAAGTGCAGGACGCTCTCCAGGAGCTGGGCGTGTCATTGCAGACTTTGGCAATCAAGAGAAAACTTCACAAAAGTAAATACAGAGGGTTCACCACAAGGTGCAAAACATTCAAAAGCATGAAGAATAGAAAAGCCAGATTAGACTTTGCCAAAAAATATCTAAAAAAGCCTGCAGCTCTGGAAAAGCATTCTTTGGACGGATGAAACCAAGAATGACTGGAAGAAAAATGTGTGGCGAATAGGGATGGACTGGCGGTTCGAACCGAACATGAGTTTGATTCGAACATTGCCCGTTCAGCCGTTCGGCGAACATTGAACATTTCCGCGTGTTCGCCCACAATGGACCACAATGCACTTTTCCACTGGCCTGAAGCTTGTAATTGGCTACAGCCTTGCACCTGACCACAGGTCAGGTGCAAGACACGTGCAAGACTATGCCAATCAGGGCTCAAATTTTGCCCAATCATGGACTCACAGAGCTAAGTCCCACAGCACACTATATAAGGCTTCCCCGCAGCCCCAGCACGTGTTTTTTTTGCAGGAGTGAGAGGAGATTGTTCTTTCAGTGTGTCTCACAGACATCTATATTTGAAGGAATTTTTCGTTTTTTTATTCTTAACCTTTATTTCATGGAATAATCATTGTTCCTTTAAAACGTCTTTTTTAAAACTTTTTTTTCCTTGTTTCCTGTCCCCCAGGGCACTACCCGGACCCCCATACACCGTTTATGGCAAATATCTTGCATATATGCCCTCTTGCAGGGCACTCTAAAAATCAAATGTTCGAGTCCCATTGACTTGCATTGAGTTTGGATCGGGTTCGCGTCCGAACTCGAACTTTTGAAATTGTTCAAGTTTGAATTTATTTATTTATAAAGGATTTTACCAGGAAGGATACATTGAGATTTCTCTCGTTTTCAAGTACGTCCTCGGTTCAAGAACATTAAAATGTTACAGCTGTTACAGAAATACAAAGTAATACAATGCAAGATATAAAAACAACAACAAAAAAAAACACAAATATACACATTAACAGAAAAGAAATATGTAGGAAATATTCATTATGTTACATGTTTACAGGTGCATTCTGTATTGAGGTATGTTAATAGGGAGCTCTTAAGTGATTTTAGACTGGGGGGAAGATTTGATGGCATCTGGGAGGTTATTCCATAACTGCAGTGCTCTGTAGGAAAATGAGGGCCGAGCCACTGTCTTTTTGTATTGTGGTATTGCAAGTAAGGTGCTGGTCCTGGATCGGAGGTTATAGGTTGAGGGAACTGCTGGAGGAAACAGTCTATTCAGGTAGGGTGGCAGCTTCCCAGAAAAGCTCTTAAACACCAGGTTGGAAAGGTGAAGGGTACGTTTAGACTCCAGCGATGGCCAGTTTAGCTCTTTTAACATGTCACAATGGTGGGTCATGTAGTTACATTGTAGCGCAAAGCGGCAGCATGAGTTATACAATGTGGTAAGTTTCTGAAGGTGTGTTTGCGGGGCGGCTGCTTACACTACATCTCCGTAATCAATAGCTGGCATAAGCATTTGTTGTACAATTTGCTTTCTTACTGTGGGGTTCAGGCAGGATTTGTTTCTGTACAGGGCACCTAGTTTGGGGTAAATTTTATATGAGAGTTTTTCGATGTGGGGGCTAAAGGATAGATTTGGGTCTAACCACATACCTAGATATTTGAGAGAAGTGACTGTGGTCAGCATGCCACTTAATTTTGTCCTGACACATACAGTTGTGTTCAAAATTATTCAACCCCCAATGCTGTAAAGGGTTTTAGGGAATTTAGTGTACATTTGTAATTGTATTCAGAATGAAATCCTACAAGTACTTTTTAAAGAACCATATGCAACTAAAATGACATCAATTGATATTCTAATACAGTAGTAAATGTTTCTTTTGTGAATTCTTCATTGACACAATTATTCAACCCCTTAAAGACTACCACTCTGAAGAACAGAGGTTCATTCAAGTGTTTTCAATCAGGTATTGAAAACACCTGTGGATGTCACGGAGCAGCAATAAAGCATAATAAGCATCAATTAGGCAGCTTTAAAATGACTGTGATACTCAGCTCCTTCTAGACATTTACTGGTGTGGTTACAAACATGGTGAAGTCAAGAGAATGGTCCAGGAAGACAAGAGAAGAGGTGATTACTCTTCACAGGAAGGGCAATGGCTATAAGAAGATTGCAAAGATGTTAAACATACCAAGAGAGACCATAGGAAGCATCACATTCGCAAATTCAAGGCAAAGGGCACTGTTGAAACGCTACCTGGTCGTGGCAGAAAGAAGATGCTGACTTCGACTGCTGTGCGCTACCTGAAGCGTAGAGTGGAGAAAAGTCCCCGTGTGACTGCTGAGGAACTGAGAAAAGATTTGTCAGATGTGGGTCCTGAAGTTTCAGCTCAGACAATACGGCGCACACTGCGTAATGAAGGCCTCCATGCCAGAATTCCCAGGCGCACCCCCTTGCTGTCTCCAAAGAATAAGAAGAGTCGACTGCAGTATGCCAAAAGTCATGTGGACAAACCACAGACGTTTAGGGATAGTGTTCTGTGGACTGATGAAACAAAATTAGAACTGTTTGGGCCCATGGATCAACGCTATGTTTGGAGGAGGAAGAACAAGGCCTATGAAGAAAAGAACACCTTGCCTACTGTGAAGCATGGCGGGGGGTCAATCATGCTTTGGGGCTGTTTTGCTTCTGCAGGTACAGGGAAGCTTCAGCGTGTGCAAGGTACCATGAATTCTCTTCAGTACCAGGAGATATTGGATGACAATGTGATGCAGTCTGTCACAAACCTGAGGCTTGGGAGACGTTGGACCTTTCAACAGGACAATGATCCCAAGCATACCTCCAAGTCCTCTAGAGCATGGTTGCAGATTAAAGGCTGGAACATTTTGGAGTGGCCATCGCAGTCACCTGACTTAAATCCGATTGAGAACCTCTGGTGGGACTTAAAGAAAGCAGTTACAGTGCGCAAGCCTAAGAATGTGACTGAACTGGAGGCTTTTGCCCATGACGAATGGGCGAAGATACCCGTAGATCGCTGCAAGACACTTGTGTCAAGCTATGCTTCATGTTTAAAAGCTGTTATAACTGTAAAAGGATGTTGTACTAAGTACTAAGATTGAATGTCACTTGGGGGTTGAATAAAACTGATAATGATGTGAGCACAGAAAAGACATTTGTGGTTATTTCATTATAAATGTTATGTTATATTTGTCTGACCTACACGTGCCTCTTTGATTTAATTGTAAGCAAGATGACTGAATGATCAAAATCAATGTCAAACTGGCCAAAACACTCAATTTCAGTGGGAGTTGAATAATTTTGGACACAACTGTAGATGGGGATTTTGCAATTTATATAGTTTAAGTGCTGTTCCAAAGAACATCGTTACCGTTTTGTCAGTATTTAAAAAAAGTTTGTTGTGTTTGATCCACTTTTCTACCTCTGTGAATTGTTCTTGCAGCACGGCCTCCAGTTGTGGGAGAGTTGGTTTGCTGGTATAGATTACGGTGTCCTCTGCGTACATGTGTACAGTTGAGGCTTTGCAGATGTTAGGCAGATCACTTATGAATATTGTAAATAGCAGGGGGCCGAGTATCGAGCCTTGAGGTACACCGCAAGTGACTGGGAGGGAGAGAGAGGAGCTGCCAGAAATGGACACATATTGCGACCTATCGGATACATATGATTGAAACCAGGTTAGCGTGTGATCACCAATACCAGAGTCGTTAAGTTTTTTTAACAAGATGCCATGGTCTACTGTGTCAAAGGCTTTGGCAAAATCAAGGAAGATGGCTCTAGTTAGGTTTCCTTGTTCCATCCCAGCTTGGATATCATTGCAGACTTTTAAAAGGGCGGTTGTAGTTGAGTGATTTGGACGAAAGCTGGATTGATCCGTGGTTAAGTAGTTCCAATATTGATAATAATCACGTAATTGTGTGTAGATGCATTTTTCCAAAATTTTTGAGATTACAGGGAGCAATGATATCGGACGGTAGTTGGATACCAAAGTACTGTCACCACTTTTATGGATAGGTACCACTCTCGCAGTCTTCCAGAGTTTGGATATGTATCCAGTCGCCAGTGATTCATTGATTAGGGTTGCGACAGGATTTGCAATTGCCGGTGCACTGATTTTCAGCAGCATTGCTGGTATTTGATCAGGTCCAGACTGGTATTTCATTTTTTGGTTACGGAGAAGTTTAGTAACGACACTGACAGGCACTGGTCTGATACAGGGTCTTTGCACAATTGGACGGGCCTGACCTGCATGTAGTCTTTCTGAATGCATGTCATTTCCTAGCTTAGCAATCCCTGGTGGCACATCCAACAAAATAATCATTAAAGGCATTTGCTACATCTAGGGGGTGGCAGGGTTTGGTTGTTTACTGTACTTTAACAGCAGCTGGCTGGGAGTGGACAGGTGGTGCTTGTATGTTACTTATGGTTTTCCAAAAGTTTCTAGGGTTTGATATGTTATTGTTTAGATTTTCATTGAAGTAATGGGCTTTCGCCATTTTTGTTTGTTTTATGCATGCATTCCGGCATTTTCGGTATTCATAGTGATCATTCATGGAACCAGTAGTCTTGAAATTTGACCACAGGGAGTCTCTAAGCTGGTACATTAGTGTAAGATCAGCTGTAACCCAGGGTAGATGGGTCCCTCTTATTCGCACTTTACGCAGCGGGGCATGGGAATTCCAGACTTGCAGGAGCTCGAACTGAAAGTATGCAATTGCACAGTCTAGGTCTGGGATTAGGTTTAGTCTGTACCATGAGAGCTGTTTGAGATCACTTAGAAAGGATTCAAGAATAAATTTCTTGAAAGACCTGGTGGTTATTACCTTTGGGGGAGATTTTGTGGCCTTTATTTTACGCACGCAGCACACAAGACAATGGTCACCAAAGCTATTAGCGAGAACGCCTGCCTCCTGTATTCTATCAGGAAATGAGGAGGGAGAGAATCCAGTCCAGCAAGGTATGGTTAGGGCTTTTCATATTAATGCGAGTGGGGGAGGAGATTAATTGAGTTAGCTGCAAAGTTTTAAACAGCGAGCAGTGTTTATTGTTTTTAGGATTTAGCCAATCTGTATTAAAATCGCAGAGGACCAGCAGCTCACTTTTTTTGTTTTGTGCAAGTAGGTTATTAAGGATTAGAGTTACGTCAGAGTGGGAGTGCACTGGGGAGCTCGGTGGGCGATAGAATCCAGCAACAATGATTGATTTACTGAATGGGATCTCAATTAAACTAGAGAGGAAATCAAAGGTGGCAGGGGAGCTAGAATTCTGTAAAGGGGTGAACTTTATGGACTCAACATAAATAACAATTCCCCCCTCCTGCAAACCGAACATGGGTTTTCGGCTCATCCCTAGTGGAGAAAGCTTAGAACAGCTCATGATCCAAATCACACAACATCATTACAAGTTAACAAAAAAAAGTCTAATGTTGTAGGCTCTACTGGATGTTGACAATGTTTATTTCTTGTATTTGTTTTTGGGCTGACTGTTAGTGTTGTGTAGCGCCACCTGAGACTGATGGGAGTTGAGCAGACAACATTCTGTGTTTGTTTACCCCTTGTCTAGAACATATAATCAGTGCACAATCAGGGTTATTCAAAGAGAATCCAAAAGTCACCGCACGTTCGGTGACTTTTCGTTCTCTTCAATTCAGTGCGATTTGGCGATCCCATTTCGGCGACCCTGTGGTGTATTCAGCGAGCACCACAGGGCCGTCGTGGTGCAGGGAAAAGCCGCCACAAACCCGACGAACACTCACTGCAAAACCCGGCGAACGCACACCGAAACCCACAAAAACATCTGGATTAACCCCGCCGAACACGCCAGAGAAACCCGAGCAGCCACAGATCACAGCGCAGAGCAGCCGCCGGAAAAACCCGACACTGCAGACGAATGGAGTGAAAAAAACAAAAAACAGTACGCTTGAATGTTTGAAAAGTGAAATGCTGTGCGCAAAGAAACTGCAGAACAAAAATGTCTGAAATTTACATATAAGATCCAATGAATGATAATAAAAAGGGCCGTTACAGAAAAAAGAAAAAACGATTTAAAAAAAAACAAGTAAAAAGTTTCGCAAAAGAATTCTGAAAAATGCCTAAAAGATCTTAAAAAAATCTCTATAAATAAAGAGGCTTTTTACTGCAGAATATTATAATCAACGGTTTATTAGATATTGGATTAAAACGGGAATATTTTTAACACTGAAGCCTATGGGATTCGCCTGAATAAACCTGTCGAATGAAACCACCGAACAGCAGGGCATTTCAACTTTTCACTGCTGGTTTTTGTTCTCTGAATAGACGAAGCAGTGCTTCTCTATAGGGATTCACTGCCCTCAAACAGGCAATGAACAGGCATTGTATGTGCAGGCATTTCGCCAACATTTGGCGAACTGCCTGCTCTCTGGATAGCCGAATGGCCAGGAAAGGTAACCGTACGCTGAATTTCGGCCACAATTCAGAGCTCTTTGAATAACCCTGTATGGTGAAGCCTTGACTCTAGCATTGGAATTGCCAGTGCCTGCTTTTATAGGTCTGAATGGACAAGATAACCAGAATGAACCCCAGTGTTCATGCTTCCGATGACTGCATCAAACAGTGTTGCCATGTTGCCATTCTGTCCTACCACACCTCCAGTGTTAATACCTGGCTGCAGTCATCATACAGCATGCTTTCACAACTTCCTTACATGTTTGAAGCCTGTGTGTGTTTTGGGGTTTAATTTCAAGCAGCTTCAATTTCTGTTTTTTCCAGTACGACAAACATCTCATTGAAGACAAGATAAAAACTAAAAACATGCAACCAGATACTACCAAAAGAACAAGATGCCCCCTAAGTGTATAATATGTGTATCTCTCTCTCTCGATTATAAAGTTTATAATTGCGGAAGTCATTTACACATCTCAGCAATTCAGAGAACTGCTTTACAGAGCTCATGTGCTACATTCCCCATATGCAGCAAGGAACTCTGGGAAGGACATGCAATCGAAGTCTGTAATTGCCCACTTTTTTGCATCCTGGGTCTTTTTTAACACAGAACCCGCCTTGCCAGTGCCAAGTCATATTAGATGGCTTTTTTTTTTTAGCAAAGGTCACAGCAAAGGTCAGAGCCACAGCCACTCCTGGACAGCTGTTTTGGGCTTATTATGCCCTCATCAGCAGGAGATAGGCCGTGTCTCTTTGCTATTTGATGCTTAACCTGTAGGAGAAATCAATACTCATTTAAGTAATGTTGGAGGGCAAAAGGTGAAATTAAAAGCCTCCACATAGCAAATAATCAAGTTTATAATTGTGGAAGACATTTACACATCCCAGCAATTCAGAGAACTGCTTTATATATGGACTAGTTGTTAAGCCTGCCTGGAGGGCAGTCTAGTGTTGTTGCCAGCTCAGAATTCATGTCCACATATTTGTTTTTCCAATGTCCTACCCAAGAGTATCTCCATATATAAATGTGTTTGTAACGAGCCTGGCGCCATCCCATCCGCAACAGGAGGGCCAAGTGAGCAGCTGTGATGGGTGCACGCACAGCTGGCAGTGCATTACAAAGGCATTTATATATTAGAGCATGGTCCTCTTCCCTCTTAGATTGTAAGCTCACGGGAACAGGACCCCACTTAGATTGTAAACTCATGGGGCCAGGACCCCTTAGATTGTAAGCTCATGCGACCCCTTAGATTGCAAGCTCATGGGACCCCTTAGATTGCAAACTCATGGGATAGATTGTAGAAAAAAATGGTAAGCGCCACACAACACATCCTACCACCCAAACTCCAAGGCTACACCAGCAAATAGTGGTTTCCCCCACACCATGCAGCATAAAACAAAAAAAATCTGTTGCTGTCAACTCTCAATATGAGATCCAAAGAGCTGTCACTATCAGTGAAGCAAGCCATCATTAGGCTGAAGAAACAAAACAAACCCATCAGAAAGATAGCAAGAACATTAGGCGTGGCCAAAACAACTGTTTGGAACATTCTCAAAAAGATGGAACGCACCGGTGAGCTCAGCAACACCAAAAGACCCGGGAGACCACGGAAAACAACTGTGGTGGATGACCGAAGAATTCTTTCCCTGGTGAAGAAAACACCCTTCACAACAGTTGGCCAGATCAAGAACACTCTCCAGGAGGTAGGTGTATGTGTGTCAAAGTCAACAATCAAGAGAAGACTTCACCAGAGTGAATACAGAGGGTTCACCACAAGATGTAAACCATTGGTGAGCCTCAAAAACAAGAAGGCCAGATTAGAGTTTGCCAAACAACACCTAACAAAGCCTTCACAGTTCTGGAACAAGAACCTATGGACAGATGAGACCAAGATCAATTTGTACCAGAGTGATAGGAAGAGAAGAGTATGGAGAAGGAAAGGAACTGCTCATGATCCTAACCATACCACCTCATCAGTGAAGCATGGTGGTGGTAGTGTCATGGCGTGGGCATGTATGGCTGCCAATGGAACTGGTTCTCTTGTATTTATTGATGATGTGACTGCTGACAAAATGAATTCTGAAGTGTTTCGGGCAATATTATCTGCTCACATTCAGCCAAATGCTGCAGAACTCATTGGACGGCGCTTCACAGTGCAGATGGACAATGACCCAAAGCATACTGCAAAAGCAACCAAAGAGTTTTTGAAGGGACAGAAGTGGAATGTTATGCAATGGCCAAGTCAATCACCTGACCTGAATCCCATTGAGCATGCATTTCACTTGCTGAAGACAAAACTGAAGGGAAAATGCCCCAAGAACAAGCAGGAACTGAAGACAGTTGCAGTAGAGACCTGGCAGAGCATCACCAGGGATGAAACCCAGCGTCTGGTGATGTCTATGCGTTCCAGACTTCAGGCTGTGATTGACTGCAAAGGATTTGCAACCAAGTATTAAGAAGGGAAAGTTTGATTTATGATTATTATTCTGTCCCATTACTTTTGGTCCCTTAACAAGTGGGAGGCACATCTGCAAACTGCTGTAAGTCCTACACCGTTCACCTGAGTTGGATGTACATACCCTCAAATTAAAGCTGTCAGTCTGCAGTTAAAGCACATTGTGTTTGTTTCATTCCAACTCCATTGTGGTGGTGTATAGAGCCAAAGATGTTAGAATTGTGTCAATGTCCCTATATTACTGGACCTGACTGTAGATTAACCATTACTTCTCTATGTGATAATTTCGCTGCCGTTGAAGATCACCGAATTGCAGCGAACTGCATCGTATTTTTCTGTCAATTCATCAGTATTTGGAGCCCAACCAATAGATGTGGTGACACCTCTGCCCTGCACCTGGTTCACTGCTACTACTACTCCTTCACTATATATACTAATTAAGTTGAGGCGTCAGTTCTGTTACTTAGGAACCACTCTGATGATACACCTTGGGCTCTATTAAATATTTTTTTTGCGCGAAGCGTTAAACGTTAGCGCACGAAAATCACCGCTGGAATTAAATTCCTCGCGCATTTTTTCATCCATAGGGAAATTGCGCTCGTAAAACCGACGCGAAAAAATGCACGCAAAGTACCGTTGCGCGCAGAAATCAGTGAGAGCAATGTAATTATTAACGCAAGTCTGTCAGACGAACTCATCTTTGTGCGGACTGCGCACAACAGATGTACGTTCTGATGGAAGACAAGGTAGTGGCCGTCATTTTTGACGGATCTAGTAACAAAGACCGTGCACATCGACGTTCTCCGTTGTGAATCTGCAGTTTGGTACGGTCAGGTTGTTACAATTTGCCGTTACCACCAGCTTTTCAAAGACGTTAAAATTATGCGGGCAAACGTTGTCCCTTAAATTTTGCGTTAAGATTGTAATACCATGCGTGCACCAGCGCACAAACGTATTTGCGCTCACAATGTTAGACGTTAACACGCATTTTGTGCGCAAACGTCGTAATACTACGTTCAGCGTGAAGGGTTTTTCCCCACGCGATAATGCGTTTTTGCGCACGTGTTAACGTTTGCGTGAAGAATTTAATAGAGCCCCTTGTAGGGTAAGCTGGACTCTGAGCGCTCTCAGCATTACTTTCATATGCCCTGAATTTAATGGGCTGTGTTGGGGCACACTAGATACTGTAATTTTGCTGACCATTTGGATTAGTTAGATCTTTTCGTCTTTTTCTGCACTCTTCTGTTACCACAGACCCATGAAGACTCAAATTCCTGCTTTTGAATAACAAGATTCTGTCTGATCTAGTGAGATTCGTTACACCAGCTACATTGCATTATATACTGTGACAGGGTGATTGGGGGCAGGGTGGTAGATCACAGGTTTATCAGCAGGCGCATGGAGAACTCCTTTTTCCCCTATAGGGGTTATGCATAGCCGATTCCTGATTAGGACTGCCCTGCCCTTATAGGAGACGTGGTTCCCTCTGAGAGCTCAGTCTTGGTGCTGAGTGCAGCAGGGAAGGAAGCGCAATCCAAAACACAGGAGGAGAGTATAGTTGATTGTGTTTTCACTGATTGGTAAGTGGCTCAGCCACCCAATATTTCAGACAGGAATTCTGGATGTTTATTTAGCCTCCGCATGAAGGAGTAGGCGTTGTTTTTATATTAAAAAGGGAAAAAGTCGGTGTTCGGCGTGTCCGCGTACGCGGTAGGGGGAAATATCTAATACTAAAACGAAATGAACAAACAATAATTGTGAGAGGAGATGACATACAATTTAGATGGCTGGGTTAGATGACTCGAAGTTCGTCAAAATGTTCCTAAAAAGGAAAAAAGAGTATAATAGTGAAGTCCAGTCATTAAAAAATGAAAAAATGAAGGGGGGAGATGGATCCACTCACACTTTCCAGAGCCTCGTTAGGCTCGATCACCTCGCCTGTGGGTGTTTACGTGGCTCACCCAGTAGCTCTCAGGGGTAGACCCGTCTCACAGCCTTGGTGTCCTTTCAGGATCCTGGGTCATCCACAGGTTCTCCAGTATTTAGGTGCCAATGGTTCTCAACAACTCACTTATCTCAGGCCTTGGCATTCCTTTGGGGTCCTGGGTGTTCACAGGTCGTAACTTGTCGTAACTTGTAGAAATTGGAGGTCTGATCCTGCGGTGTCTCCTCCTGTCCCTCAGTGCTGGATCCAGGCAGCTCACCTGGATGAGCTGCCTGGATCCAGCACTGAGGGACAGGGAGGGAGACACCGCAGGATCAGACCTCCAATTTCTACAAGTTACGACAAGTTACGACCTGTGAACACCCAGGACCCCAAAGGAATGCCAAGGCCTGAGATAAGTGAGTTGTTGAGAACCATTGGCACCTAAATATTGGAGAACCTGTGGATGACCCAGGATCCTGAAAGGACACCAAGGCTGTGAGACGGGTCTACCCCTGAGAGCTACTGGGTGAGCCACGTAAACACCCACAGGCGAGGTGATCGAGCCTAACGAGGCTCTGGAAAGTGTGAGTGGATCCATCTCCCCCCTTCATTTTTTCATTTTTTAATGACTGGACTTCACTATTATACTCTTTTTTCCTTTTTAGGAACATTTTGATGAACTTCGAGTCATCTAACCCAGCCATCTAAATTGTATGTCATCTCCTCTCACAATTATTGTTTGTTCATTTCGTTTTAGTATTAGATATTTCCCCCTACCGCGTACGCGGACACGCCGAACACCGACTTTTTCCCTTTTTTGTTTATTTGGTGCGGATTGGGACCGCACTTGTGGTGCTTTAGGCGACGGGGTTATATTTTGTATTTTTCATTTTTGCTCTAAGTGTTCGTTCTCCACATTTCTTTGTTGTTTTTATATTGTATTTATTTTCCTGGTGTACCCTACAAGTCCATGTCTGCACAATAAAGAAAAGCGGAAGCACTGATCCCGGTGTCCAGTGTTACATTGGGGGCTTCCAGCCTTTCCGGTGTGCTTGACGGCAGCATGTCTGATGCTGATCGCTCATCAACGCCCGGTTTAAATTGAAACAGGCAGGGAGGTGGCTGCATGAGGCGCGGCTTGAGAGGGGGGCGCGGTCTGGTGAAGGTCTTTTAAAAACCAACAGTTCCTTCTAAGCAGTGCCAGATCGTGGTTATCCTTACCTGAGCTCCTTGTACCTGAATTCTCTCGTGATTTAACCTGTTATTGACCTCTGCTTGTTTTTTGACTATTCTCCCTTCCGTTGCCCTAGACTATTTCCTTGTACTACGCTTCTGCATTGATATCGACCCGGCTATTCCATTTGACTATTCTATACTCTGTATTCCTGATTCTGGCTCATCTGACTACCCCCGTGTTGCTGACCTGGTTTTGTATTACGACATTGTCTTTGATTTACTCTTTCTGTCTAGCAAGTATACATATACCTGGCCAATTTTTAAGGACCAGACAGTTAGGGATTACTTTACGGCTACCCTGTTGGTAGTTTTTGGCTCTGTGGAGTGTTGGGCTTAGGACTGCGTGGTGGGATCCGGGAACCGTGACATCCAGTGGCTATATCACAATACTTACCATTGTGGCACTTTGTTTTTATTATTTTTTGGTGTTCCTTTGTCTGTTTGCCATCTGTTGGATATATTTTTCTACGGCTCACAACCAAGTATCTTTCCATACCAGTTTTAGGTTAGTCTTGCTTAATAAAAGTTAAGTGTAATGCTCAGTGTATGAGGGGGCCAAGGTACGAGCCCAAGGTTGCGGTGACACTCGACAGACACAGATGGAAGGTATGAAACAGGGGTTTAGGTTCAAAGCACGCACAGATAAACACAGCAATAAACTAGTCGAGGGGCGAACCAGGAATGGGGCTGACTAGGAAGAGGCTGGGGTGAGAAACAAAGGCTAGGGCAAACCAAAGACAAGAGCAGAGACACTGAGGGATACACAAAGAGACTTACCAGGAGACACAGGTATGACAGGAAAAGGACTGACTTCAGGAGATGCAGGGCAATGGATACAGAAATGGTAGGAAGGTGGGGTCATGGGAATAAGCGGGGTTGATGGTAGTTTCGAGGTGCAGGACACATAACTAGGAGCTGTAGAAGCAAGGGTCTCTGTGGTAACAGCGAGGGGTCTTCTGTGATGACAGCAAGGGGTCTCCTGTGGTGACAGTGAGGGGTCTTCTGTGGTGACAGTGAGGGGTCTCCTGTGGTGACAGTGAGGGGTCTCCTGTGGTGACAGTGAGGGGTCTTCTGTGGTGACAGTGAGGGGTCTCCTGTGGTAACAGCGAGGGGTCTTCTGTGATGACAGTGATAGGTCTCCTGTGGTGACAGTGAGGCGTCTTCTGTGGTGACAGTGAGGGGTCTCCTGTGGTAACAGCGAGGGGTCTTCTGTGGTGACAGCGAGGAGTCTCTGTGATAGAGCTGGACTGGACAGATTAGACAGCTCACAGGTTTCTTACTTCCCCTCAGGACTGCTGAGCACTGAATGATTCAGAAGCAACCAAGGAAGGGTGTGGCTTGATTAAGTAGGCAAGACCTGAGTTGATGATGAGAAGCACCTGTGTAGCCTGTAAGGATACTTAGGTGGTGCAGAGCCATGCATGAAAGGTGCTGCCCTGGATTTCACATTGGGGCAGCACCGGTATATGACTTTTTGCGCCGCCGGCGGCGAGAGCCGTGACATTAATTTCTATTGTTTTCTGTGAATTTAGCCCAGTATCCTCTGTTATTATTATTATTCTTTATTTATAAAGTGCCAGCATATTCCACAGCGCTGTACAATGGGCACAGTATTGACAGGGTTACAATACATTGAACAACATTTTGACAAACCAGTACAGGGGGAAACGAAGGCCCTATTCCCATAGGAATTTACAATCTAGAAGGGTTGGGGTGGAAACAAGAGGAGAGGACTCTCTTCTATATGTGATTCTTTTGGGTTACTCCCATCTTTTTTTTACATGTCTAAGCCAGAAGAATTTGGAACTCTGTTGTTCCCCTTTTTTTGAATTGTTCTTACTGGCCAACAGTGTGGAATAATAATTCCTTACAATTTATGTATTGTGAACCCCCATTTGAATAACCAACAAGCCGCCACTGTACTCAGCACCATTATACCATGCAGCAGGTCTATTATCTGTATATACTCAGCACCATTATACCTTGAAGCAGGTCCGTTATCTGGCATATACTCAGCACCATTATACCAAGCAGCAGTTCTGTTATCTGGCATATACTTGGCACCATTATACCATGCAGCAGCCCCATTATCTGGCATATACTCAGCACCATTATACCAAGCAGCAGTTCTGTTATCTGGCATATACTCAGCACCATTATACCAAGCAGCAGTTCTGTTATCTGGCATATACTTGGCACCATTATACCATGCAACAGGTCCATTATCTGGCATATAATCAGCACCATTCTAGGGCAAAACAGCCAATTTGGAAAGTGAGATAAATGGGAGAATTTTTTTGGTTTGGCTATTTTGACCTAGAATTTTCACTTCTCCAGTCATTCTCCTGCTTTTCACCGCTCTCTGAATAGCCCTGTATTTGTATCTATCTATCTATCCGTCTATCTATCTATCTATCCGTCTATCAGTATCTACAGTATCTATCTATCCGTCTATCAGTATCTATCTATCTATCCATCTATCAGTACCTGTCTATCAGTATCTATCTATCTATCCATCCGTCTATCAGTATCTACAGTATCTATCTATCTATCTATCCGTCTATCAGTATCTGTCTATCTATCTATCTATCTATCTATCTATCTATCTATCTATCTATCTATCCGTCTATCAGTATCTATCTATCTATCTATCTATCTATCCGTCTATCAGTATCTGTCTATCTATCTATCTATCTATCTATCTATCTATCTATCTATCTATCTATCTATCCGTCTATCAGTATCTATCTATCTATCTATCTATCTATCCGTCTATCAGTATCTGTCTATCAGTATCTATCTATCTATCTATCTATCTATCTATCCGTCTATCCGTCTATCAGTATCTGTCTATCTATCTATCAATCTATCTATCCGTCTATCAGTATCTACAGTATCTATCTATCCGTCTATCAGTATCTGTCTATCAGTATCTATCTATCTATCTATATCTATCTCTCCGTCTATCAGTATCTACAGTATCTATCTATCTATCTATCCGTCTATCAGTATAGATCTTTCTATCTATCTATCTATCTATCCGTCTATCAGTATCTATCTATCTATCTGTCTATCAGTATCTATCTATCTATCCGTCTATCAGTATCTGTCTATCAGTATCTATCTTTCTATCTATCTATCTATCTATCTATCTATCTATCTATCTATCTATCTATCTATCTATCTATCTGTCTATCAGTATCTATCTATCTATCCGTCTATCAGTATCTATCTTTCTATCAGTATCTATCTATCTATCTATCTATCTATCTATCTATCCGTCTATCAGTATCTATCTATCCAGGGATCAAGTCCTAAAAAAAGAAGTGTGGGAACTCGCCAGGATTTCTGTCTCCCAATAAGCAATTATCACCTCGCATGTAACACAAACACACACTCAGATCTGATATATTAAATGTATATATGTCAATAAGAAAGCAGACTATACAACAAATGCTTATGCTGGCTATTGAATACGGAGATGTAGTGTACGCAGCCGCCCCGCAAACACTTCCAGAAACTTACTACATTGTATAACTCATTCTGTCGCTTTGTGCTACAATGTAACTACATGACCCACCATTGTGACATGTTAAAAGAGCTAAACTGGTCAATGCTTTCATCCAGATGCACTCTTCACCTTTTCAACCTGGTGTTTAAGAGCTTTTCTGGGAAGCTGCCACCCTACCTTAATAGTCTGCTTCCCCCAGCAGTTCCCGCATCCTATAACCTCCGATCCAGGACCAGCACCTTACTTGCTATACCACAATACAAAAAGAAAGTGTCTCGATCCTCATTTTCCTACAGAGCACCGCAATTATGGAATAGCCTCCCAGACGCCATCAAATCTTCCCCCAGTCTAAAGTCACTCAAGAGCTCCCTATTAACATACCTCAATCCAGAATGCACCTGTAAACATGTAACATAGTGACTTTATTTCCTACATATTTATTTTCTGGGTTAATCTGTATGTTTGTGTTGTTTTTTTAATATCGTGCATTTTATTACTTTGTATTTCTGTACCTACTGTACCTGCCTGTGTGTGTATATATCCATAATATGCCTGCCTAACCGTTTGTGTTCCTTGTATTTCTGTACCTACTGTAACAATTCAATTTCTTAGACCCAGGACTTACTTGAAAAAGAGAGAAATCTCAATGTCTCCTTCCTGGTAAAATACTTTATAAATAAATAAATGGAATATAGCAAAAATATAGGATAAATCCTATATTTATTGTTACTTAATAGAGAAATATATGATTGAACACCTGACTACAAGCTTTATAGAGTATGGGACCAAAGGGAACTCTGTTCCCTCTGCAAAATTAGTGCAGAACTCCGTTCCCACGCGTTCCCCCTCGACTTGACCCCTGTATCTATCTATCTATCTATCTATCTATCCGTCTACCAGTATCTGTCTATCTATCTATCCGTCTATCAGTATCTATCTATCTATCTATCTATCTATCTATCTATCTATCTATCTATCTATCTATCTATCTATCCGTCTATCAGTATCTATCTATCTATCCGTCTATCAGTATCTATCTATCTATCCGTCTATCAGTATCTGTCTATCAGTATCTATCTATCTATCCGTCTATCAGTATCTATATCTATCTATCTATCTATCCGTCTATCAGTATCTATCTATCCGTCTATCAGTATCTATCTATCTATCTATCTATCTATCTATCTATCCGTCTATCAGTATCTATCTATCTATCCGTCTATCAGTATCTATCTATCTATCCGTCTATCAGTATCTATCTATCTATCCGTCTATCAGTATCTATCTATCTGTCTATCAGTATCTATCTATCTATCCGTCTATCAGTATCTATCTATCTATCTATCCGTCTATCAGTATCTATCTATCTATCCGTCTATCAGTATCTATCTATCTATCCGTCTATCAGTATCTATCTATCCGTCTATCAGTATCTATCTATCTATCCGTCTATCAGTATCTATCTATCTATCCGTCTATCAGTATCTGTCTATCATTATCTATCTATCTATCCGTCTATCAGTATCTATCTATCTATCTATCTATCTATCTATCCGTCTATCAGTATCTATCTATCCGTCTATCAGTATCTATCTATCTATCTATCTATCCGTCTATCAGTATCTATCTATCTATCTATCCGTCTATCAGTATCCGTCTATATCAGTATCTATCTATCTATCTATCTATCTATCTATCTATCATATCTATCTATCTATCTATCTATCCGTCTATCAGTATCTATCTATCTATCCGTCTATCAGTATCTATCTATCTATCCGTCTATCAGTATCTGTCTATCAGTATCTATCTATCTATCCGTCTATCAGTATCTATCTATCTATCTATCCGTCTATCAGTATCTATCTATCCGTCTATCAGTATCTATCTATCTATCTATCTATCTATCTATCTATCCGTCTATCAGTATCTATCTATCTATCCGTCTATCAGTATCTATCTATCTATCCGTCTATCAGTATCTATCTATCTATCCGTCTATCAGTATCTATCTATCCGTCTATCAGTATCTATCTATCTATCCGTCTATCAGTATCCGTCTATCAGTATCTATCTATCTATCCGTCTATCAGTATCTATCTATCTATCCGTCTATCAGTATCTATCTATCTATCCGTCTATCAGTATCTATCTATCCGTCTATCAGTATCTATCTATCTATCCGTCTATCAGTATCTATCTATCTATCCGTCTATCAGTATCTGTCTATCATTATCTATCTATCTATCCGTCTATCAGTATCTATCTATCTATCTATCTATCTATCTATCCGTCTATCAGTATCTATCTATCCGTCTATCAGTATCTATCTATCTATCTATCTATCCGTCTATCAGTATCTATCTATCTATCTATCCGTCTATCAGTATCCGTCTATCAGTATCTATCTATCTATCCGTCTATCAGTATCTATCTATCTATCCGTCTATCAGTATCTATCTATCTATCCGTCTATCAGTATCTATCTATCTATCCGTCTATCAGTATCTATCTATCCGTCTATCTATCTATCTATCTATCTATCTATCTATCCGTCTATCAGTATCTATCTATCCGTCTATCTATCTATCTATCTATCTATCTATCTATCTATCTATCTATCCGTCTATCAGTATCTACAGTATCTATCTATCTATCTATCTATCTATCTATCTATCTATCAGTATCTGTCTATCTATCTATATCTATCTCTCCATCTATTAGTATCTATCAGTTGTATCTATCTATCGTCTATCAGTATCTATCTATCCGTCTATCAGTATCTGTCTATCTATCTATCTGTATCTATCTCTCCGTCTACTAGTATCTATCTATCTATCTATCTATATATCTATCCGTCTATCAGTATCTATCTATCTATCTATCTATCTGTATCTATCTCTCCGTCTACTAGTATCTATCTATCTATCTATCAGTAGTATCTATCTATATCTATCAGTATCTATCTATCTGTATAAATCTATCCATCTATCAGTAGTATCTATATCTAACCGTCTATCAGTATCTATCTATCTATCTATCTATCTATCTATCTATCTGTATCTATCTCTCCATCTATTAGTATCTATCTATCTATCTATCAATAGTATCTATCTATATCTATCTATCCGTCTATCAGTATCTATCTATCTATCTGTATCTATCTCTCCATCGATTAGTATCTATCTATCTATCTATCAATAGTGTCTATCTATATCTATCCGTCTATCAGTATCTATCTATCCGTCTTTCAGTATCTACAGTATCTATCAGTATCTGTCTATCAGTATCTAGCTATCCGTCTATCAGTATCTATCTATCCGTCTACTAGTATCTATCTATCTATCCGTCTATCAGTATCTATCTATCTATCTATATATCTGTATAAATCTATCCATCTATCAGTAGTATCTATATCTATCCCTCTATCAGTATCTATCTATCTATCTGTATCTATCTCTCCGTCTATTAGTATATATCTATCAGTAGTATCTATCTATCCGTCTATCAGTATCTATCTGTATCTATCTATCTATCTATCTATCTATCCGTCTGTCTATCTATCTATCTATCTATCTATCTATCTATCATCTATCTATCTATCCATCTATCTGTCCGTCTATCAGTATCTCTCTATCTATATCTATCTATCTATCTATACATCTATCTATCTGTATCTATATCTATCTGTATCTATCTATCTGTATCTATATCTATCTATCTATCTATCTATCTATCTATCCATCTATCTTTCCGTCTATCTATATCTATCTATCCATCTATCAGTATCTATCAATAGTATCTATTTATCTTTACCCATATCCATCTAGCTCCAGGGTCAAGTCGAGGGGGAAAGCAGTTCCTCCGCTATTTTTCCAGAGGGATCTGAGTTCCTATTGTTCCCACACAATATAAAGCTTTTATTTAGGTGTTCAATCATAATTTTCCCTGTTAAGTCACAATAAATATAGAAATTATCACATATTTTTGCTAAAATCCACATATACACATAACTATAACAGATCTGAGCGTGTGTTAAGTGCAAGATGCTAATTGCTCTTTGGGTGACAAAAAATCTTTCTGAAAGAAGTCTGAAAGATCCTAAAAAATCTAGAAATAAAGAGACTTTTTTCTGCAGATTAAAATAATAAACGGTTTATTAGATATTGAATTAAAACAGGAAAGATTTTAACATTGAAGTCTATGGGATTCGCCTGAGTGAACCTGCCGAATGAAACCACCGAACATCAGGGCATTTCACTGACATTTCTCTGCTGTTCGGTGTCTCTGAATAGATTAACCATTGCTTCTCTATGGGGGATTTCACTGCTGTCGAACAGGCACCGTACTTGTTGGCAGTTTGCCAAAATTTGGCGAACTGCCTGCTCTCTGAATAGCCGAATGGCCACGAAATGTCACCGTACGCTGAATTCCAGTGTCTGGTTACATTTCGGGGCGAGATCGGCTCTGTCTGAATAACCCCTAATGTGTGAGTCACAGCATGCGGACCAACTATACATCCTGTCAGTATCTCCATGGAACTAATGCAGTATATAATGACACTTGCAGTAGTTAAGCTACATGTATATTCCCGATCCAGTTAATAAATGATGTGCGGCGTGTGTTGTAGTTGTGCATAGCACATATATATATTTTATTAATAGCTTTATTGCGTGTGTTCAGCGCGTCACAGCTTACATTACAGCAGGGGGTGTGTACAGTTATACAGACGTTATGATACAGTATAAATATATATCCTGATAGGAGGTCTCTGACCCGCAGAGCTTACGATCTGCGCCCTGTGCTCTCCTCTCGTGGAGTTTTATGCAAGAACCTGCTCCGTGGAGGTGGCCAGCTTAATTTAACAGCACCCCGACACAAAGCGACATACATGCACACGGGAAACATCTCCAAATTCTGCTATCTTGCTCGTGCTATAATTAGTGAGAAAGCTGAGCTCAAGCAGTATGGAGCCCCCTCCTCTATAACCTGTGCTTGACAGCTGCTCCATCGCTCGTCCTGCCCCTCAGCTTATTCCACCACTTGCTCCCCCCAACCCACCCCTACGCCAAACCCCCAAACCAACACTGAGCATCCAATCCCGTCGTGGCGCGGATCACATTTCGGTATAACTGTGAGACATAACCAGGCCAGTGGGTGATTGAAAAGTCTCACAAGTGCTCCGACCCCCAGCGCTGCTCTCTGCTCTCGGGCCACAGGTAAGGGAAATGAAGGGTGAAAGGGAATGGGGGGCCCTCTTGGATAATACCCCCCCCATTAAGGAAAGAGGGGGTGCAAGAAGTAAGGATATCCAGGCATGGCGTAAGGTAAAAAAGCAACCTTTATCTCCTTAAGGACCAATTACCTATCGCGCCACCTTCACGGTCTGGTCTGTAAAGGTTCTCTCGCCGCATGGTATGGCGCTCCGATACAGCGTTGGCATCCCCGTATAACCAGGTCATCCCGAAATGAAAGCGCCATTCCTTTTCCTTTTCTGGGATCCTTAAAGAAGTCACTATAATGGAATGGATATTGGTCCTTAATGGGTTAAACACCCTATACTTTCTAGAAGGTCACCAGTGCAGTGCAGAGAGGTTGCCGTTCGGGCGTCCAGTCCGAACTCCCTTCAAATAGTTTCTTGTTAATGTGGCAAGCGTGGCGTTTGGATATTTTTGGGGTCTGTTCGCCACTTTTCTGTAAATGTTTTTCCAAAGTAGGTAAAAAAAAAAGAGACAGGACATTTTTTTCATACACGTCTAAGCAGTGTCTTTTTTTAAAAAAAAGGACGCAAACCACGCCGCGTCGCCGCAGCTCACTGTTTAGTAAACGTGCCCCAACGTGATTTGCTGAAGGTTATAATCTGCAGAACATTGTCACCTACGCAAAGGAATGTGACAATCTCATCGCCCCCCCCCCTCCCTTCCCGAAAAAGAGGGCGGCAGAGCCCGTGACCCTCGTATCCCCTGTTCTATTAGTAAGATCCCCATTTAATCCCCCCCCCCTTGGCATGAGGTCCACATACAGCTGCCGGGAGCGGGAATCCGAGCTAAGCCTGAGAATGGCACCAAAAACCTCCGGGGGTCACTAATGTGATCCGGGCAATGGAAACACCTTCGGGCATTTGTCACGCGTCTCGTGGGTCCATTTGCTCTGCGCAAATATCTGTTTAATGAGTTTGGCTCCAGCTGTCAGTGCATAGTCCAGCCTTTGAAAAGCTAAACCCTGTATTTCCAAGTATGCCGGCAAGTCATTTGTAGCTCTAGCTGTGTATTTATTTATTTATTATTATTTTTCTGTCAAATTTCAATTTTCCCGATGTGTTATGTGCTGCGAAAAAAAAATATCTGCATTATAAATAGGATATATTGATTATTAATAGTGCAACGTGCGAATGTGTCCGCACAGAGAGGAGAGACGGGCAGGGAGGGGGTGTAATATTATATAATAAGGGGGATCCGATTAAAGGCTTGCTTTCCAAGTATATAATATATCGGATCCAGGTCGGCTTGGGTATAAAATAATGGAAAGTCCCTGTAACGTACATCCCGTGTAAATCACTGCAGTAAATCCGCCAGGTATTAGGTTCCAGGCACTGTATTTGAGGAGGGGTTGGTTGGTTGCCAGTTTGCTTTTGCGCTGTTGAATCGGATGTTAACGTCTGATATTACCTTTACATTAAGATTATACACCCTGCATTGCGTCTGCGTCCATTGGTCGCACTGTTGATACAGCGTCACACCAGTAAGGCAAATATTGGTTCGATACATTTCCTGTTTTTCGCGAACTCAGCTATTTTGACCAAACTCGTTTTTCTGTCCATTCGCCATAACCGTTTTTTTTTTGTGTTTTTTATGATATTGGTAGCCATACCAATATTAACTTTCAAATACCCTACTTTGCAGTGATAAAAATGTCCGCTTTCCCACGGCGTTCAAAGGTCTGACCTTTTAGGGTTCGGAATTTCTGTTTATTACGTAATAGTCTGTGGGTGCTGTTTTATCCTTTATTAAAGGCAGGGTGAGATATGGGCTCCATGGTAGGTTCATTGTATTGTGTTTATGGGAAACCGGTATATTACATAACTGGAGAGATTCCAGTTGGGTCTATGGGACAAAACCAATATACTAATTAACTGTGGAAGGATGCGGGTCATAAAGCATGACTGTAAAAGAAGGGAAACGATTTATCAGATCAAGACATGTATGGAACGGATTGTATATTGGGTCTGTGAGGTTCTAGCTAGAGTCTTATTACCCGCACCATTGGCTTGTAGTGAGGACGATGGGATTATATTATCATAACCTATATCTTCCCCTAATATCTGCTGCGGATTGATGAGTTTGGGCGTGCGGGTGAAATTGTTGCGTGGGGGTAAAGTGGAGAAGACGAACAGGATATGGAAGGTTGGTCTCAGCTGTTGCGACAGAAGGGGACATGAGAGATACCTCATTAAGGAGTCGCAGACTCAAAAAACCCCTAAATAAAGACCAGAGGCTCCAGAGTGCCGAGCCCAGAGGCCTCTCACTCCTCTTCGTGTCCTTAACAACGTGAACTCAACAACCTGCTCCTGCAACAAGTAACCGGAATGTCACAAAATAAACAGATGTGTTCTAGAATCTAGAATGTTATGTATCTCCCATCAAGCACCTTCCAATACAGAAACTCTAGAAGGTCTCGATAAAGGCCTCCGCCTATTAAAGGGACAAATCAATGACACGTTAAACTATCAGAGTTATTCAGAGAAAGGTGAAAACCAGGAGAACTGGCAGGACAAGAGAACAATCTAGACCAAATATCCGATATGGAAAGTGAGATAAATGGGAGAATTTTTCTGGTTTGGCTATTTTGACCTAGAATTTTCACTTCTCCAGTCATTCTCCTGGTTTTCACCTCTCTCTGAATAACCCTGTAAGATATTTGTTCATGTAAGAAAAAAAACCTGCCCCCCCCTCCATTCCAGGACCCATCACCTTTAAAGGACATTCCCGGGGGTCCTGAAATAGACAAGAATGCCCAGTTGTCCCCTCTATGGGACCACCCCTACCCCCCTTCAGCGTCTCATATAACATCTGAGTCACGCAGACAGCAGTTCTGGGCTTATGAGTCTTCCTTACAGGGAGGGGAACCTAAATTAAGCTATCAGGCAACGCTGTACCCTTTCTACATTTGTCCCAGCCTCTACCATAGTATATATATATATATATTGCCGAATATAAAAAAAAATGATGTTTAACTGACTGCGCAGCGATCACACCCCTTTTAATATACATTAAGAGACATGGGTAATAATATTCCAAAGATTTGTCCTGTTATATCTTCTGATTAATGTCCTAGAAATGGGGACACTAAAATCAATATAAACCGTGCAGCCCAGTCCAGGGAATGTAACCTTTATCTTCAACTCGCAAGCATGGCATCGTTTGGTAATATTTAGTCTATTACTTCGAAAACAAAACACAAGTCAATACATGGGAATATATATATATATATATATATACAAAGAACAGATTGGGCAGCACATCAGGGTTTCAAGTAAAAAGGAAAAATTTATTGGTACAGAATAAAATACCTGTCCATTGACCGACGTTTCGGCCCAAACGGGCCTTTATCAAGGAAAAATATATATATATATTTATATAGATTAGGTAGGCCGTATATATATATATACTAAATAAATATATATATTATAATTGTATTGTGTCAACACATTCCACAACGTTGTTTAGGATTAAGGTAATACATAGTTAAGACAAGAGGTAGCGAGGGTACTGCTATATATAATATATATATATGTCACCAGAGTATAGCAGTGCGTAGTGATACCTTTTTTATTGGACTAACATTACATTGAAGGCTAGGGTCAGACGAACGCATTTTTCACGTCGTCCGTGAAAAAGTGCGTTGAACGAATGGACGTATAGCGATAGCGGTCATACGATGCGCCTTTTCGTCCGTGATTTTGTACGGATCATCAATAAAACACTTTTTGCGTCTGGACGTTATGTTGGCCGGACATTAGCAGCGTCTGACGTCTCCTAATCACGCACAGACGCCGCTAGCGGACGCAGCGCACTCTGTACCACGTTCTCGAAAAAATTTGTTTGTTTGCTGCTTGCGTTGCGCGGCCGCACTTTCGTGCAGGTGTACTTCGTATATTGCCTGTCATTGGACGTCATTTGCTGCTACTACGAACGTGATAAAGTGCGGCTGCACGCGCGTTCACACTGCGTTCGTCTGACCCTAGCCTAAAAGTCAAGCTTTCGAGAGTGTGAACCTCTTCTTCTGGTCTGGAAGACCTGAGGAAGAGAGGTTAGACTCTCGAAAGCTTGTCTTTTAAATATAATGTTAGTCCAATAAAAAAGGTATCACTACGCACTGCTATACTCTGGTGACTTATATATATATTATATATAGCAGTACCGTCGCTACCTCTTGTCTTAACTATGTATTACCTTAATCCTAAACAACGTTGCGGAATGTGTACTCTGGTGATTTTAGCATCTGGACTAACACGACTTATCAAATGTACACTAACATGGTATATATATATGTATTGCTACGTGGAGGCTTTTATTCTCACTTTTATGCCCTCCACCACAATTGAAATGATTATAAATATATATATATAATCCCAGTGCAGGGCACTCACCCCATAACTATTCCGATCCTTATACAGTTCTTATACCAGGTGCAGAGAATCCTCAAAAGTCAAAAATATATATAAATCCATAGTAGCAAGGACGCACTCCTGGGTCGTCAGTAAAACATAACTTTTATTTTATCCACATAAAATAGGGCCACTATTTTGGATATCTTGATACAGGCTCCCAGAGAGCTGGAACGCGGATCCTACTTTATGTGGATAAAATAAAAGTTATGTTTTAGGCTAGGGTCAGACGAACGCATTTTTCACGTCTACCATCAAAAAGTGCGTTGATGCGTCCGAACGCATTTTTTCATGGAAGACGCTATAGTGGTCATACGGTGCGCAATTTCGGCCGTATTTTTTTGACGGAGCTATAAAAAACAAATGGACGTGATGTAGGCCAGACATGTGCAACGTCTGACGTCTCCTAATCACGTACACACGCCGCTATGCCGACGCAGCGCACTCTGTGCGTCAGTACTAGCGGTTCCACGTTCTCGAAAAAATGCGTTCGTTTGCCGCTTGCGTTGCGAGGCCAAACTTTCGTGCGGCCGTACTTCGTGTGTGGGCCTGAGTTGGATGTCATTTGCTGCTACTACGGCCGTAATAAAGTGTGGCTCAACGCCCGTTCACACTGCGTTTGTCTGACTCCAGCCTAACTGAAGACCCAGAGTGCGCACTTGTTACTATGATTTATATATATATGTATAGCTTCAAGACCTGAAGAGGGAAAGGTTACTCTACTGCTCTATATATATATATATATATATATAAATCACCAGAGTTTAGCAGTACGCTGTGATACCTTTTTATTGGACTAATACCGAAGTGCGCTCGCACCACACAGGTGGCAATGGACGCCATTTAGGCCTCGACGTAAAAGCGGTACGAAGGACGCCCAGAGTGCACCGCGTCCGCGTAGCAGCCTGTGTGCGTGATGAAGCGACGCCAGGCGCAGCGCATTTGCGACGTCCATCACGTTGACGCAGCTCAGAAGTTTTTTTTGGTCTGGCTGACTGTACCTGTCATTAAATTTTAATTAATTTTGATTCCCATATTTCCCTTTTTGTTCTACATCCGACAAAAAAAACCCGACCGTGTGGTGTCTACAGTATCTTCCGTCAGTACGTCCGTCCGTTATGCACGCACACAGAGTGCGCTCAGACTTCGTTCGTCTAACATTAGCCTTAGAAGGTCAACCCAAACGCTGGCTGAGCTGCTTCTTCTTCACCAATTAGCTCCTTTCCTATGCTTTTTGGATGTTTCCCCTCTAGACTAGCACGGTTATTCAGAGAGAGGTGAAAACCAGGAGAATGACTGGAGAAGTGAAAATTCTAGGTCAAAATAGCCAAACCAGAAAAGTTCTCCCATTTATCTCACTTTCCAAATCAGCTATTTGGTCTAGATTGTTCTCTTCTCCTGCCAGTTCTCCTGGTTTTCACCTCTCTCTGAATAACCCTGCATGTTAAAGCGCATTGTGTAAGTCACTGAATTCCTGCTCATATTGTTTGTCACGGCTATTCTTTTCCTTCTATCAAATTCAAATAGATACCATGTAGAAGCCATGTGCTGCAGGCAAGAAATCAAAAGGCAATCCGAAGTGACCTGCCTTGATTTCCTTCCTGTAGCTTATGAATTATACATGTTGCAGGGCAGCACTTTTCCCTGTGCTCCCCTCTGCACGAAATAGTAATATGTGTGCAGGAAAAGATGGCTGAACTGGAAAGCCTAGCTACTATATATGTTCAGCTTTGTGTCTGGCTAGTATGTGTCATGTAGGGGTGGATTGTAATGCCGCAGTGCACATTGAGAGTGTAGTATTTAATAATAAACGTAACAAAACAATCATATACGGCTATGAAAGGCTTGTGGATGGTGGGTGGAAGGAACTCATATAAGGGGTAACCTTTGATCCTCCAGCTGGTGGGAACTGCATCCCCCATTATGCTTTGCCAGACAGCAATGCCTCATGGGATATACATTCCCGCCATCTGACGTGCCAAATATTGACAATTACCAAAATTCTATAAAAAACTAAAATAACAGGAAATAATTACAAAGAGCTCTGGAGCAGACCAGGCGAGCAACAGTCTAAGGCTAGGGTCAGACGAACGCATTTTTCGCGTCGTCCGTGAAAAAGTGCATTCGAACGAATGGACGTATTTTTTCACGGAATACGCGATAGCGGTCATACGATGCGCATTTTCGTCCGTGATTTTGTACGGATCATCAATAAAACACTTTTTGTGTCTGGACGTTATGTTGGCCGGACATTAGCAGCGTCTGACGTCTCCCAATCACGCAAACACGCCGCTATGCGAACGCAGCGCACTCTGTGCGTCAGTAGTAGCGGTTTGACGTTCTAGAAAAAATGCGTTCGTTTGCCACTTGCGTTGCGCGGACGGACTTTCGTGCGGCCGTTCTTCGTATGTTAACCGGCATTTGCCGTCATTTGCTGCTAGCACGGCCGTGATTTCGTGCGGTTAAGGCTAGGGACAGATGAGCGCATTTTCTGCAGCCACCGTCAAAATGTACGTCGATGCGTGCGCACGCATTTTTTCACGGAATACGCTTAAGTGGTCAGACGATGCGCAATTCTGGACGTATTTCATGACGATGGGGTGAAAAGAAGTCTAGGGAAATCCGGCTGTTTGAACGTTATGTTGGCCGCACACTAGCAGCGTCTGACATCTCCTAATCACGCACACACGCTGCTATGCGGCCGCAGCGCACTCTGTACGTCAGTACCAGCGGTTTCACGTTCTGATAAAAATGCGTTCATTTGCCGGTTGCGTGGTGTCGGCGCACTTTCGTACGCACGTACTGCGTATATTGGCCGTCATTGGCCGTTATGTGCTGCTACTGCCGCCGTGATTTAGTGCGTCTGCACGCGCGTTCCGACTGCCCCACTCTGACCCTAGCCTAAACGCACGTTAAAACTGCTTTCGTCTGACCTTAGCCTAAATCCCATTATTATTAACTGCCTGTCTTGCTTTGTGTTTGTCTGTCTTGCTTTGTGTTTGTCTCTCTTGCTTTGTGTTTGTCTGTCTTGCTTTGTGTTTGTCCGTCTTGCTTTGTGTTTGTCCGTCTTGCTTTGTGTTTGTCCGTCTTGCTTTGGGTTTGTCTGTCTTGCTTTGTGTTTGTCTGTCCTTGCTTTTGTGTTTGTCTGTTCTTGCTTTTGTGTTTGTCTATCTCTCACACATTTTAATAAAATATATTGTTTCTCTCTCTTTTATCAGACCAAAAGCCAGCATGTCTGACACAGAGGAAGTGTAAGTACCGCAAACTCAGTGTATTTTATTATCACAATGTAAACGTTAAACAAAAAAGAAAACATGGCAGCAGCTGTGCGTTTTGTGCGTCTCTGATGATGGGATATTCAGGCAGACACTCCTATCATTATTATGGTTAATATTCTGCGGGTATGAAGAATTACAGCCCCGTGACATGAGCGTTCATTAACTTCCCGTGTATCAGAATTTATAGTTACATAATTAGATGCAATACAATGTAGCAAAATGATGTTTATTTTTATTATACTTTATTCATAAAACGCCAACATACTGTGCAGCGCTGAACACTTGGTACAATATAGACAGTGATACAATACTTTGAGACAAAGTATGACATAGAGCTAGGGTTGCCAGGTCGACCATGTTTCCCTGGACACATAGTTTATTCATGCTGATGGACAGTGCGTAAAAAATGCCACCCCGCAGCATGTAGAATCCATACAATGCTGGAAGGAAATCAAAAGGGAATGCTGGATGACCTGCCCTGATATCCTTCCTGTAACATGTGAATTATGCATGTTGCAGGGCAGCACTTTTCCCTGTGCTCTCCCTCTACATAAAATAGTAATACGTGTCCAGGAAAACATGGTCGACCCTAAGCAAGCATTTCCAGGTGGGCCACGTATTACCATTTCATGAAGAGGGAGAGCACAGAGAAAAGCGTTGCCCTGCAACATGTATAATGCATATGCAGCAGTATAGAAATCAAGGCAGATCACCTGTAATTTCTTTTTTGGTTTCATACCTGCAGCGTATAGACTCTACATGCTTCGGCATGAATACATTACGTGTCCAGGGAAACACGGCCAACCTGGCAACCCTAGATTGAGGGCCCTATTCCCGTGGGAACGTATAATGTACAATTAAGCTGTACTGGCTTTGGCACAGGAGCTCTGGAAAGAAGTTTGCTTTTTGTTGGTTGGTTTATCTATTTTGGCCACGCAGGACCTTTATCTAGGATTAGCAATAAAAAGAGCCCTTTAAAAAGAGAAATAATGTATCATGTGACACAGCCGCAGTGTTACTCCAATACAGTTCTGTGGAAACGCTGAAAAATGTATCAGTTTCTCACCCTCTTGTGTGCTTTAGTTAATTCAGGGCATGTGGATTTTAGGACCTAAAAATGTGCAATTTCCATGTCCGTTCCATATTAGCCCTATATCAGAAAATAACCCTTCATATGCAGTTATCAACAAACAGATAGTACACATTTTCTCACTTTTTTGCATCAAACACCTGCTTCAGAACAAACAAAGCACATGCCAGTGCAACGCCATTCTATGCCACATGGTCTTTGAATTACTCAAACGTGCAACTGACAATGTTTTTTGTTTTTTTCTTTGCTATTTAATGGATATATATCTTTTTTATCTTACTCTTATATTTTCAAACTTTTGAACTCTTCCTCTATATCAGGGGTCAGCAACCGTGGCCCCTTCAGACAAATTTGGAACTACATTTCCCATGAGCCTCAGCCAAACTGATGAGAATCAGAGCTTCATGGGAGATGTAGTTGCAAATCAACTGGAGGGCCAAGGTTGCTGACCCCTGCGCTATGTCCTTAATTATTATGACATTTTATTATGTAACGCTCTCATATGTTTGTTTGTTTTTCTTTGACATATTTATACAATGTCTTATCTAATTCTCGCTCCTCTTTCTTTTTTTTCTCCTCTTTTATCTTCGTTCCGTCATGATGAACAGTGAACAGGTGGAGGGTGAGTACATGCAAAAAAGCGACTTTTGTGTTCCCCAGATAGTTCAAATGACATGTATTCTTCTTTTTATTGGCATAAATGTATTCAGAAAACAGATCTACCTCTAACCCTACTACTACTCCTTTACCTATGCATTGCATTGATTCTCTGTGTTTATACTCCTCTAACCTTCCTTCTATTGTTCCTTATTTTCCTCTGACATCCTTCCTCATTCCTAACTTGTAGGACTCTTTCCCTGCAACGGATCTCCTGCCTAATACCTCTTGTCTATGCATCGTGTAATATTCCTGAATACCTGACCGCCTGTGTCTTAGTCCTCTCTTTTATCCTCTGCGTTCCAGACTCATTCACACCATTACATCTGTGTATTTTCGTGTTTATACTTTTTTTAGTTACAAGTATTTATAAACCACCAACAAGTTCTGCGGCGCTGTACAAGGGGAGACAGAGCAACAAAAATACATGCAAGTTAAACAAACAGAACATATATGGCCATATTACATTCCTAACGTTAGAGCACAGCTGTGTGAGCGTTAACATTAGCATTGGTGGCCCTAGCGTTTTCAGCCCATATTACAATCTGAACGCTAATGGGTTAAAAAATCCGTTAGCGATTCGGAGCTTGCGCTTTTCAGCGCGAGCTTACTGTACTTTGCGTTCCCTATGCTTAACATGGGGACACAAAGTGTTAATAATGTTAGGATTACATAGTCCTAACACTAATTACGTCCCGCTGCGGTTAACTGAAAAGTTAACCACAGCTAGGAGCTGGTGCTAACGGATTCCGCCTCTGCAGAATCAGTCAGCACCAGCTGAAAAAAGAACCCAAAATACAGATACTCACCTCTCATCCCACGGCGAGAACGACAGCTCGATCCGCTTCTTCTGCCCACCAGGAGCAGAGAGACTAGGGGGGAAAAGTCCCCCAGTCTCCTTCCACGATCACTCCGCCGACCTGCCGGATCTCACAACAGGTGATATCCTGCAGGTCATGTGACCGGCAGTGGAAGACTCAATGGAGTCCTATGGACTCCATGGGGGGGATGATCGCGGTGGCGCATTAGCGCTGCCTCGAGCATCCTGAGGCTTAGTGCCGCGTTACAGGGCAGACTGCTGGAGTAGCACCTGCACCGTAATATCACGGTAAAATGGGGATGCTAAGGAGAAACCTGCAGCTGCAGGTTTTCCTCCTTAGTGTCCCCACTTTAGCGGGATGATCATAATATGGCCCATACAATTTGATTCCATAACGCACCACATAAGGTGCTTATAATATAATAATTAGGCATTCCATCTCACGGGGGCCTCACACGATGGCATTTGTATAGAACGCTAGTGTGCACAGGCAGGGATCTCATGTAAATACCTATAAGCCGTGCAAATACACCCCCTACATTCACATGCTCCCCTCTACTAAGAAATCTTCGTAGGTCTTCCTGATTCTAGTTCATTGGGTTGTCGTCTTCATTTTAGCCTAATTTCTGAGCTGTGCCTAAGGAAGGGGGTCAGCAACCTCGGCTTCTACAAATGTTTTAAAACTTCATTTCCCATGATGCGCAGCCTCTCATCAGGTATGCTAAGCTTCCTGGGAAATGTAGTTCTGAAAGGCCAAAGTTGTCTACTCCTGGTCTGTTCTAAAGCCTCAATAAACCTACAGCGGACTGTAATAAACATACAACACCCATGGGGTTTACGCAGCCAGAATGCTCCGCACTAATGACTATAGTCTCAGTACGTTATTCCGTGGCATCCACTGAGCACATCATTCACAAACTCCCCCCCGAACATTTCCCACTAATTTATTTTCTCGTTCCTTCACTCCCTGGACTCTCCTGTCTCTTAACCGAACTAATGACTTTATTTCCCTGGATTAGGAACAATTTTTTTCGGTATCGTCGTTCTTCTATCTCTGAAATTTTTGATTTTCTTTCATGTTTGTTATGTTTTTTATTACTGTTTTACTTCCCGCTGTTATATTACGAAGCGCTGCGGAAAATATTTGCTTATAAACAAAGATAACAAAAATAACAATAATAATAGTAATATGGTGCGACAAGCAAAGCATAAATACATAAGCAAAGATAATAATAATAATAATGTCCCACCTGGGCTTTCTAAAACATTTGCATTAAGTGACCAGATCTTTGATAACGAAAGGTTTATTAATCAAATGGAAAACTGAGCATTTTTGGCCAAAGGGGTTTTACCAGAGTTTTCCATTTCGAAACCAAAATTTCAAAATTTGTCAATTTTCACTTAAAATGTGTAGTCCCCCTGCAATTCGATTGGGTTCTGTTATACAATAGACAGCACCAACATGTTTATAATATGGATATGGTCACTTACCTATATCTTTATTTAACCCTGCAGCTAATTAACAGGTTTATTTTAATTTATAGCACTACTGACATCTTACCGCAAACACCATAAACAGCTGCAACTATTTTTTTCTTTGCATCTGTCACTGCGCTCATGTTACCTTTCTTCTTCTACTCAGTCACGTCCTGTCTTTTTAATGGCGAGTTTATTTCTAAGCACACTACCCGTAGAGGAGTCGATATTTTGTCCCTCTTTATTGTCCTAGTGCACCTCTTTATTGTCCTAGTGCCCCTATTTATTGTCTCTTGCCCCTCTTTATTGTCCTAGTGCACCTCTTTATTGTCCTAGTGCCCCTATTTATTGTCTCTTGCCCCTCTTTATTGTCCTAGTGACCCTCTTTATTGTCTCTTGCACCTCTTTATTGTCTCAGTGCCCCTCTTTATTGTCCTAGTGCCCCTATTTATTGTCTCTTGCCCCTCTTTATTGTCCTAGTGACCCTCTTTATTGTCTCTTGCACCTCTTTATTGTCCCAGTGCCCCTCTTTATTGTCCTAGTTCCCCTATTTATTGTCTCTTGCCCCTCTTTATTGTCTCTTGCCCCTCTTTTCTAAAAGCTGATTTTATTCATTTAATTATTTATAAAATGTGGGAGCGTGAAAGAGCTGCAAAACCCCAAAGTCAAATTTTAGAAACAGGTACTTAAGACTTATTTCTGATGTAATTCTCCATTTAATAACCGGTTGTTAACGCATTGCTTAAAATATCTCGGAGCGTCCCTCCTCCACCCCCACCACGGGTCTGAAGGTTTGCAAATGCTATAAACATAAACCATAACTAATAAGGTGAAAGCCTGGTAGAAGCATTAACGGCGGAGCTGCCGTCACCGTTTCCGACGAAGCCAGCAATAGCTGAGGTTTGAGACCTGATCGGATTTCTGCTGCTAATGCACAAATGTCATCAATGCGCCGATGTCATAAATCACAGACTCAAAGTAATTCACTAAAAGAACAAATTCGCAGTAATACATATGCTAAGTGGAAAAAAAGGAATCCTTAAAAAGGGTTTCGTTTTTTAATTTTTATTGTAAAATTTGCAATTCCCTGCTCAGGTCCCATCAATTCCCGACACGGAGATAAAGGAGCTCTTGGAATTCTCCACCCTGCGTTTTTGATTTTAGGTTTTGAGCGGTTTTCTGGCCTGAGATTTACTAATCTTTTCATGAATTCCCATACTTTAGCAGCACATTTCTTTTTTTTTTTTTATCTTTTTATACCGCCTTCTGCTCTGTCTTTCCTACTAGCATTTCTTCCAGCTTCACGCAGCCACTTCTTGAATATACTCTCGGGATAACTAACTTCTTGCTACTCATCATGAAGCCTCGTACAACTGCTTCGTATAACGGCTTTCATTTATCCATTTAACCCTTCCTTTTAACAAGGATGACATTGGATGAGCATACGTTTTTTTCTCCGTGGATGTATATAGAAAAATTGACAAAAAAAATGTACGTTTCAATGACTGCCCGGCACAACGGATCTTTTATAAAGGGACGCCGTATTCACCCTGTGCCCCAAAGGTTTCGTCTAATCGAATCGACCTTTGAATCGCAGCCTCTCCGACTTTCTACATTGCTTAATTTCCCTATATTTTCTATCTTTTTTCCTCTCCGCACCCAAACAGAAGAATACGAAGAAGGTAAATTGGTGAAAACGATCACATTCTGCGCTTTCTCGACCAGCGATACTTAACCCAGTAACATCTTCACTTCGAAAAATGATCAGCGAAATGTCACTAATTTTATTTGGCCTCTTTCCTGCCACAGGGACCTGTAAAACCACATAAAGACATATAATAAAATAAATATAATATATAATATGAACACATTTATTATCTGCTTCTGCCTTACGTATTTGGTATGTTAAAACACAAGCGGAATTTGGCATTTACTGTCTCGTCAAAGCACTGGTCAACCTAACTCAACGTTGACCTAGTTTGTGAGGGACACTAAAACAAACAAGACTCTCTAGTTACGTAATAAAATAATGGTTATTACAGGTCTTTCTAGCAGTAAAAGGTTGTATTTGGAAATCTACGGGTTTATTCCTTCTTCAACCCATCCTAATCGTGCTTTTTTTCCACCCACTATCTTACCTCTTAATAAGCATAGCCCCTGGTTTCTCACTCCAGTGCCCACCATTATCGTCTCCAAACAAGGACGCACCACTAGCTCAACTTCGTCTAGGTCCAAAAACCGGGCCTGATCCTAACCTGCATGTCTCTTTGTAATAGCTCTTCAGCTGCCACAGGGACACAACTGAATGTCCCTACTTCATAGGGACACTGGGTCCTGTGTGCTTCGCAAACCTCCACTCCCCGTGCCATGATGTTTGGTTGACACCTGATATCGAGATATGAAGACATCTTACTTAATACGTAACCTCTGCAAAATAGTGTTTCCTTTCATATCTGGTCATACCGCATCTGGAAATAATATCAAAGCAGTAGGGGACATAATGCTAGAGATGGGTTAGACATCTCTAATAAATGGGTTTCCAATGTAGACTCTCAGGTCTAATGAAATTGATGGACTACAATTTCTTCAACTCTCGGGCTTCCGTGAGTTTGTGGGATTGCAGCCTAATGGCTCCATTGAGATCCAAGTTGGACACCCAGCCCCTATGCTTTGTATAACTCAAGGGGTGTTTGCTCTGTTTCCTTTGTGCTGTGCAGTGTTGTTCTCTATGTGTCTAAAGTTTGTGCAGATGGCTAATTTGTTTTGCTTTGTCTACTTTCTTGCTTCTTCCCAACCACCTTCTCCGTGACATGTTGCCTGTGCAGAAGAAGCCCCAGAAGGTATGTGTTGCTCTGTCAAACTGACCATTTTACTTCATTACAGGGGGAATAGGCATGGGCAGGATTTGGAATTGTTCTCAGCATTTGCTGGGTTGTTTAGGTTGTCATTCCCATGTATGAGTGGTTCTTTCCATCAGGTTATTTGTAAAACCACAAGACGGATGGTCAACGTCCATGCTGCTTGCTTTCTTCAGGGTCACTGTGTAATATTGATTTGGGTTTTTGCACTAAATGATTTGTATTGATATGACAGACAACTTGCAAAATGTAGGGCATCGGATCACATTTAGAAAAAGAGCCATCAGCTCCTCCGAGGTGGACGCGTCTTCTATGGTGACCTACAACGTTCCATAGACGTGCCTTCTGTCTTGGTTGAGATATTTTCCTGATGTGATCTTGATATTTCTAGGTCTAAAAATTAGGTTATTTTAATAAGTCGAAAAATCATCGACAACTGCCGTTGCAAGTTGGTGACTAATACAAATCAACTCACTATTTTGTGCATATAATATCCGATGCCAGCGAGGGATGCATGCTGTGTTTGCCTGTGGCACTTCCATCATGCTCAGATTGTGTGACTTGTATTCAGGAAACTATAATTGTCCACCTTATGAAATCTGTACATGAAATTCGAAGACCGACACGTACGCCATAGAGTTTGGATATTATCCTTACAACCTTAATTTTAAATAATAAGACTGTACCTGTTGATAAATGTTTTCATGCCGGACTCTTCTTGGGTTGGGCAGGGAACTTATTTCCATCATCAGCTCAACCGGATTGGTCAAAAAAGAAATAAAAAAATCCCTCCCCAAACCATGAAATATTACTTAACGGCCATTTACACATTTTCAAAAGCTACAGCTAAAGTGATGGTTTTTCATGAGTGACAGTTCCTGAATACTCTTCTGTGAGTGGAAGTTTCCATTTGTCTGTGTCATGCTCCAAAAGGAAGGAAGGTGCCATGGATGGCACCATGTATTTTTTGTGCACATGTATATAGCAAGGTTGTCAAAGAGCACCTGTTCATCTGTTCAACCCTGGCAGTGGTGGCAGATGTGAGGGTGCAGTTGTACACCTATGCTATGTGGGCTTAGCTTGCATCTTGTCCATGTGTGTCCCTTATGATCGGAAGGCATTGTGAGCCCTTGTTTTATTGCTTGTTTTTTGCTTGTCTAACTCCCTCTCTTTTCCCCTTAATGCTTTCCTTGCACAGTGGCGGAAACCCACGAGGAAGGTATGTGATTCACTCCCTACTCCTTGGAACTGGTGTGTCTCTCCAATGAATACTTCAGACTGTTCATCTAATGACCAGTATGAAAAATTAGACTCATTTTTGTTAGGCTGACCTAGAACTGAAATGAGGTTTAGTTTCCAGCGGTAGGCGTAGCACAAGAATTAGTGCAAAGACTCCACCGTTTTTAACTCATCACTGAATGTCCCTCAATCCCGCAAGCTTTATGCAAATGTCTTCGTGGAACGACATCTTGGCAAACATAAAGCAGGGGAGATTGACACACATTAACAGATCTTTGTAGCTTTCTCTCCTTTGTATCCTCTCATCTTTCCACCATCTCCATTTTAAAGTGTCACCTACGCTCATAGTACTCAAGGGTTCTCAAGAGCACAGAGAATGCAAAGTTCTAGTGTGCATCCTGGTCATGCAACTGCATGGGGCATGATATGGATCATGCATCAGGCATGACCTCTAGTGGTCACGACGTTGTATGCCGAGACTCTACTGAGTTTGTACACCTGGTATCAAGACTAAACTGCCTGACATTTGCTAGTGACGTCCCGACGCTGGGGTTCCAGTGCCTCTTGGATTGAGCCACTGAACATCAGAAGTTACTTAGTGAGTTGGAAGATTGACAAGCAAACTGCAAAAACGGCTGAGGAGGAGAAGTTCTTTCAGGTTTTACGATTAGATTTTTGGCCTAAAAAGTGTAACATGCTTCTTAATTCTCCTAGTAGTGGGTAAACGCTCAATTTAGAGACAGGGACTAGAGTGTGGCAAAGGCGCACATCAATATTAATGCAGCTGCTTTATCGCCAGCAACAAGTCACAGCTACATTGCTCGGCAGGCAAATGCAATGACGTCTATTGTACTTGTACATGCCATACCGTTATCAGACATAATAATAGAATTTAACTATGCAAATTGAACAAGAGAAGCAGGAGAACAGGGGTTAAATGGGAACTATTAGGAAAAATCTATGTCACATGAAATAGTTTGATTTCCCTAAAGAGGTTTTTCATACATTAACATTGGAGCACATTTTAACATCTTGCTAACACTCAGACATTTGGGATTTCCCTGCACATTCCTTCCTTTCCTGCTGCATATTACACCCAAGAAGGTGCTATTAAAAGAGAAACCTTGCACATTTTATTACAGCTTCATAAAATACTTACAGGAAACTACAGAAACAACATAGGTGATAAGGCAGCAATCATTTACAACATTGTTTCCGAATCCGAACATTGTTTTAGGGTTTCACCCTAGGGGGTGGTGTCACCCGGTGCGGCCCGGCCCCACACCCCCCCAGGTACGCCCCGATCACCAGGATAACCAGTTGAACGTTCGTATAATTTTTTTGGCTTTCCATGGTGGTGATTTTAGATTCTTTTAGTCCCTTGACTAAGTTTTTCTATCTCTTTTATAAATCAACTGGCGAAATGATACCTGATTTATCACTTTTGCAGCTACGTTTTAAGGCAGACGTTCTCCTTCTTTTCTTTTCGATTTTGTATAGTTAGATGTCTAGACGTCCGTAAGACAAAACATCAATCAGACCCAGCACCGACAATATGATGCTAAAGGATGCTGGCTACTGATAGAAAACTCGATAAATGTATGGCTTAACAGGTATATAAGGAGCACAGCATGCGAACCTTACAAGAACATAGCCATGTCCATGTTGCCTCTGAAGACCAGAGGTTTGCCTCAACGTTCTGCCATTCTGTACCATAAATTGTCTGCATCTATACATAAAGCACCTATTGGTGATTTATGCCTTGGCTTTTATGTTCTACCATGTTTTCTCTATCTTTCTTGCCCTCCTGCTTTCTAATAACCCCTTCACACATGCCCTACCCCACTGTGCCTGCTGCGTGACTGCTTGAACTGTGCCCATCTTGCCTCTGCATTCTGCCTCCGAAGAAGAGGAGCCAGAGCCTGTTGTGGAAGAGACAATCCAGGAGGAAATTTATGAGGAGGCAGAGGAGGAAGGTAAGGCAAACGACCGTCCTTCCTCGGAAGGGTATGTTTAAGGAGTAAGCAGCTTACTCCTCTAGGCTGGTATTAATTTCCGGAAACGGTACAGAAGGTCCAACCACAATGGACATGCATTCAAGGTATTTGTGTAAATCAGGACTTGACAGTGCTATTTCATTTCCTTTGCATGGGAAGGTTTTGTAAGAGATGTTGCTACATGATAACCGATTTGTGATTGATGCATCATGGTCATTGCAAGTAAACCATGGATGTCTTGATGCTGTTGAGTTGTGCAGAACCATTTTCTGGACTGGATGGGTTCCTCTCTCTGACAAACCAAAGGGAGAAAAAGTCATTGATGTATAAAACCTTATAACCTATCACAGGAAACATAGAGAAATACATCTTGCTCAGATGTACTCTGGTCAAATTTTATCGAGGGCGTTGAGTATAAAAATGGCTAACCGGTGCTATGCAATTTTTATTTGCCACGTCTCTGCCTGCTTGGATGCTGATTTGCATGGCCTGCATTTTGTTACCGTAAAAAAACAGGATACGTATTGCAGATTCACCAACTTTCCCAGAAGACATACCAGCGGTCACAGATGTCTACTGGTTTGACCACGCTTTAATGACCACACAGTGATATCCCTCTACATTTGTATGGTTATAGAGAGATTCCTTTGTTGTTGAATGGATGTATTTACGACTATCTAGTGGCCGGATTTATTATATTTATCACTTTAACGAGAATATATAAATCCGAGCCCAGATGATCAGTGAATCGATTTCCATAAACCTTTTTAATGCAAGAGGAGTGACGACAATATGGTGGCTGGATATTGAAGTATACTTTACCCAAGCCAGCCAACTGCTCCTTCACTCTTCTGGCGTAGATAAGGAAACCGGATGACTTTCAGGGTTATGTTCCAGAGACTTTAAAAAAGAAGAAACGTTCCGACATTTGGGGCTATATATAAGTATATACTGTAAGTTTGTATATGTCATGCAGCGTTACCCATACATGTCCGGCGTGTAATAAAAAATTACACATAGGCGATGCCAGGCACCAGGTACAATAATCTTGATTTCTCATGCAGGATAGCAGGAGTGACATAATCTCTTTTTAATTGCAGAGCATGGTGACGAATACGACGGTATTTGGCTTCCACTTTTCATTCTTTTGAATTTTCTGTTGTATGATTTATCTCCCTTACCTCCCCACGTTTAACTTGCAGGTTGGCCCAAATTCCTAGATGGTTTCTGGAACACTTGATTGTTTTTCTCGCTGACACAATGTATACATTTTTTTATACAACAAAATAAAGCTGAGGGATGCTAAAAAAAATATTTGTAAGGGATAACCATAATAATTTATTACTGAAGAAAACCCTCAATGAGAGCGACATGGCCTGCCCATCATTCACTTATGGCAGTAGCTTCAGAGCAGGGGTGTATTCTTAGAACGGCCAACTAGGCCTCGTCCTAGGGCGGAAATTGGAGGGGACGGCATTTTTTCCATAATGTCCTTTCTTTTAGTGGGCTAATATATTTGAGATGTTCGAGTGTATAACAAAGCTGCAAAGCAATAAATCTCCCAGCATTGAGTCTCTAAACTGTAAATGTTTCAATCATTTGGTGTATATATCAAATTTGCTTTTGTTCCAAATCACATTTTTATGGAAATAAATGGCCCTGATAGGTGGAATATTTATAAATATGTATTTAAAATAAATTTATTAAATACTTGGAGGCAGAATTTGGCATGCGTAGGGTGGCACCATCCCTATATACACCTCTGTTGCATAGGGTTATCTTCGTTTGCCCTATCAATACCATCAAATCAATTACTAAATGGAACTCAACAACAGAATTTCGGCTACTTGAGCTGACAGATAATCAAAATGTTGGGCATCATTTTCTCACAGCTTGTAATACAGGTTGAGGATGCCTTATTCGAATTTCCAAAATCAAAAATCTTCCAAAAAATGTTTTGAGTGCCACCATGGCACCAGAAGTGGAGAATGTCAACCCCTGACTTCCTGTGACAAAGGACAAAATTATATAAAAAAAAAAAATGTATAAAATTTACATTCTGGCTATGTCTATAAGGTGCACATGAAACATGAATGAATTTCCTATTTAGTCTTGGGTCCCATATCCAAAATATCTGCTTATTATATGCATATTTTTAAAAATAAAAAAATAAATAAAATCGGTAATCCAAAACACTTCTGGTCGGAAGCATTTTGGGTAAGGGACACCTTAAACTGTATTCCACATCCCCTAAATAGGTCATTTTAAATTTGTGCACTTGCTTCCTCCATTTACTTGTTCCAAGTGAAAACACAGTGGAGTTTTGGCTCAGCCTATAATTATTCCATTTTTTTTACTTTGATTTACTAAATAATTACCTTTTTCCCCTACCTTTCAATAACTGTTGGAGAAACCGGCAGAACATTACCACATGCAATGCTCTGCTTCTCTGCAAACAGCATATCTGTCTCTTCTCTAGTCTGTGTAGTCTCGCTCCTTCCAATATCAATACAATTTTCGTGTCTCTCTACTTTTCTGCATGATGTCTTCTTGATAACGTGTAGTTTCACTCTTTCTAAATTCTTTGACTGTCGCCTCCAAACTTTCCATTCCATCTGCACATTCTCCATCTTTTTCACACTGTCCATTTATATTTTTCATGTTCCCATACTCTCCATCGCTGTTGCATCTTCGCACTTTCCATTTACCTCCTCCACATCCTACCACCCTACATTTACCTCCTTCCCATCCCTACACTCTCAATTCATCACCTTCCTGTTTGCACAGTCTCCAACCAGCTATCTTAAAAATACACAGGTTCCACCTAGTTCCTTTCTCAAAAATGTCCATTTACCTGTCTGAACACCAAACGAATAGCTTTCTCCCTTCAAGATTCCCTCCCTTTTCCACCCTCTCTTTTGAGCGCTTTCACATTCCCATACTCTCCATATGTCTCCTTCTTCGTTCCATGTCCTCAACCAACTCCTTACCATCTCTGCACTCTCCAACCAACGTCTTACCATATTCGTACTCTCCAACCAACTCCTTACCATAACCGCACTCTCCAACCAACTCCTTACCATATCCGCACTCTCCAACCAACTCCTTACCATCTCCATACTCTCCAACTAACTCATTATCTCCGCACTCTCCAACCAACTCCTTACCATGTCCGCACTCTCCTACTAACTACTTACCATCTCCATACTAACCATTTACCTCCGTGATATCTTCATACCTTTCACTAACCTTTGAATTTCGCCACTTCCCATCTACCTACCTCCTGTCTCTACATTCTCCATCTATCTTCGTTAGATCTAGACAATCAAAATCAATCTCCTTCCCTTCTTCATTGTGTCCTGTACCTCTTTCCTTTTCCACAATCTCCTCATATCTCATTCCTTTTCCACACTTTCCACTTTCTAACACTGTACGCTGCATCTAAAGAATTGTCTTCTCTCTCCACCTTCCTTCTTCCATTCCGCCATCTCATTCACACTTCCACAATTTCCATCTATCCACATAACAGCCTCACGATTTCAATCTCCTTCCTTCACCACATTCGCAATCTCCTTTCTTCCTCTACCCACATTCGACAACTACCTACAGTTTATGCCTAGGCTCCTCATACGACCAATTACTATCTCCACATACTTTATCTGCCCTCTCCATTTCTCCACAGCTTCCCTCTACTTTCTTGCTATGCCTACATTTTCCCTTGTCACCACTTAAATACGCTTTTTTCCAGTATCATCACTTTCCATCTGTAAACCTTTGATCTACCCCTTTCCTATCCCCACACGCTTTATCTGCCACTTCCCCACCTCCACAGTTTCCCTCTGCCTTCTTGCTATGTCTCCAGTCATCATATACTTGTCTTCACTTTTCATCACTTAACATCCATCTCCATCCAGCTGCACACTGTCGTCTAACTCTTCGGCCTTCAAGCGTTGTACAAAATGCTTTGATCCAGTAGCAGATTCCTCACAGCCAGGAAAGGTTATCGACCATCCAAATCCACATAGAACAACAAAGAAAACATGCACGTCATCAAGGTTGTGTGTACTACTTTATAGGTACCATCGACTTACAATGTTTCAGCTCAACCCATGAGCCTTTATCAAGTAGTTCTTGAAAAAGTCTCATGTTTTGAGATGAAATGTGTTAACTCCATGATTCCAGTAAAGCAGCCAAACCGACCCCGGTGGTGTGAGCGACTTTTCCTTTGTTCCATGTATAGTAAAGGGTATTTTTCATCCTGTTGATTATGCCACATTTAACAGATTTCATTGTAAACAATTTGCCATATATGACTGGCAATACACTTGGTAGTCTCAAAGAAATATCTACAGTGTGCAGCCCTAGGGGACTGGAGTTTGACATGTAATTTGTAGATCAGAGCACACCATAGACATTTTTTCTCTAATTCTGACACTTTTTCTCCCCTTAATCCTTTTCCTGCCATAAATGCTTCGCTTTGCTCTCTAGCATGAAATAGAATAATCCAGTTCTCAGTTTTCCTTACCATTATCCAGCTTCATAATGCCAATATTATCTCCTGTCACACATTCCATTTTCTGCCTGGAACAAGAAATAACGATTTTTTCCCCAACTATTAACAAGTTATTTGGATTTTTATATGGTCTCACAAATTTTAATTGACTTTGTTTGTTCTATTTTTACTCCCTCATTAAATGACTAACGTTTCTTTCCCTGATGATCCTGGAATTAACATATTCTTTTCAAGGTTTAATTACGATCATTTCTTTGACTCAATCACTGGCCATTAAATGGATCCTAGAAGACAGGGTGGGAGGTGGTTTCCTTCTGAAGAACTTTATAATACTGGTTGTGATCATTTTTGCCGTGGATGTTAACATTTCGAGAACGCATCATGTGAAAACTTTTAACACTGTGAGAAAGCATCATGTGACAATATCCAACAAGTTATTAGACATAGGAGTCCGGAGATGACTCTGTCTTCTTCTCAACAGAGAAATCTCCCTGGTTAATACACACAATTTGAGGTGAACTTGCATCACATTGTATTCCATTACATCTTCTGGGTTGGAACACAAAAACGTAGAAGTGATAGTCCTAGAAGACCAGGACATGAGTCATTTGGAAAGGTCTCACACAGATGCTTTTGATACATTGCACACTCTCTCCATAACATGACCATGTTCACCTGCCAATGCACTATGATTCCCCTCTGCCTGTTTCGCAGTCGTGCATGTCTCATGTTTTGTGGTTTCATTCTCACACTTCTCTTGTGTTTTCTCCCTTTCAAAAAAAAATCTGCAGAAGAAAAGCCAAAACCAAAGTAAGTATGAAGGTTAAAAGTCAATGTTGCATGCCGGTAACACCAAAACAGTGTATTGATCACACATCCAAATCATTCTATTGACCTGTGTCTCTAAACCGCAATCATTTTTGCCCATGTGCCCTGGCACTAATTGGATCAGACTTTTTCATTATCACGTTCCTTGGCTCAGACAACTGGATGCCAAATCTTCTAGGGGTGGGACACAATCACCTCTACCTGAAGATCAAGTTCTTAGGCCAGTGATGGATAACCATGAACCACCCTTGTTTGAAAACCATATGTTCCAAGATACTTGCCTAGATTGAGCATTAACCATCGTATGGTTTGAATACATAGAGTGCCAAGGTTCGCCACCAGTGCCTTGGGCTCTGTCGTAATTGCCAGTACATTATTTGAGTCTTACAATAAGATCAAACATCATTACTAATATCTTACCAAATGCAATCTATTAGCTTTGAACTGCTTTATGCTCTTCAATACACGGTCTACACCTTGCGACACCGCTGCAGTGTTATACTCCGTACACACAACAGTCAAAAAGTGCCGGACACACAGCCCTTCCATATAAGAATTCTGACATAAACTAATATATACGCAAGTAAGACAGTGGTTCCCAACCCTGGTCCTCAAGTACCCCTAGCAGGGCAGGTGTTAAGGATCACCTTGGGAAAATGCAGCAGGAATCCTGCAATCACTGAGCAACAAATTATATAACCTGTGCTGCTCTTCAGATATCTGCAGACCTGGCCTGTTAGGGGTACTTGAGGACCAGGATTGGGAACCACTGGCTTAAGAGAAATTGAAGTCCTGACAATGCATCCTGTGCATCTGTTTGGATCATGTTAAAGACACTCACGGTACCGGTGGCCATGCTATGTAGCACTGTTAATTTTTTTTTTTCTCCATGGTAGACTCACTGCCCCAAAAATCCCAGATGGTGAAAAAGTTGACTTTGATGTAAGTACAACCTGACAAGAGCTAAGCCGTTTACATGTAATCACTGATTTAATTTAAACTTCTTTGTGCAAAGGTTGATGGCAGCTTCCAAGGATCCAATCAATGTAAAACAAGGGTCCCCATGCAGCCCTTTATATCCATGTATGATCCATGGTTATTGTAAAGCACTGTGGAAATTATTGATGCTATATAAATGATGATGATAATAATAATGTAGATCTCTCCAGCCATGATCACAAGATCTTTATAGCGTGACATATTGCTTGCTGGTACATGAAGAAAGGGTCATTTCCTGGCCAAACCATGGTCTCTGCCGTATGAGTTGGATTCTTTTCTGGGGGATGTAATACATTGGCATTGATTTGTGTTAGATAAGACTTTGCTTCAATAGTATTTTATTTTATGTCACAGGATATCCAGAAGAAAAGACAGAACAAGGACTTGATTGAGTTGCAGTCCCTCATTGATACCCATTTTGAGGGACGTAAGAAAGAGGAAGAGGAGCTCATTGGCTTAAAAGAGAGAATTGTAAGTTGAATGATTTTTCACGATGTACTCTACTCAGTGTGAAGCATAATTATATCTGCTTCAATAAGAATACCGTAAGTTAATAAACAGGAGGTGGGGGGGTAGGGGTGGTGAAAACTGAAGGGGTTCACTATTAACCCCTCCTAGAAAAGTACCTCTTTGTATGCTCTGTGGTCCTACCTCTTCGTTCCTCTGGACTATCAGCCTCTGTCGCAGGTACCATTAGCTGCCCATCAACACTCGAGCAACAATTGCATATGCAGCCAAGCAGAGGCCTCCCAATGCAAAAGCATTGAGAGGCATTGACGATCAGCTGTGCTCAATCTTTGGAAGGCTGTCACAACCCCCAGAGACAGTTGAGGGAATAAAGGAGGAGAGTGAAGGGAACACTCAGCTCATCACGACCAATATATGAATTAATGGGTTTCTGGTGACTAGAGAACCTCTTCAAATGTTAAACCTCTCTTGAGATTTTATTAATTTATCATGACAAAAGATTGTCCCTACTGTGACAGCATTTCAGCAGAAGTCTCACTGCCACTCTGAGGCTCCGAAAGAAGATTTACAAGTAGAATGTCTGCAGTCTAGGGTTTGAAAGTACTTGTGTAACGGAATATTATAGAGAACCTAAACAGGTTATTCAAAGAAAGGTGAAAACCAGGAGAACTGGCAGGAGAAGAGAACAATCTAGACCAAACAGACAATTTGGAAAGTGAGATAAATGGGAGACTTTTTCTGGTTTGGCTATTTTGACCTAGAATTTTCACTTCTCCAGCCATTCTCCTGGTTTCCACCTTTCTCTGAATAACCCTGTAAGTGTTACTCCACTGGACTGTATAGGTGTAATAACATAGGGATTAGGCAGCTGCTAATACAAAAAAAATCAGTTCAACCTGTCAAGTATTAGTGGCTCCCTATGATGGGCTCTATATATGAGCCAGCCTTTTTACCAGTGCCTCACCTCATACTTTTGGAAACCGTATTGGATACTGGCAGAGGTCCAGCACCCTCTCGCTGGTATCCTCTACCAGAGTCAATGGGAAGATGCGAGCCCCGAGTGAAAAAACACGAAGGTGATCTTACAGGATTACACTGGTCCTGTGAAAGGACATCTTATATATCTGTTCGCCACGCCTTAAAATTTACAGAGAGGTGGTTCGGTGGGTAACTCTCTCCTCTTTATTGAATGATCGGGGGGGGGGGTTATTTCATTTTTTAAGCTATTATTTTTGTGTTTTCTGACCATGATATATTTCTGGTGTTTACAGGAGAAGCGTAGAGCTGAGAGATCAGAGCAACAGAGAATCAGAGCAGAGAAAGAGAAGGAGCGTCAGAACAGACTGGCTGTAAGTTTTTTCATAAATCTGGGCTGTTCACAAGGTATCAACTACTCACACCTCATATAGTGTACCCCTAAACCCAACTTTCCTTTTACACCAGGGTCCCAAATCCTATGCTCACCAGTGGTGTATTTAGGTTTTGTGCTGCCCTAGGCCGAACTAAACTCGTGCACCCCCTAATTTAAATTTGAGGCACTCCTTCCTGTCAAGGGCACACCTCTTCCTGGTTAATCCCCACCCTTCCTCTTTAAGCTCCACCTTTTCCTCTTCGAGCTCCGCCTTTTCCTCGCTTTATATTAAAAGTGGATACCAAGTGCCTACTTGTATATTTTGTATACCATTTCAAATGTATCTATTGAGATAAATAAAATTATGAAATGTTTAAATTCAAGCATTTTTACAAAGAACAGCCACGCATGTCAAGTATACTGGATCACAGCCGCTCTAATTGGTTGAACAATAAAATCCACAGAAACGTGCACTGCATATGAGCGTATCACAGAGCTGCACAGCAATAAAACCCACAGAAATGGGCACTGTGTATGAGCATATCAGAACTGCACAGCAATAAAACTCACAGTAATGTGCAGTGTGGATGAGCGTATCCCAGAGCTCCAGGGCAATAAAACTCACAGTAATATGCAGTGTGTATCACAGAATCCACAGCAATAAAACTCCCAGCAATGCAATGTGCGGTGTGTGTCAGCGTTTCAGAATCCACAGCAATACAACTCCCAGCAATGCAATGTGCAGTGTGTATGAGTGCATCAGAATCCACTGCAATAAGACTCCCAGCAAACAGAGTGAATATGAGCACACAGCAATTACTTATTCTAAGTTTACCGGCCTCCGTCCGCGGTAGGGCTGTGTGCAGAGTCAGCAGGGACTGTGTACGGACTCAGCAGGAGGTCCCTCCAGGCGATGTTAGGATCGCGGCTGTGCCTGTGCGTGGAGCCATCTTGTCAGCAGTGGGGTGCCACTGCAAGAGGGTGCACCGTGGCTTTGATTCCCTTCCCGGTGGGTGTTCAGTCCAGAATACAGTGAGAATCCGTGTTAACGAAAGGGCGGGCAGCTGCGTGCTTGTCACGTGGTTCAGCCAGTCAGGTGGTACTGAGACTCAGTACCAACTGACTGGCCGGACCGCATGACCTGCACGCACGCAGCCTCACCAGGAGCCAGGCAGCTCAATGACAAATTTCTATCACTGCAGTGCCGGTTAAAGAAAGGTCCACTTTAAACAGCAGTAAGCAGACAGGGCTTCATATTCTGCTGATACCCCCCTTTACCTGCCGTTTACTGTCATCTTCTCTCTCTGCACACAAATGACATCCCCCTCCCCTCTCCTAGAGCTGCTGCAGGGCAGGGGAGGAGCTATGGAGAGAGGAGAGGGGGATTTTTATTCTATTCAATTCTATTCCATATGCAAATGCCCTGCTCCGCTGCTCATTGTTTGAGAACACAGCTCAAAGCTGACACAGTGACAGTGGCACCTCCTAGTACCCCCTAATGACACCCCAATAATCACTGGTACCTGGGGCTGCCCACCCCCTGCCACTCCCCTAAGTACACCACTGCTCTGTGATATGCTCACACACAAAGTTTGGCGAACTGCCAGCAAGTACAGTGCTGTTTGAAGGCAGTGCAAATCCCCATAGAGAAGTAATGGTTAATCTATTCAGAGAACACCAAAAAGCAGAGAAATGGCAGTGAAATGCCCTGATGTACGGTGGGTTCAATCAGCAGGTTTATTCAGGCGAACCCCATAGGTTTCAATGTTAAAAATATTCCCGTTTTTATGCAATATCTAATAAACCATTTATTATTTTAATCTGCAGTAAAAATTCTTTATTGATTTTTTTTTTAGTACCTTTTAGTACTTTTCAGCAACATTTCCCCCCCTTTTTTTAAATAGTGGTTTTTCTTTTTTCTGTAACAGAACTTTTTATTATCAATCATAGGATCTTATATATAAATTCCAGACATTTTCGTTCAGTAGTTCTTTTGAAAACAGCAGGCCACGGGTTTGCGGTGGCAGCATTCAGCGGCCGACTCCATGCACTTTGGGGACCCTGCGGTGAATGGTGAATTCACTGCAGGGTGGGGAAATTTTATTCCCCGAAGTGCAGGGAACTACAGAACACCAAAATGTTGCCGTCATTTCGGTGCTCTGTGAGTAACCCACTTAGTGGTGAGGTTTTTTGCTGCCCCCTGGAAAGTGAAAGCCTAGGCCTTGCCTACCCAGGACATACTTGAAAATTAGTGAAATCTCAATGTATCCTTCCTGGTAAAATACTTTGCAAAAGTTTTTTTAGGGGTGGGGCCACCAGTGCGGGCCGCCGCCCCCTGGAAAGTGCCGCCCTAGGCCTTGTTGGCCTAGGCCAAAATACACCACTGATGCTCACACAATGTCCAGAAAATGTGGCAGACCTACTACAGCGTCATCCGTGATGACCCTACATTGCTCCACATCCAACTCTCTTAATGCCCCCAAAAGACAGTGCCCCTCAATCACCATAGCCATTCTACATCATTCTCACAGCCATTGTAGCTGTTGTATACTGCACCCCTAACTCAGAAATAAACTCATAAACTCCATTGGTTAATGTTTTTGGCTGTCTGAGGTGTCCCCTTAAGACATAATTCTTCCATACTGGACCTTCAAATCTCTCAGTCCTCGAACACCAAACCCTGACATGCAACACGGTTCCTTGGCTAAAACCTCAGGCCTTCCACATTGAGTTACAAACATCTTAGCTCTCATGCTCTATTCATCAACATGCAACATCACTGTGGAAACATGGTGCTGATCCTGAATGACATTACTCTTTTGCAGGAAGAGAAGGCAAGGAGAGAGGAACAGGACTTACAGAGACGTGCCGACGATGACATGAAGAAGAAGAAGGCTCTGTCTTCCATGGGGGCTTCTTATAGCAGCTACCTGGCCAAGGTATGTTTGGAAAAACGAGTAAGGCGATGTTTAGAGACCTTAGTCTTTCCTATATGGCCTACTGTTAAAGAGTGATGTTGTTTGTGAATGTCTACATTGTAGATGCTTTACGCAAGGTGAAACACTGGGCAACTCAAACACAGACAGGAGGATCCATCAAAAGGAGGCCTTACTTTTTTGAATTATTTGATACAAACTAGACATTGTAGACAAAACCTGAACATGGAATGGTCCCTTGCATCCAGATGTTATACACGCAATGGTTACTAGTTCATAAATGTAGTGTACCACCGTGGTCATTACTGGTGTATGTACTAAGGAGCTTTTACAAACAATTTATATTCCTTGGCTGGATAAACTCTGTACAGAATGCATACATAATGCTAGTATTATTACCGCTACAGCTGTACCCCTCTGTACTTAGGAGACACACAGTATAGATCACTTCATGCAAGAAACAATTAAATACTTGCATTCTTTCACTACATGTTGTGTATAACCACTACAGGCTGACCAGAAGAGAGGCAAGAAGCAGACAGCCCGTGAGCAAAAGAAGAAGATCCTGGCAGATCGTCGCAAAACCCTGAACGTCGACCACATGAGTGAGGACAAGCTCAGGTAACACAAAGACCACACTTCTCTCCGTAGGGTGTCACACTTTTCCCACTGGACAGCACCAATGCACTTTACCAGCGGCATGGCTTGAGGTGCACCTCTTATACCATGACACGGTAATATTTTTCCACAACAGGGAGAAGGCAAAGGAATTTTGGGACTGGCTGTACCAGTTGGAGTCTGAGAAGTTTGAAATGGGAGAGAAACTCAAGAAACAGAAATACGAGGTATGGAAATGACAAGTCAATATATTATCCCTCTTTAGACCTGATAAACGACTGCTACTAATTATGTGGTCATCAGAGCCTAGTTGTGATTTAATCTCCTATCGTTAAGAAAACCAAATGGTCTATCAGCCCTGTGGCCATGTATCTATGCATCTATTTACCTACCATCATCTATCTATGCTTCTATTTATCTATCTATCACCATCTATTTCATCAATGCTTTTAAATGCCTATTTATCTCGCATCATCTATGCTTCTAATTATCTACCATCATCTATTTATCAATGCATTTAAATGCCTACTATTATCTATGCTTCTAATTATCTACCATCATCTATTTATCAATGCATTTAAATGCCTACTATTATCTATGCTTCTAATTATCTACCATCATCTATTTATCAATGCTTTTAAATGCCTACCATCATCTATGCTTCCGTTTACCTTTCATCAGCTATTTATCCTTCTATTTACCTATCTTCATCTAGCCATGCTTCTATTACCTATGCTTCTATATACTTGCCATCATGTCTTTGCTTCTACATGCCTACCATCAGCTGTCTATGCTTCTATTTACCTGTCATCAACCTACGCTTCTATTAATCTATCATCTATTTATGCTTCTATTTACGGATTATCATCCATCTATGCTTCTATTTACCTTCCATCATCTATCTATGCTTCTTATTACCTACTGTCATCTATCTATGCTTCTATTAACTGATCATCATCTATCAGTGTAGCTATTTACCTATCATCATCTATGTGTTTATCTATTTACCTACCATCATCTATACAGTAAGACCTTGGATTTCGAGCATAATTCGTTCCGGAAAAGTGCTTGTAATCCAAAGCAAAGCAAATTTTCTCATAAGAAATAAAGGATTCGTTCCACAACCATTTATTCATATGAAAATTAAAGTAATACAAAATGCTGTCGAGTATAAAGTAAAAATAAAACAACCTGCACTTTACCTTTGAGAAGAATCGTGGCTGGTGGGAGGGAGAGAGAGAGGAGGATGATGGTTATTGTGCAGGATGTTTATCACTAACAGGATGATTGCTATCTGTTGGGGAGGGTTTCAGCACGTTTGGTGTATTGTGCGATACTAGAACACCATGTGGCCCTCCCAGTTGAGCCGTCAGAATGCTGGGACAGACGCAGGGAGGATAGGTCACACGGACGCACTCAGTGCACTCGTGTGACCGCGGCCTCAGTTGTGACATGACGCTCGGCAGACAAAGCGTACATACTGCTCGTATTACAAGACCTCACTCGTTTATCAAGTTAAAATTTATAAAAAAATGTTGCTAAAAAAAACCAACAAAAAAGACAGTTTTTCTAGCAAAACGCTCTCAAACCAAATTACTCTCAATCCAAGGTTTTACTGTATAATCTTCTACCGATCTACTCTTCTACGCATCTACATATATCCATTTTGAAAACAAAATCAGAAAATAGATTCCATATAGATTATTCTATTTCTTCTTATTTTAACGCAGTTTGTCTGAGTATTGATTATTAGTTTTCCAGTTTAATTGTTCATTTGTCAGCACACCGATACTTGTTTAGCGTGTTTGTCAGTCAATTGGTTTGATTGTTAGATTGTAATCCACCCTCACCGTACCTGCCAGCCTTGTATGTGACGTAAAATGTGCAAGTGGCTCGTTAGGCCGTGTATCATTTCATTACTGTTAGCAAAGCACCAGCCTGTGTAACGTTTATTATCTGTGCATCTAGCTGTATGTACATGAATGATGTGCTGTATGTGCCAGTGTGTGAATAGTCCTCAGGTCAAATCATCCCATCTGCTGGTTCTATTCATCACTTTTTATGCCAACTTGTGTACAGGTCATACTATAGTTGTATGTGTACAAGAAGGCACATTTTTCTGTGTTTGTCTGCAAACCTATCATATCATATGTGCTGTCTGATGTATAAATCATATTCAGTATACACAGTACGTGTGTATGCGACAAGGCTCTGCATTTGCAGTTTATGTGCGATCTTAACTATCTTCTGCTCTGTCCACCATTCATACCCATCAGTATTGTGCAAACCTATCGCCTTTATTTTTAAGGACATAATTAAGAAAAAAAGAGCTACTTTGCCTTGATAAGCACCATCACCCACGTAACTGACCTCAGATACGATTATGACCATGTAGTCGGAAACCGGCTTACAAAATTATCTGTTAGAAGAACCAAGGTGATATCACGTCAGGTTATCTGCCCTTTGTATAGAACACCACTGGTCATGAGGTGGATCCTTGATTCGATAATTATAATAATATTGCCGATAACACTTTTACCAACCTAGTCGACAAAAGGCACCTCCATCACAAAACATTCACTAACTAGTCACCACGTTCTTCACAAAAGAACTAACTCACTCAATCACATCTCATCCAGGCTAAGGAATCACCTTGTAAAATATCCTGGCTAGGAAGGGCACCTTTTTCATGTCCTTATCTTGGTCTTTCTTAGATTACCACCCTGCATAGGAGAGTGGAAGAGCTCTCTAAGTTGTAAGTAGAGACACCACCCTCTGAAGGGTTTGCAGAACAGGGTTGTCCATCCAGGCATGCGACGGAGTAGGAACTGGTACGACTGGGTCTGGGGTTGGAGCAGAAGCTTTCAGAGATAACAGGATTATTACACGAGGTGCAACATCAAGACTGCAACCAGCAAACACTGGGAGAGAGAGAAGTAAAAAAATAAGGGCGGATCCTGGAACTCAACTTCTTTTGTGAGACAATAGGAACGCCACAGATATTCTTGCACCTCTTGATTTAACCTTTGACACCTTAGGTGGTTAATGCCAGTCATGTGGCCAAACATGCAGATTTACAATGCAAAACAAAATGACGGATTACTAAAAACATCATGAATCATTAACAAGTCGCAATTTTCAATCCATACAATCGTAATTTGTGATTGTAGCAGCGACCCTACATTTTTGCTTTAAGGATACTACGGTGCAACAGCTTAAGAAACACAGAGCTCACTTTAATTTTGCCCGATGGCCAAAATAAAAACCTTTTCCGGTCGGCTGTCGGCCTTTTTTCACTTTGGGAGATTCAAATGCAGGCTTACTGACATCTCGATTACTGATAAAAATTCGGACCGAATGTCGGCTATCCCGGCTATACTTTTTATGGAAATACCGGCTATATCGATTCGATACAAATTTATCAGGATGCCGATTTCCGAAAAAAAGTCAAATGATAAAATGTTTTGATAATTTGATTTTCAGGGAAATTGAAATCCTTTTTTTAAAAAAAATATCAGATTTATAATTGTCACATTTAAGGGCAGAAATATCTATGACGGTGGTTAAAAATAAGCTTTTTCAGCCGTTTTACTAACCTGCTCTTTTTAGACCAGCGGCATTTTTGAATATCGACTGCAGCCAATTTTTTTTTTTTTAAAACAATCTCATGCAAGTTGGCCAGATTTGTTTTTAAAACAATGGCCGACATAATTAAATCAAGCCCTCAGTTTGTATTTTGTTGCTATTTTAAGAGCTGAAGAGCTACAGGATGGTTATTCAACTGCAGAGCAATGGTGCTCACATCAGTCAGATATCATCACTGGTTCATGAGACAAATTAGAATTGTTCATTGGTCTCTGAGAAACAACTTAACCACCTCAATCACATAGTAAATTCTTTTCTACGACCAAAACTCAAATTGAATGCGGTGTCCTGCAGTCTTGGCGCTGGCCTCGGTGTCTTTTGGGATAATCATTGGATTAGTCAGTGGGACTGTTGCCTCTGCTCTAGGACCCAGCCCAGGTGTTAAATCACGGTAAGTATCTCTTTGGGAATTGTATGGATTTGTTTGTGTGTCAGAGGTGAAGACAAGGCACGTTTGCCCCTATTTACTTACACAGGCTGGAGCACTGCCCTTTTACAAGGGTATGAGGTAACAGACTTTGGTACACCTCCAGCAAGGTCCATTGGTGCTGGAGGTATGAACTTCAGAGAACTCTCCATCATAAATGGGTTGTGATTTGTTTTAACAGGTTACAACCCTCAGGAACCGTATTGATCAACTCCAGAAACAGTAAGTAATGTCACACGATGTAACAAAATCCGTTTGTTTTCCCAACACGTTACGTCAATCCACCCTTAAAAATTACCTATCAACTCCTTCCGGATAATCGATCCTTCTTCCTAACCCCCACAAAGCTCTAACGCAATCCAAAAAAACTCCCATCAAGATAAAAACCTTTTTAGTAACTCAACAGGCGCTTGTTAACTGAACCAACGCGTTTCTCTGTGTTATATATCATCAATAAAACTCCATGGTCTTTCTTGGCAAACTATTTCCACCCATAATTTGCAGGACTACCCCCAAATAGGTAATGTTCAATGGGGTTATTTGTCTTGATCAGGAAAACCAAACTGATGGCCCAAACAATGTATGTTTCCATTCCGAGTCAAGTTAAATACGCTTTACCCAAAGAGGCCACAAGGCCTCAGAATTGTTTTGCTTCACATCTTAGTTCTGCTCATGTTATGAAGTTTAAGTGCGAAGACCGTTGCCATGGAGATAGAATATTAAAGCATTTATTTAAAAAATAACCATTAGTAATAATATTGGAGCCCCGGGCATTTTCAATCGTAAAACTGTTATTCAGTTTAGCTTGGTCTGAAACTGCCAAAGATAGAATTCACATCTTCTCGGTATTTAACCTTACGTTGCTTTTGCAATCACATCTATCAATACTTGCTTTGAATCTTCAAAATTTGTCCACTATGCCTAAAAGGTATCCCCAGTGTCAGTCCAGTGTCCCAAAACACTGACAAGTTCTTATTTACACATTACTGTTCGTATCACCTACAAACTTGTCTTTATTGAGAGTTTGACCCCCAGATGTAATATCTACATGGCTTTCTATGAATGCAAATGGGTAAACCTTCCACCCTCTCTTATGCACTTGAGTTTTCTAACCAAAATTCATAAAGATATTAAGACCTAGTAGGAAAATGGCTGGCTCGCCAAATAGTACAAAACAGAGGGAAGACCGCTTAACAAATAATTTGTAGATGTATATAGTTCTCAATGGAAAGCTCAACTTAGTCGAGGCATAGCTCCATGCCCTTCTCCATTTTCTGTGTGTAACAAGCCCTGGTCAATCGTAGTGGATGATATTGACACCTAGGTTGCAACCAGCCCCCTGAAGCCATGACGTATGGTGAATATCAGTACTTTAACATTATAAATGGCACCAAGTAACCTATCCAGTCTAACACTGAATTATGCAAAACAAGTAAGTATAACGAATAGAGCTACCCTAACGTTTCACTGACACTATAACAGGTATAGTATGAGTAAGAGACTGCAGCTCTGTCACCAGCAGCAAGGTATGCCCGTTTCTACACCTATCCGCCACAATATAAGAGGAGCAGTGCGGGCTCTCACAGCCAAATTAGAGAATACAAAATTATGGGAACGGTTGAAGACTATGCTGGTGACAGTGCTACAGTCTGGGAATTTTATGCATGGAGACAAAAAAATAATAGCATGTGCGAAGTATGAAAAGCCCATCTAAACTAACACCAGGGAACATGGTAAGTTATCTATGCACGGAGATGCTCTCCTCCAGTCAATATGTCTCTTCTGATAAATCCCTCCAAAATTCTGATCTCCTTGTACATATACTTGCTGATCATTGCTTTTAAAATAAAAATTTTGCACCCAAATTAACAATTCGTTTAGTTCTGAATCGAAATTCGTATGAAATTCTCCCATTTCGGGAGCATTTCTGTAAACAAAATATGGACCATCCGAAAATTTCGGATCGATTCAAAATTTCAGCGCGATTCGGTTCAGTTGGTTTTTTGGAGTTATTTAATTTTTATTTTTTTTAGTACTTCTTTAAGAATGGGAAGTAGATTACGGATTTATTTTTTGGAGATATATTTTAGGTGAAATTTTAGGTTTCCTAACTTTTTTTTAAAGAAACAAAGCTTTTTAGCCCTTAGGTTTCAATGCAGCATATGAATCCAGACACTCCTGGGAAGAGCCTCTCTGCAGTATAATTATTGCAGCATATGAATCCTCACACTGCTGGAAAGCGCCTCTCTGCGGGCTAATGAATGCAGCATATGAATCCACACACTGCTGGGAAGCGCCTCTCTGCGGTATAATTAATGCAGCATATGAATCCACACACTGCTGGGAAGCACCTCTCTGCAGTATAATTAATGTAGCATATGAATCCGCACACTGCAGGGCAGCACCTCTCTGCAATATAATTAATGCAGCATATGATTCCGCACATTGGATTCATACGCTGCCTTAATTATAACTCATAAAAACCTAACTGATCCAAAAAATGAAAATCGATCCGAATCACTGAATCGATCTGCAGAGAGTTGCTGCCCTGCAGTGTGCGGATTCATATGCTGCATTAATTATACTGCAGAGAGGCGATGCCCGGCAGTGTGTGGATTAATATGCTGTATTGATAGGGGTTAAAAAGACTGGTTTCTTTAAAAATAGTTAGGAAACCTAAAATTTCACTCAAAAAAATGGCTAAAAATATAAGTAATGAAACTTTCATTCTATTGGTAGTAATCTACTTCCCGTTCTTAAATAAGCAATAAAAAATGAAATAACTCAAACGAAAAACCAAGTGATACCAATCACCGTACCGAAAAAAAAACTGTCCGAAATGACCCGAAACGGGAAAAAAGACCCCAAAAAAAGTCATGCACATCCCTAATTAACAAAGAAAGCCCCTGTGGACCCTGTGTGAGGGACACGAAGGCCTATAGGAGCCAGGATGTCTCTGACCTTTGTCTACTTTGTCCAATTACAGCAGCAAGAAGGCAGCCGGAGGCAAAGGAAAAGTTGGGGGCCGCTGGAAGTAGATTCCCTCGAAATGATACGGACGTGACAGAGAGCAGACTCCCACCTCCAATCGATCATCATCCCCAATCCCACAGGAAGCTGGCTCCACTTGATGCCCCACAAGATAGTCATCCTTGTCTCCCCCCTGGGCTACCTTCTCTTTGTGGACTGCTCTGTATAACCTCTTTTATTTTGTAAATAAAGTTTGAAGCTTCTTACCCTCATGACCTAAAAAAGATATGTTATAATGTCTCAGACACATGTTAAAGAATAAGACCAAATGAAATGTTCGAATCCAGCGAGGACATTGTCTTTCAAATGAAATACATAGAGGATCCAAAAATGCAAATACAGTAAAAAAAAAAAAAAAAGGCAAACATTATCTTACTGGGAGGCACGAATCCAAATTAGATTGTACCGTATGGCAGCCCGCAAAATTTCCACTCGCCTGCTCGCAAATGGCAAGTGGGGTGCATTGACCCGTCGGGCCCGCGGGTTGCTGGGACCCGGATCAGTGGGCCGCCGCCTTGCTTCTCAGCTCCGGTATCGGACTCTTGTAGTCCGAATCCGGAGCTGACCGATCGTGGCTGCCCCCTTCCGTGTGGCGTCGGTCCACTCCCGTGAGGGGTCACCTGCCCACCCACGTGATGCGTCGCACACAATGCTGCGAGTTGACGACGCATCACTTGGGTGGGTCAGGTGATGCGCGGGAGGGGCGGCACCAACACAGCGGCCATGCTGCAGCACCTCTGAATTGGTAGGTGACTGCTGAAGGAGGGGAAGGGGTTAAAAAGGAGAGGAAGATAATGAGGGGGAGAGAACAAGGGAGGGAAGAATGAGAAAGAAAGGGGGAAAGAATGAGAAGGGGTAAAAAGGGGGGAAGAATGAGGGTGGAAAAAGAAAGGAGTAAAAAGAATGATGGTGGAAAAAGAAAGAAAGGTAAAAAGAATGAGAAGGGGAAAAGAATGAAAAGAAAAAAACAGAATGAGGGGGGAAAGAAAGGGGTAAAAAGAAAGAGGGGGGTGAAAAAAAAGGCAGTGGAGCTCTGATACGCTCCTACACACTGTACATTGTGAGCTATGGCTGTGATGCTCTGATACAGCAAGGTGCAGTGTGTATCAGAGCACCACAGCAATAAAACTCGCAGTAAGGTGCGGTGTGTATGAACGTGAGTTTGTATGAGAGTATCACAGAGCTACACAGCAATAAAACTCATGCTCATACACACCGCGCATTACTGTGAGTTTTATTACTGTGGAGCTCTGTGATACAGTAATGTGCCGTGTCTATGAGTGTATCACAGAGCTACACAGCAATAAAACTCATAGTAATGTGCACTGTGTATGAGCGTGAGTTTTATCGCTGTTGAGCTCTGCGATACTCTCATACACGCCACACATTATTTTTTTGTTTTAACGGCTTTATGTTAATGATAATTAAATAATTTAAGCGAGTGTGTTTAGGGGCAGATTTAGAGGTAAAGGTTGGGTTGGGCAACTGGTGGCGAGTAACTCTTAAGGCCTAGCTAGTAGCTCAGGACCTGAGTTTTGAGCCCTGCCGTATGGTATTAGCTTATCTCATTCCTTTGGTGGAAAAGTTAATGCTCTAACGGCTCCGGGAGGAGGAGGAAAACGTAGTGCCGGGAAGTGGGCTCAGCACAGGTACGTTATGCATACCAGCATATTAGAAACAACACAAAATATACATGTATATATTAATTTATTTTGTAGCCAAGGATCACTGAAAGATTTTAGGGAATTTCGAGGGTGCTGAATCAAAAAATACCCAAATGATAAGCCAAACTGTCTCTAGCTTCTTGAGATGATGGAAACCCCCCCATTTTATTTTACCCCAATGTAACCCATAGCTGCTGACATATGTATTAATCCTTGGTCTGTATTTTAACTCTTTAACATTGATTTTATCTTTAACATTCATAAACACATCAACGATTCAAATTTCAGAACATTTATGACTTGTATGTTGAAGCATCTGACTGGTGTAGTTACGACTCAGTTGTCAAGAAGTTCTTGGGAAGCCACAAAGCAGACGATTACGAAGAACTGGTGCAAAACACGCTGGCTAACTTTAACAATTTGGGTGCTTATATGAGCATATAACGATATATCCATAGCCATTTTTGAGATAGATTTCTGGTTTATCGTGGTGATTTTAGTGAGGAACAAGGTGAGAGGTTCCACCAAGATATAAAAGTAATTTCTGGAAAGGTATCAAGGCAGGAGGGACAGACACATGACAGGCGACTGTTCGAGCCTCCAACATGATTGTCCTGATGACGCACATAAAAGAAAAATCGTATAAACAGCATTGTGATTAGCTTAAAGATCTTATTCTGGTTTTAGGTTATTGTACTGAATAGCGAGAGAAAGGGGGGTTTGTGAGGGTCCTGAGGACGAGCAACAGCAGTAATGACCTGCTCTACGGTGGGGCCCGCTCAGGTCATGGTTTTAGCTTGCTTGTGCCATTACAGGGATGAATGCTCCATATGCAAATCAGCCTGCTCTTACCAAAAAAAGGGTGGCCAGTGCTGATTGCCAAGGACTGTACTGAATACTATCCCATTAGGAATTTCATGGGTTGACTTTTGTACGTTCCCCTGTGATTTGTGGAAAGGCCACACCTGCCCATTATTATAATTGTTGCATTTTTTTCCGTTTTTCAATGGGGGCATCCATTATCTCAAAAAACCAGAGCCAATCTAGAAACATTGATGCCATATTTGGAATTCGCAACTCAGTTACCCTAAAATCGCTAGAATACCATTGGCAATGAAAGTAGCGTTGACCAACGTAAAGCAAAACGAACATTTTCAAAGAAATCTTACAGATGTCCGCACTTATCTTAACTCTACAAGAACGAGCCCTTTACACTGATTGATAATACTTATATGTCAAATTATTTTTCCAATTACCGCACAAAACACACTATTCAGTAGCTAAGGCTGGAGTCAGACGAGCGCCTGTGGGAGCGGAAGGAACATCCGTGACAGTGGACATCCTTCCACTCTGACGCCTGTCTGGCCACCTCGCTGAGCCAGATAATTAGCTGAGCTGAGTTAGTGCGCTCAGCGGTGCAAGGCTCAATCCCCTTACGGAGGATAGCGCTCTGCAGCCCTGTCCAACACGTATCTAGAGTTTTGACGGGGAGGCTTTCTGCACGGCTGCTTAGAGCGCGCGTAATTCGTGAGTGTGCTACAGCGTGTGACTGGCCCTGTCGAAGCGTCACAATGCTGCAACGGATGCCGGGAGGCCTAAGTGGATAATAGTTACTGTTTTACAGTACACTTATCTTTGGTTTATAAAAAAAAAAAAGGAACCAGGTGATGCCATCTTTAATACCTTTTTCTAGGATGCTTAGCACAGCAACATACATCAGCATATAACAGTGACTACTGCTTGACCACCACACACAGCAGCTGATTTGACAGTTTTAGCTCTTTCGGCATTATGCCCACAGGGCTAAAACTTTAGGGGCACCTTCTGTAGCCCACAAGAAAATAAAATTTGTTTGCAGCTAATGCATTTCATTTGCTTTTGGTCTGCAGATCAAGATATATTGCGACATGGGGCACCAGATGGTGCCTTTGAAGGCCGAGATGTCTCGATATCGGTAGCGGAGGGCTTAAGGATGCATCCTAGTATTTTTTAAAAAAACACAACGGTTAAAAAAATAAAAATGATTTAGCTGTTGAAACCAATTTCTCATCTTCTACCTACAAAAGTTAATCCAAATTCTTCAATGGTCTTCAAGAGTCCTTTGGTCAAAGTCAGAAATAAGCAGAAAAGAAGCAGAGGGACATATGGGTGCACTTGCTTTCTAGAACATTGCATAAATATTTAGAGTAGCACAAAATAGACCTTATTCCAGATGAGCCGGTAACAGAACGGCAAGAGCACCTCTCCAGTAAGTGTCCTTGGGCAAGACACCTAATGATACATACTCGTTACCCAGGACATACTTGAAAACTAGAGAAATCTCAATGTATCCTTCCTGGCGAAATACTTTCTCAAATAAGAAAAAAAAAAGGCAAGAGAAAGTGAGAGCTGTTAATTACATGTGACTTCATATTACAGTGATGGTGAACCTCGGCACCCCAGACATTTGAAACTACATGTCCCATGATGCTCTACCACCATGAAGCCTGGCTGAGCATCATGGAACATGTAGTTCCAAAACATCAGGGGTGTGGAGGCTCGCCATCACTGCCCTATTACAAGTGATCCACTATGTTAGCAGCTTCATTCACAGTATTAAAACAGGGACAACAGGCATATAGAATGGCACATGTTAGTATTAATCCTGCACCGGTTGGGGTTCCGGAAGACCAGGGTCACCAGCTCTAACGTGGACAACAGCAGGAGAAGTAGGATCGGCCACACGGGCTTGGCTTTAACAGCTTTATTGTAGGAGCCGCAAAGTTTCAGTTCTGCAATCAGGACCTTGACTTGAGAAAAGTCCAGAGTGCAGGACCAAAACTGTGCTGCTAATGTTAATACCAAGACACGTGTGACCGGTCCTTCTTCTTTTGCTAATACAGGGATATCAAACTCTGACCTCCTAGATATTTCTGAACATCTCCCAGGATTCTCTGGCCATCATTTGCACTCAAACATTTTTGAGAATTAAACATCTGGGAATCCAGAGTTCAACATCCCTGTGATAACCGGCTGGGTGGTGTAGAGGTAGAGTCATGGGTTTGATCCCGACGAGGACCTCTCCAGTAAGTGTCCTTGGGCAAGACACCTAACGGTACATACTCGCCACCCAGGACATACTTGAAGACGAGAGAAATCTCAATGTATCCTTCCAGGTAAAATCATTTCACAAAAAATAGATACTGACAGCAAGAGTATAGAAAGCATTGATTCACAGTCGGCGGCGCAACAGCCGTTCCGCAAGAAAGGCCAGCGCGTCGGAAGCCTTTGGTGTTAACCATTGGCGCTCTTCTACTTAATGGTCAATTGTTGATGGCAACGTTCAGCTGGAATAAATGTCCTTTATGTGTATTTTTATTTACAATGTGTAGGTTTAAAAAAAAAAAAAAAATTATAACGGAGTTTATTTTCATATTGCTGCTTAATTTTCTTGATTCGGCCATTGGACTATATATAAGATTATAAAAAATAACTGATGTCAAAAGGAGCATCCTATCTCTGATGCAACTTGAGAAATAGTGCAATGTCTTCGGGACACCATCACGCTCACAAAGAGTCAACACTTGGCAATTCCAGGCGCATCTTTACCCGCGCGGCTATAAAGTAACTTTTGAAAGATGTAAAACATGAGAAATACTTCTGAGTGGGCAACATGAACTACAACACGCATTCACGTCGTGGCAAGACTTTGATACCCCTGTTTTCGTGTACGATCGTGCAGCTCATGCCAGTGATTAACAGACACGATTTAAAAATAATAATAAAAAAAAAAGGATATAATAAATATTGAGGACTTTCGTGTTAAAACACCATAAGTTACAAAATCGAAAAATAGAAGCTATGAACAGGAATTATAAAAAAAACATACTGGACAGAAAGAACAAGATCCTGCACTTTACAGGTCAATTTACAATATACACATCCCGCCCAGAAAAATAAATTAACATCATTTAGGACAAAGCACAAAACTGCTGAGCACAATAAAAGGGATTATCCACGAAATGCCAGTGTTTTACTGTAAAGCTCCTCCTTTCGCCGTTTCAGTTTTGATACACTCCTGCATTTGTTGGAGCTGCAATACTGGCGATATTTTCAACAATGGCAAACACTGGCGCTTGTTGGATAACGCCTTAATTTTCTGGAAATGCAGCTGTACACTCTGCTTTAACCTAGATCAGGCGTCAGCAACCTTGGCCCTCCAGATGTTTTGGAACTACATCTCCCACGATACTCAGCTACTCCTAGGTTGGCCTGAGCCTTATAGGAAATGTAGTTCCAAAACATCTGGAGGGCCAAGGATGCTGACCCTTGTCCTAGGGCAGGAGTCAGCAACCTTGGCTCCCTGATGTTTTGGGATCTACATTTCCCTTGGGGGCTCAGTCAGCCTAATGGGTGACTGAGCCACATGGGAAATGTAGTTTCCATAACATCAGGGAGCCAAGGTTGCTGACCCCTGACCTAGATCATATCTTATGCAAGAGGCCTGCATAAAGCATCAATAAATTACACATACAGGGGAGCGGGATGACATAAATAAGAGTGTTTTTCCAAAATCTGGTGGCACTAAATTATACTACTTATAAAAAAAAAAAAAAATTCTTTTATGGGCGTGTTGTCGTTAGGAGCACACACATCATGAGAACAAACCCAAAAGGCTGCGGTCAGACGAGCGCACTAAGGGCCAGCATTAACGTTTGCTGCCGTATTTACTGCATATTACAATCCAAACTCAAACGGGTTAAAAAACGCATTTGGTACCTTGCGCCCCTCTGCGCGAGGTTACTGTACTTTGTGCTCCCTATGCTTAACATGGGGAGCACAAAGTGTTAATCAACGCTGGTATTACAAAGTCCCAGCGTGATTAACGCCTGGCTCTGGTCAGCGAAACGTTAACACCAAGTCCTGGCTCTGGTTAACAGATTCCGCTTCTGCAGAATCCATTAACACAGCCTTAAAAATAATAAAAAGCATCTAATACTCACACTCTGTCCCGCGGCGAGGACCAGGGCGATGTTCGCCTTCTCCGGCCGGTGGGATCAGGGAAAGACTGGGGGAAAAAGTCCCCCCAGTCTCTCCCTGCGTATCGCGAGGCGAGATCCGGCTGGTCATGTGACCGGCAGGGGGAAACTCAATGGAGTCCTATGGACTCCAGCGAGTGGATGCTCGCTGCTGCGAGCATCCAGCATTTTAACAGGCGGAAACAATGCAGGCAGCATTTTTGCGCCTGCATTGTAATCCAGCGTTAAAAAGCGGGAAAACTGCAGCTGCAGTTTTTCCTCCCTTGTGCCTGCGTTTTAACGCTAGGATTGTAATAGTGCCCTAAGTGTGCGTGTACTGACCCGCCTCCTGATGTCCGTCGGAGCGTTGTGATGTTTCGACAGGGCGGGCCGCACGGTGTAGCATGTGCACTAGTTGCGCACGCTACAGCGGACATGCTGAAAGACTCCCTGTCAAAAAGCTACAATGGACATGGTACGGGGCTACAAAACGCGATCCTCCGTAGGAGGATCTTGCTTTGCAGCGCTGAGCGCACTAACTGCACTCAGAGAGGTGGCTGCACAGGCGTCAGAGTGGAAGAAACGTCCACTCTCACGGATGTTCCTTCCGCTCTCAAGTGCGCTCGTCTGGCACTGACCTAAAACAAAAAAAAACATTTAAAATTGTATAAGGCTGTATCCTCAATGAGAAAGTTGCAACAAAAGTTCATCAACATCGATGTGGATGTTCGTGGTGGACAGACGCAAGATTTGCTGAATGGTGCCATTTGAAATGCTGCTCCTGTACTTTGATTTAATGTAATTTAAGTCAGAAAATGCCTTCTCGCATATGTATGTGCTTCCGAACATGGACGTCATTTTCAGCCCCAGATCCCTCATGTTAGGGTACTTGTCCATGGGGAGCAGTTTAAAAAACGGCACCCCAGACTCTGCTCTTGTTGCCAGGAACATGTCCGCCTGGATTTCACACAGCTCCAGCTGATATCTCGTCTCTTCGTTCGCTATGTTGGTATTGAGCGGGTTGTTAAACAACCTGAAACTAGAGTTCATTCTGTTGAATTCCTGGAATCGCTGAGTGAAATTATCGATCAGAATATCTATCTTCGGGACGAACCGACTGAAGTCCAGAGTGGTGCCGTTTTCTTCGATTTCGCGGAAGAGCTCGTTGCACGAGTGAAGGTGGGTCAACTCGTTCCTCAGCAAGTTCAGTTTCAGCAGCATGAGCGTGTTCCTGAAAGCGGAGATGTGGTTGTAGAGGTGGCTGACTTGCTGGTACTTTTCTTGTAGTTTTTTGTTCAAGTAATTTAAGTGCAAAGTTATATCTGTCAAAAAAGCCAGCGAGCTCAGAAAATCTCCACTGATGAGACTCTCTTCCAAGACGGGGTCGCATTTTATCTCCATCAAAAACAAATAGATCTCTTTTCTGAGGCTGAAAAACCTGGAGAGGTAGTTGCCCGCGCTCAACCAGCGAACATTTTTGTGCAACGGCAAATCACCGTAGGCAGCTTCAAGTTCTTCTAGATAGGTTTTGAAACGCTTGCGTGTCGTGGCGCACTTCTTGTCGCTAATCAAGTTTGTAATCCTTATAACAACCTCCATGACATCGGTCATTTTCAACAAGGTTCCGATCAGAGCCTCCTCGTGGACTATACAATGCAGCATCATGCATTCAACGCCGTCTTTTTTTAACATTGCGGCAAGACCCAGATTTTTAACCACCGTTGACTTTGCGCCGTCAGTAATGATGCTTGTGCACTTTTCAAAGCCGCCATATTCGAAAATGGCAGCTTTCACCTCGTGGTAAACTTCGTCTTCGTTTCTCGTTCCTTGGAAAGACTTCAATTTCAGCAGCTCTTCTGAGGTTTCGAATTGGTCATCCACAGTCCGGATGAAGATGATGAGCTGGCTGATGCCGGTGATGTCGGTGTTCTCGTCCAAGGCGACTGAAAAATAAGCACAGTTTTTAATAACGTTCTGTACTTTCCGATTGACGTACTGGTCCATCACAGAGATTCGGCGGGCTACCGTCTGGTGGGACAAGGAAACAGACTCAAAACTTTTCGCCATGTCTTCATTACCGAAAGCTCGAGCCATTTTAATGGCACAAGCCTTCACGAAAGGTCCGTCACTAAATGCCCTTTTTCTCCTAACAATTTCCTCACAAATAACGTACGACGCCTTCACGGCCGCCTTCTCGTTCGGTACGGATGGTGGAAGGGCATTTGTCTGGTCATAGTGCTTCCTTCTCAAGTCATTCATCACTGCTATTCTCAGTTCTCCTGTATACTGGCCATATATTTTCTCATGTTGGGAATAGTAATGCCTTTTTACATTGTATTCTTTGCACACAGCCAACGTTTGGGAACACACTAAGCATTGGGGTTTATCTCTGTTTCTAATGAAATAATAGTCTACTTCCCAGCGGGGGTTAAAAGAACGGTTTTCGCCGTCTACTTTTCGCTGCTTAGGCACATTCTTTTGGGGAGAGTGGTCGGATGTATTCTGAAAGAAACAGAACAAAAAAGTTAAATCATTACAGGAAAAAGCGACCATGCCCCCCCCCCCAGATGTTTCTGAACTACAGCCGAGATTACATCACGCTTTAAAGCAGTGTTTCCCAGACTTGCTGGCAGGCCAGGTTTGCAGATATCTGAAGCGCAGCACAGGTGATATGATTTGCTGCTCAGTGATTGCAGGATTCAGTCTGCATTTCCCCAAGGAAATCTGCAAAATCTGGTCTGGTTGAGGGTCCCGAGGGCAGATTTGGGAACTACTTCTTTACATTTACACCATCATACCAAAAATAAGGTGGGCTCATCTAACTGGGAATCACTCCCTTTATATATAAAAGAGTAAGCCACTCCCTGTTTACATTTCCCTGCCACTCACATGACTGCGGCATGCCGCAGGGAGAGGAAAAGCTCTGAGCGGAGAGTTGTCCGGCATGACAGCCCTCTGCTCAGTCTGAGAATTGGGAAGCTGTGACGATGTCAATGCTGAGGGTCAACTACACATTGCAGCCTGCCGGCCCCCTCATTAGCTCCGGCCATGGAGGGTATAACATTGCGGCGCCCATCGCTGGATCATAGGAGTACAAACTGTGATATCTCATCATATTGTAATGATATTTAATACCAAAGTGATATCTACCCCCTTATCACAGCCAGTGTGCATCTGGTCATGACAGGTGCACTTTAGACTAGTTTTGTACCCTGGAAAATATAGGAGATATATATATATATACACACACACACACATACAACCAGAATTAATAACTATAAAATAGAAAACATTTCTCGATTCATGTGCATATGGCATTTCCTACAGTATGAAAAACTACATCCTCATTTCCACTGGCCATACTAATATAAAGATATAAGAGCATGACATGAAACAGATTAACCACTTAAAATCCAGGTATTCTATTACAGAATGGACAATTCAGAGAAAATCACTAGCTCTACATCCTATTCACAGACAACCCTGAAATGCATGTTATTACAAACCATGGAAACCTAGAAAACTCAAACTCTGGCCCTCCAGAGGTCTCAGAACTACAACTCCCATGATTATCTGGCCATCTATCGCTTTGAAAAAATTCTAGGAATTATAGGCTATCATCGACAGGTGGGTCGGATTTTGAGATCCCTGACGTAACCCATGACACTAGAGAAAATAATTATTGGCAGATCTGTCAGTTTTCCATGGAGACATCACATCTGCACATTTGATTTTTTTTTTTTTTTTTATCCACACAGGGAAAAAGTCTGGAAGGGCGCTGCCCCGTATGCCCCTATGAAGGAGCGTCTATTAACCTCCCTGACGGTCCAATTTTGACATATTTCATGGCAAAATTGGTGCAGTAATTCAGCCCCCGGTGGTATCAGAGTGTGGCTCGGGGGTTAAATTTCAATGCTGAAAGCAGTAACTCCGAGCCACACTCGGGCTGGATACATACCAGTCCCTGCGCTCCCCCACAGTCACCTCTGGCCGATGGCGTCGTCCTGCTTTGTGGTTCCAGGACCCTGTGATCAGATGGAGGAGAATGCGACTGCAGGATGCCAGCGAGGGAGCGCAGGTACAGGTATGTATCCAGCCCGAGTGTGGCTCGGGGTAACCACTTTCAGCATTGAAATTTAACCCTGAGCCACACTCGGGAAAACCATCAGGGAGGTTAAGGCCAACAAAACAATACCACCAAGTACATACCACAGGTAGCCAGGATATGCACATGGGGCTATGTAACATAGATAAAGGGCCATTGTCACAGTTCTAGAACATTACCCAAATCAATCCAAAATGTTAAACATTTTCCAAATCCCCATTAGCCCGACCTACCTATTACACAATCAAAGAAAAAAAAATCCACTTTTTTTTTAACCCAGAACTAAGAAGAACTAACTTCCTGAAGCACCTGTTTCCCGCGCCTCATCCCCACACTCGAAGAGCACGCCTGAACTGGTCCAGGAATCCGATTCGGTATCTCCAACTCCGGATCGTCCTGTTTAGACGAGAGGGAAAAACAAAAAAGGTTGTTACAGTGAAATTTAGCAAAATCTTTGCAATGAGGTTTGTAATCGTCATGGAACACAAAATAGACGAATACCTCGAAAAGAGACTCGGATTAAGTAAACTCTTTGATTATGCAAACTTGGTGGAACTAATCATGCAGCATAAACCACCCACATACCTAATGACAATCTGAAGCTACCACAGGAGAGGACAAGACTTAGATAACATGTAGCGTCAGGTACCTTCGGGTTTATACAGAGAAAGGTGAAACTCTGCAGAACGTTTGGAGAAGTGAAAATGCTAGGTCAAAATAGCCGATTTGGAGAGCGAGATAAAGGGGAGAATTTTTCTGGTTTGGCTATTTTTTTTATTTTTTTTTTATTTTTTTAAATTCTTTATTTATGAATTTTGCACAAGCACATCAAGATCAAACAAAAGGTGAGGGCCTCGCAGGGCCTTCATATGACATCAGATATCACAGTAAGAGAAAACAAAAAATAAACTTCAGCGAAAACTCCGAACGAATCAGGGAGAAAAAAATAAAAGGCAGAAACAGTGTGAAAACTGCACAGAAGTGTTCCAGAAAAACATCCCCAAAGAGGGGGGTCTCATAAAGATATGAAAAGTGTCCTCAGAGAATACTCACGACGTCCCAGACATAAGGGGGAAAGGAGGGGATCTCATAAACAAAAAAAACAGGGAATCTCAACATAAGAGGGAAAAAGAAGGGGGAGACAGTGAATAATACTCAGCAAGGGGGGGAGATAAGGCTGCAAGGAGGGGGATCCTCAAGGAGATACGGGCCTGCTACACAAGAAAAGAGAGATATTACAGTCCTCATCAGCCCGTATCCCACGGGAAGGTCTCGTGGGCCTCCCCAGCACCCTGGGACACCACGCAAAGGTTGCGACAATCAGATAGCCCCTGAGCCAGCATCACTGCAGGACGGTTCACCGCACAAGGCCAACGTAGGTGCCCCAGCTTCTCGGAGCTTCGCCGCGTTTTCAGCACAGTCATTGTAGGGGGAGACATGGCAGGTCGCACGGGTTCCACCTCTGCCCTGCACATCTTTGCAGGCGTCAGTTCCACTCTAATTCTCCCCTCCGGGGCTGCTCCCTCAAGGAGGAGGTCGACCAGCGGCGCGTAGCTTACGTCTCCAGCTCTGCATCCAGTTCCCTCTCCAGAGGCCTCAGCCTCAGGCAGATCGCCGCTCCCGGCACAGCTCCCCAGGGACACCTCAGTGAGCGAGCAGGCCGCAGAACCACCCGTACCCTCCACGGTCTCAGTCTCTTCTGACCTCGAGGTCTTCACTCCGCTGTAGCTCCTCAGAGTAGCCAGCATCCGGCGCCAGACACCCCTGGTGACAGGGCTATCAGCGTCCTCTCCATCTAGCAGTCTTAGGCAAGCATCCAGGCCCATGACCAGGGCTCCCTCACCTCCAGAGGGGGGTAAGGATCCATCCATCCAGCCCCCCGCAGGTCCGTCCGCCACTCCCATGGTACAGGCACCCAGGTCTACTGGGAGATGGGGGCCCACCATCTCTGTCGTCCACAACAGTACCTGAAATCCGGGGCAGGGCGGTCCGACCAGCGCGACTGCCAAGACAGCTGGAACCTGGTTTCAGGCCGCAAGATGGCCGCTGGTGCTGCGCTGCAGCCACGAGGTAGCAGCCGCCAGCAAAGTCTCTGGTCCGGAGGCGGTGCTAAACGGGCTCCGGACGGCACAGTACCGAAGGCCAGCCGCTCAGGGACCTTTTAGAAGCAAAATGCTGCAGAAAAAGTCATCGAGTGGTCCCTGTATGGAGAAGACGTGTGGAGCTCCACCGAGACACGTCCTCTCCCTTCAGCAGCCGGCCACGCCCCCTGGTTTGGCTATTTTGACTAACAGGGTTATCCAAAGAGATCCGAATTGCTTGAGAAAGGTAACCGAACGCTGAAAATCAGCGTTCGGTTACCTTTCCTGGCCATTCGGCTATTCAGAGAGCAGGCAATTCGCCAAATCCTGGCAAATTGCCTGAACATACGGTGCCTGTTCGGTGTCTGTTCGAGGGCAGTGAAATCCCCATAAAAAGCACTGCTTCGGCTATTCAGAGAACACAAACCAGCAGTGAAAGGTTCCCCTAATGCCCTGCCATTCGGTGGTTTAATTCGGAAAGTTTATTCAGGAGAATCCCATAGGCTTCAATGTTAAAAATATTCCCGTTTTAATTCAATATCTAATAAACCGTTCATTATAATATTCTGCAGTAAAGAGTCTCTTTATTTATAGATTTTTTTAAGGATTTTTTTTTAAGTCCGATTTTTTTTTAAAAATTTAAGCTTACTTATTTTCTCTGTAACAGCACTTTTTATTATCATTCCCTGGACCTCATATGTAAATTTCAGACATTTTCGCTCAGTAGTTTCCTTGTAAACAGCGTTTCACTTTTCAAACATTCATACAAACTGTTTTCCTAATTTATTCACTTCGCTCTGTCTGCGGTCTCGGCTTTTTCTGGTGGCTGCGTTGCGTGTGATTGGCTCCTGGTCGGGTTTTTCCGTGGTTTTCGGCGGGTTAATCCAGATGTTTTTGGGGGTTTTCGGCGTGCATTCACTGGGTTTTGCGGTTAGTTTTCGTCGGGTTTGCGGCAGCTTTTCCCTGCAATTCGGGGACCCTGTGGTGCTTGCTGAATACACCGCAGGGTCACCAAAATGGGATCGGCAAAATGAACCCAAATTGAAGAGAACGAAAAGTCACCGAACGTGCGGTGACTTTTCGAATCTCTTTGAATAACCCTGATAGAATTTTCACTTCTCCAGACGTTCTCCAGAGTTTCACCTTTCTCTGAATAACCCTGCTTGGCTTCTCTTATCTCCAGTGTTGAGGGACAGTAAGAAGATCTTGTACTGCCTCAACTCAATACCACTTAGGCCGGGGTCAGACGAGCGTTTTTCAGAGAGGAAGGAACGTCCGTGAGAGTGGACGTTCCTTCCACTCTGACGCCCATGTGGACAATTAAAAACATATGATAATTAATTGCACTGCTTTTTCACCATTTAGGGAATTGTACTTTCTTGCATATTTCATAAATGATAAAGTTTAAAGTTGCAAAAAAAAAAAAAAAAAAAAAGGTTTACATTTTAGACTAACACGGTCATGACTTAGCGCAGGGCTTGACAAATTTGCTTTGAATCTAGGAGCCAGCTACAAATGTTAGGAGCCAACGTTTCGCCTTTATCAAGGTATACCTTGATAAAGGCGAATCCTCGCCGAACCGTTGGGAACCTTGCCTCTGCATCTGGAAGTTGGTTTGTACTGCCCCAAATTATGATTTTAGCGGCTTCTATTTATTTATCACTTTGTTACCTGGTGCTTTTTGCTGTTAGGTATTTTTTGTGCATGTGGTCTTGTGGCTACTTTTTTGAGCCGAGAAATGTAGACCATTGCTTCTAATATCCGTTTGGCCGCTCTGATATAGATACTCATTATATTATTTGTGTTGTTAACATCTGTACATTGTGACGTTGTGATATTGTTTTATTTGTTTACTTATTTTCTTTGCTCTGTTGTCATTGGACACCCTATTTACCCACTGCAGACACACACACACACACACACAGACCTCATATATAAATACATACAGCAGGGTTGGATATATTTACATTAAATGTAGGAGACAGGAAGAAAACATTGAAGCCAACTAGATGTTTTCAGGTGCAAAGACTGCTTTTAGATTGGTGTCAAATAAACTGGGAATTTAGGAGCCAGGAGTAAAATTCTAGAAGCCAGTGGCTACCAGGTTCCTGGCTTTGTCAAGCCCTGACTTAGCGCTTTCCTGAAGCGAAGAAAGATCACAATGCAAGGGGATATTCCATTGTTATATCTAACCTAACAGAAATCTATTACATATAAATAGAGAAAAAAAGCATATTTTAGCACTAACCCGATTTACTGGATTGATAAACAGAAAGACAGAAACCTCTGCGTAACACTTACCATCACTGGAGATCCCCACTTTCTACTGGCCGGCGTCTCAGCGGGTTACCTGGGAGAGACAAGCAGTGAGAAATAGAATGACAAAGGATACGTTTAAAAATGGATTCAAATGTATTGCTTTTGCCACTCAGTGGGCGCCATCACGTGCCTGTAGCTAAAACATGACCTACAGGATAGACTCTCGCGAGCTCCTGCAGTTCGGCGGAGTGATCATGGAGGGAGACTGGGGACTTTTTTTCCCCCCAGTCTCACTCTGCTCCTGGCAGCCGGAAGAGGCGGATTGGGTCGCCATTCTCAATGAGGGATGAGCATTTCATTTTTTTTTAAGGGGGGGGCGGAGTTACAGTTGCTGCTGATTCCGCAGCAGCCGAATCAGTTAGTCCCAGCTCTTAAGGCCGGGTGCACACTAGTGTTTTCTTCTGCACACTAGCACGTGATATGACGCTCTTTATGACGTGCGTTGTAGCATATAATTACGCGGATAGAGAACACACGTAGTACGCACGCAACGCATAACGCGCGGTGACGACGTCCGTCATGGAAACACCAAGGCTTTTGCGCTAGGATTGACACGACGTTGACCGCGTGCTGAATGTCAAATGCAGCTCATTCAACTCAAATTCACGACGTGCGGCAAAATTAACGCATCGTCTGGCGTCTACCAATCTCTTCCGTCATAAAGTGCGTCCTTTTTAACGCATGCTAGCGCGCAGAAGAAAACGCTAGTGTGCACCCGGCCTGAGCTGTAGCAAACTTTTTGAGTTAGTGACAGCGGTTAGTAAATAGCGTTAGGACTTTGTGATCCTAACGCTAATTACTCTCTGCTTGCACTTTGCGCTCCCCATGTTAAGCATAGGGAGAGCAAAGTACAGTAAGCTGGTGCACTAATGGGTTTTTTAACCTGTTAAGCGATGGGGAGGTGATACGGGCTATCACCTTAATTAACCTAGCGCTAACGCTCATTTATGTGAGCGCTAGCATTAAGGTGATAGAGCCCAGTGACTGTCAACAAGAAAAAAAAAAGTGAAGTGTATGTGACTGCTCTACAGGTAACAAACGTTCATGCACAAAGGTGCTGGAACGGAGTCAAATAGCATTGGGACACTTTACACGTGAAGACATATGGCATCTATGTCCTTTATGCTCAATATCCATTGCCTGACGAGCTTTATGATGACAGGTTCACTTTAAACATTGCATAACATATGCGCTGCTCCCTTTCTATGGAACTCCCTCCCCCACAACATCAGACTGTCTCTCCAGTCCTTCAAGAAGTCTCTAAAAACTCATTACTTTAGAGAAGCCTATCAGCACACTCCCTAATCCCCCTGTTCATTTTCTGCACCATCTTCCCACATACGCCCCAATACTTCACATTCTCTATTATCCCTCACCTAGTGTGTCCCCCCTATCCTCTTAGATTGTAAGCTCTTGAGCAGGGTCCTCTCACCTACCGTACTGTGTGTTTAACCTGTATGTTTCTTTGTTTTTCAGCCTCCCACTGTACAGCGCTACGGAACTTGTTAGCGCGTTATAAAAACTTGTAACTGAATCTCCAGTAGACGGGCAAGGCCTTGGTATAATGGGTTGCAGTAAAACCCTGTATTTTCACAAGAAATTACTCCTTATATCATCAATTACCATGATGCCGTATCCTCCCGGTGCCGTGCACACTGCTCTGGTACCCATTCTTGCAGCGCTAGGGAAAGAAAAAAAATATAACATAAAAATTATACATGATAAATATTATTTGCCACCGAATTTTACCATAGTTGCAGATTTCGGGGCAAACTTGTGTATTCATAATGCTGTCAATTCAACTCGCCACCCAGGACATACTTGAAAACGAGAGAAATCTCAATGTATCCTTCCTGGTAAAATCCTTTCTCAAAAAAAAAAAAAAATCCCCACATACTTGTGAATTAAAAGCGGAATACAGTGCATTTTGCGGCACTGAAATTGTCCAATAGAGACCTGTCAAATCGTCTATTCACAGACCGTTGAATTGCACAAAATTGAGGTGAAATGACCGGATTTTCAGCGTTTCAATTCAACAGGTTTAAACTTGTGAATCCATTAGGTTTTAATGTAATAAATATAAAACACACACCAGAAATGATAACAACGCAAAACAATAATAGAAGAAAGACGGCAGATATTAGCAATAATACATTAATACATATACCAGAACAATAAAACACAGTAATAAGGCAAGGACGATTATTAATAATGATACCAATAAAATAACAACAGCAATTCTGTAAAAGAACTAGGATTAGGAAACGTCCATTTAGAAGACTACAACACCATTAAATAATAAATGAATACATAACACTTCATAATGACAATGCAAAACCGTACTAGTAAAAGAGGGCAAATATTAGTGTAATAAAAATAAAACAATAATGCAAAACAGTACAAAAGATAATCACAGAACAAACCATAATAATTAAAAAATAGCAGTAATACAATGATGATCATTAATGATACGAAATAAATACAAAAATAGTAATAACTGTAATAATATAAAGCAACTGTGATTAGGAATTCATTTAAAAGAATGCAACAGCAACAATAACACAATAACACAATAATCATGAAAATATATAACAATAATAAATAATAATCATGAAAAAAAGAAAAATAAACATTATATTAAAAATAATAAAAATAACAATAATAATGAAAATATAACCATAATAAATAATAATCATGAAAAAAAACCTTAAAATAACAATAATAGAATGATGATGATGTAACCATAGTAACAGCAGTAATGATATGGCACATTATAGGTAAGGTGTCCAGTTAATGAGCCCCCTGGGCAGGGAGCTGTCACAGCAGCACACCTCTGCCTGCAGAGAAGCCTGTGGACTAGGGTTGCCTTGCTTTCTGCAGGTGGGCAGAGCATGAGAGGTGCTGCCCTGCAGTATGCAGACCCCACAAGGTGTTGTGTGCGGGTAATCAACCCGCTGTTGAGAGGAATGGCAGGGGAGAAGTCACTCCCACACCATTCCTGCAGCCTGGGGATGTGTCACGCCGCAGGGCAGCTCTCTTCATGCACTCGCCCCCTTATGGAGCAATGAAAGGGTGTCATACCTCCTTGGAAAATGAGGCTGCGGGTGCTCTTATGCCGGAGGGGGGGGGCGCCTGTGCACACCGTGCAGGGGGCCCACATGCAAATTACATGTAAACATACCGTCACCTACCGTGCTTCTACGCGCTCACACGGCCGAACAATGCACTCTGGACGAGCGGGAGCGCGCACGGGTCCTGGCGGCGACAGCTCTCTGCGCGTCCCCGCCCTCCCCCCTGTCACTATCAGCACACGCAGACCGGCTGGCACAGGGACCGCGCGGCCTCCTCCCTGCCTGCAGGTGTCGCTGTCTGATGACCTCACAGAGAAGCCTCTCTATCCGCCACTGCACGCCGTGACATCTGGGCGTCAGGACACAGGGAGGACATGGCCAGGCATGTGATGTGAGTATCCGGGGCTCCATGTAACCCTTCACATACACCGGCCTAGGGTGTGCTGACACATGGCTGCTGCCTGAGCTGTATATAGGGTAGGGTGCCAGATCAGCCATGCTTTAAGGGACATATACTCATGCTGGTGGGCAGTGCATGAAAAATGCAACCATACAGCATGAGACTCCATACGCTGCAGGTAAGGAATCCCAGGTGATCTGCCCTGATTTCCTTCCTGCAGCATATGACTTATACATGTTGCAGAGCAGCACTTTTCCCTGTGCTCCCCTCTGCATTAAATCGTAATATCTGTCCAGGAAGACAGGGCTGACCTGTCAGGTTTTCTTGGACACTCATTGCTATTTCATACAGAGAGGGGGAACATATGGAAAGGTCCTGCCCTGCAACATGTATAATTAAGTCATGTGCTGCAGGAAGGAAATCCAGGCAGGTCACCTGGGAATCCTCTTTGATCTCTTACCTGCAGTGTATGGATTCTACATGCTGCAGGGTGGCATTTTTCTTGCATAGCCCATCAGCATGAATAAATTATAGATTTTCCCAGATCAGCCATGCTTTCCTGTACATATAGCTCCATAATTCTCCAGTTTTTTTTTTTTTTTTTTTTTTTACAAGTATTAGAAGAACTAGAGTTTCTTTGAAAGAAAATGAAGAGTTTAGCAGCGTTATTTCATTGTAATTTTTTTTGTAATTAAAAAAATGCTTACTTTTGGACCTCCCCCTTGTTTATATGATTGTTTCTATCTATTATGCCTGTGTGTGTGTCGGTTAATAAACATATACATGTTCTTGAAAAATGAACATTAATTTCCTGTCGCCCCCCCCCCCCCAGCAGAATTCATTAATGTGTGAAGGAATGGTAACTCTGAAATTTGTGGTATTTATGAACCTAGGGATGTGAAAAAAGTAAACGTGCGCAGGCACAAAATAAGCAATCCACAGGTCACGAAAACCTTTATCAGTAAATATAAATATATAATTTGTTTACATTTTATCTAAAACTGTGGAAAAAATGTATTTATTTGAGGGAGCAGCGTTCACAGTCACCCCGTGTGTTTTTTAATTTATTACTTTAACCCCTATAGTGTTTTTTTTTTTTTTAATTTCACCTTTGCAGCCGACTTTTCAAAAAGCACATCTGTACAAACACCTGTAAAATGAATCAATGTCTGGCATTTTGCCTATTTGTGTCAAGTTACTTATAGTTGAGAAACTTACCATATGTTATATATTCTTTTTCTCTTGCAGGTACCCGTTGTACCAGCTTGGAAACCCCCAGCTTCGTGTCTTCAGGACAAACTTCTTTATGACCTTGGTCAGACCCGGTAAAGAGCAGCCACCGGATACAGTACAGTTCCGTATACCTTTGGAGTGAGTAATAACATTGTGCCCGTCTAAAGATTATACCTAGAGTGATATGTTACCGGGAACAGTGTCACTTCAAATGAACTGAATCCCTAAGCATCTTCTTTTCACTCCAGCATTGGTGGATTATTTTCATATGAACCTCAGTCAGATCTCTACACCAGGCCTGCCAAACTCCGGCACCCAGATGTTTCTGAACGGCAACTGCCTTCATTCCATGGCAATCTGGTGCATTGAAGGAATTCTGGGAATCGTAGGCATTAATATTTGGGGGGGCGGAGTTTGATATCCCTGATACAAACTTTCATAGAATTTAGCTGCTGTAGTTGAGGCTGTTAAACTCGAGGGATCTTCTGTCCTTGTTCTACTGGTGTTTATAGTTTGAAGGTTTTTTGCTCCAAATGTATCAGTATGCCACATTGCATCTCTCTAGCGGGGATCGCTAGGCACACTCTATGCCGGGGATCTCAAATTCTGGCAGCCCAGATTTCTTCTTTTTGTTTCCGATAAGAAAATATTTTACTCTGTGTCACTGCTTGCATCCATTGTGTGATATTGTGTGATATTTTGTGTTGTAACCCCCTACCCCCATATCTATACATCACTTGCTCCTCACTGGGTGGCTTTGGTCAGAGAATAGAGTGAATGGGTCGGCCACAGATTCAAATCATTGAATTGTGTGGAATGTATTCAAAGGACATCACATAGGGTAGAGTAGAAGTCTTTGAAGCTCCATGGCTTATTAAGCTGCCAGCTTTTAGCTCAGGTAGCTTGGAAATTACAATAGACCTCCTGCAGCCTTATATAAACAGTCCCTCCTCCACCTCATTAACTGTTACTGTATAAGATAAAGCACAGCTACAAAGTAGAACTTTTTGCAAAGATTTTGGTAAATGTTGCATCATGGGAAAAATCCTCAAATGGAAACGGACATAAAATACCTAACTTGATTTTCCCGTCTTACATGCAATTTCTTCAGAAAAGAAAAAAAAAACAGCAGCATGTGTTTTATAAAGTGTTTTTGTTTGTAATGCACAAGTAATCTAGTTACAGCTGATGTAAGCGGTGGTGTCCCTTTAAAAATAAATATTTACTAGATCATTAAAACCATTGCGTATAGTATGTGTTCTTGGTTGTAGTTACAGCAGTTTCCTGATCCGTGACCTATGTATTCTTGGCAACATTTAGTAACGTTGTGAAAATATCGCTACAGTCTCTCATTACGTTATGAATACAACCTTGATGGCAAAATCATTGCATTAATGAGATCTTGCAACAATGCCACCATCTTTAGCATTCTGTGGGTGTTGTGACAAGTTCCTCCTGGGTCCTTACACACCATTGTAAGTTGCTTTCAACATACACTGAAGCAAAGTGCGCCCCCCGTACCCCATTTATAGGTGTTTTGACTTGCAGGGTTCACTATTTTAACACCCCCCCCCCCTCTAATTTTGTTTTTTGCAGCGAGTTCTGTCCACCTGGTGATCATTGTGCAAGAGTACACGTACATATGGGATTTGGAAATATATAAAGGGGGTAAACCAAGTTTTAACGTACAGTAGTTGAGCTGTTGCTTAAAGGGACACGACCACTAACATAAGCAGTAACTAGATTACTTGTGCATTACAAACAAAATCACCCTATAAAACACATGCTGCTGTTTGTTTTTTTTCTGTTTGAAGATATCGCATGTACAAAGGAGAAAATAAAGTTGGGTATATTATCTCCGGTTTTCATTTAGTGGATTTTTCCCATGATGCAACATTTAAGAAAATCTGTGCAAATGTTTTATTTTCCTGGCAAGGTTTATCTTCTATGTTATTTAACAGTCAGTGGAGTGGAGGAGGGAATGTTTAGATAAGGCTGTCTGAGTTGGCAGCTGGATGAGATATGACAGGGAGCTTAAAAGACTTCGGGCCCTATTACGATATCTTCAAACAGAAAAAAAACAAACAGCAGCATGTGTTTTATAGGGTTATTTTGTTTTTAATGCACAAGTAATCTAGTTACTGCTTATGATAGTGGTCGTGTCCCTTTAACCAACAGCTCAACTACTGTACGTTAAAACTTGGTTTACCCTCTTTATATATTTCCAAATCCCATATTTGCGTGTACTCTTGCACAATGATCACCAGGTGGACAGAACCCGCTGCAAAAAACAAAATTGCATTCGGCTTGTTAGCAAAAACAAAAAAGGGAAGAAACCACTGTGGTACCCTGCAGAAGTAGCCAAAATAGTGAAGAACAAAAAGATAGCATTCAATAATTATAAAAATACTCAGCGTGAAGAGGATAGGCAAACCTATAAGATTAGGCAGAAAGAGGCAAAGCAATTTATAAGAGCTTCCAAAGCACACGCAGAAGAGAAAATAGCTCAGTCAGTAAAAAATGGGGACAAAGCATTTTTTAGATACATAAACGAGAAAAGAGAAGTAAAACAAGGATTAGTTATATTAAAAACAAAGGAAGGAAGGTATGCAGAAGAGGATAAAAGTCTCGCTGACTGCCTCAATGAATATTTTTGTTCAGTCTTTGCAGAAGAAAAGGAAGGAAAGGGACCTCAGTTAGGAGGAAACACTAACGAGACATTTACATGTGAGTTTACAGAGGAGGAGGTTCTACAGCAGCTGTCTAAAGTAAAGACAAATAAGTCAATGGGGCCTGATGGGATCCACCCTAAATTATTAAAAGAGCTCAGTGATGTAATAGCAAAACCGTTAACAAGGATTGGTTAAATAAATCTGTTAACGGGAGTCGTCCCAGAAGACTGGAAATTAGCAAATGTTGTGCCCATTTACAAGAAGGGTAGTAGGGAGGAATTGGAACTATAGGCCAGTTAGTTTTACGTCAGTAGTGGGGAAATTAATGGAAACCATGTTAAAGGAAAGGATTGTTGAACATCTAAAAACACATAGATTACAGGAAACATGGGTTTACCTCAGGGAGATCATGCCAAACTAATCTTATTGATTTTTTTGATTGGGTAACAAAAGTAATAGACACAGGTGGTGCAGTAGACATTGCTTATTTAGATTTCAGTAAGGCTTTTGATACTGTTCTGCATAGAAGGCTTATCAATAAATTGCAATCTTTGAGCTTGGATTCCAATATTGTTGAATGGATTAGGCAGTGGCTGAGTGACAGGCAACAGAGGGTTGTGGTAAATGGAGTTTATTCGGCGCAAGGTCTTGTTACCAGTGGGGTACCTCAGGGGTCAGTACTTGGACCCATTCTCTTTAATATTTTTATTAGTGATATTGCAGAAGGTATTAATGGTAAAGTATGTCTTTTTGCTGATGACACAAAAATTTGCAACAGGGTTGACGTTCCTGGAGGGATCAGCCAAATGACAAATGATTTAGGTAAACTAAAAAAATGGTCGGAGCTGTGGCAATTGAGTTTTAATGTGGATAAGTGCAAGATAATGCACCTGGGACGTAAAAACCCAAGGGCTGAATATAGAATATTTAATACAGTCCTAACCTTAACATCTGAGGGTTGGGATTTAGGGGTTATTATTTCAGAGGATCTAAGGGTAAGTAGTCAATGTAATAGAGCAGCAGGAAATGCTGGCAGAATGCTTGGTTGTGTAGGGAGAGGTATTAGCAGTAGGAAAAGGGAAGTGCTCATGCCACTGTACAGAGCACTGGTGAGACCTCACTTGGAGTACTGTGTGCAGTACTGGAGACCGTATCTCCAGAAGGATATAGACATCTTAGAGAGAGTTCAGAGAAGGGCTACTAAAATGGTGTACGGCTTGAAGGAGAAAAGTTACCAGGAAAGGCTTAATGATCTTAACATGTACAGCTTGGAAAAAAGACGAGATAGAGGAGATATGATAGAAACATTTAAATACGTAAAGGGAATCCACAAGGTAGAGGAAGGGAGTATATTTAAAAGGAAACAAAGTAGCAAAACAAGAGGACATAGTCTTAGATTAGAGGGGCAAAGGTTTAAAAGTAACATCAGGAAGCATTATTTTACTGAGAGGGTGGTGGATACATGGAACAGTCTTCCAGTAGAAGTGGTAGAGGCCAAAACAGTGATTAAATTTAAGCAAGCATGGGATAGGCATAAGGCTATCCTAAACAAAAGATAAATCCAGGTAAAGTATCCATGTAATTGGGCAGACTAGATGGGCCGAAAGGTGGTTATCTGCCGACATTTTTCTATGTTTCTACATTCTTCACGCAAAAACGTACGCACAACACGTGAATTTTTGCGCCAAGCGTTAAACGTTAATGTATGGAAATCAACACTGGAATTACAATCCTCACACATTTTTTTTCATCCGTCGAGTAATAACGCGCGTTAAACGGACGCGAACAAATGCGTGCGCAAGTAACGTTGCATGTAGAAATCGGTGTGCGGACTTTTTTTTTTTATTTATTTATTTTTCCCCACGCGATTCAGCCAATCAGTATTAAGAACCACAATTGTCTCATGTTAAGTATTTGCGCCTGTCAAAGTCAATCTGAGTATATATTCTGCAGCAATAACACATGCACACACAACTTCTCAAATTTATTGGTTTGGTATGAGTAGAATGTGTAACTATACTTTGTTGTTGTTGTTTTTTTTTGGGCTGGTGTATTTGGTTTCGGCCAGGTCCGTCATATTTGCCTTTAACACCGGCTTTCAGGAGTCGCTAAAATTATGCGCGCAAAGACTGTGCTTTTACAAATTGCGCATAGATTGTAATACAATCCGCGTACCAGCGCACAAACGCATTTGTGCTCACAATGTTAAGTATAGGACGCGCGACGTACAGTAAGCTCGCGCAGCTTCACCCGCGATAGACGTATACGCGCGTTTGTTCCAGTGACATTGTAATACGGCGTTCAGCGCAAAGGGTTTTGCCCCTTGCATTAATGCGTTTTTGTGCCCACGCAAACGTTTGCGCGAAGAATGTAATAGGGCCCTTCTAATCTACCCTCTGGTGATGTCCTTTGAATACATCCCACGAAATACAATGATGGGAGTCAGTGACTGACCCATAGATGGATGAATGCGAGCTGGTGAAATCTGTATTCTGGTAGTCTTCTAGATGGTATTTGTTATTTTACCAAGCGAGAATGGTCAGTAAATAGATTAAAAATGTGTGTGTATATTATTGCATTTCATAAAACCGGATTCCTTTGCAAAGGTGAGTGGAGCTGTGATACAGCGGCCCGCTAGTATCTGTAGCATTCTATACAGATCTATGAGTGAGGGAATCCGATGCCACAGTTAGAACCAGTTCTCCATTCTGCTTTACTATTTCTACCTAAAACTTGAGATTCACCCCTGTCATAAGTCTTTAATGGCGCTGCCCTTGATCCAACCTGTCCAACTCCTTCCCTTCGATGTTCCAAGTATCCTTTTTAAAGTTGTTTTTGTTTGTGTTAACGTGACCTTGTGTTCCAGGATGACGAAGTTTGATGTACAGAATTACCTGCAGAGGATTTACAGCGTGCCTGTATCTGCCGTGCGGACGAGAATCCAATATGGTGAGTTTATCAGTGCAGTGAGTAGAGTCGTCCCTAATGGAGCAGGATTTCCCAAACCTGTCCTCAGGACCTGCTGAAACACGTCAAGTTTCCCAGATATGTGAAGCACAGCACAGGTGATATGATTTGCTGCTCAGTGATTGCAGAATTCAGTCTGCTTTTCCCCAAGGCGATCGGCAAAATTTGGCCTGGTTGAGGGTCCTGAGGGCAGGTTTGGGAAGCACTGCAATAGAGTATGGATGATGATTCCCACACGTCCTCAACCTTTAGCTCTCTCTATGAAAAACTTTTTTTTTTCCCCCTGGCTAATCGGCCTGCAGGAAACTCCCCTGCTGCACCAATGTCATGAATGTAAAATGAAGTGTCATTATCTGACCTTTCCAATGATGCCACACATGTAAAATATATATTTTAATAATAACGCAGTACCATTGTCTGCTTTTTACTTATAATATGATGAAGCTGCCATAACTTGCCTTCTCATTTCCAATACTTTGTGCCAGCAGGGAGATGCTGACGCAGGGTTGTCTATATAACGTAGGGCCTCACAGTTGATTATTACTTTGCAGAGTACAGAGAATCGTTTTAATGTGTACATGTTTTTGGCGAAATGACCCACTGGATCTTTCCAGAAATGTTATTTGTGGAGTAATGAACAATTTGATTGCAAAGGACGCCTGGGATACGTGCCCATTTACAATGGCACAGGTGTCGTTTCTCGAACATCACTGCTACATGTACTTATCTGATAAAATCATATCCACACCTAGCGAAGCGGGTTGTCTGTGTTTATTGTAGGAATGACTGATGACATCATCATGTAGACATGCGGTGAGTGACATCACCAAAACCCTTACTCACAGCAGCGCTGAGTAGGATGTCGGACGGAGGAATAAGACTCCAGTATCCACTCACATTTCCATGCTTTAAATTACTGAAATCCAAACATAGTTTTAAAGTTTGCCATTTTTTTGATGTAGCATCCTGACGCGTCACACATTTTATAAGGTATTTTGCTGGAATACAATATATAATTTGTGTAGGTTCTGCAATAAATCATGCCTTTTACGTAGCATTTCTTAATTAAGAGCAAAATATTGTCAAATTTAGCACACTGCGAGGGGGAACCACTCTGCATTGAAGGGTTTAAAGCAGGAAATCTAAAGGGTGAAAACAATGCTTTTTTTTTTTTTTTCCTTTCCTTTCGTTCTGTCTTTTTTAGATTTTTCGATTGACTCACATTCTCTACTTTAGGAAACAACCGAAAAAGAAACCACCTGAATCAGCGTGTAAAGCGACCGGATTACAAGGTGGCCTACGTGCAGTTGGTGAGTACTTTTTCTTGGTAGTATCTTAGGCTGCTGTCAGACGAGCGTAGTGTTCACGTCCGTGATTGCGCCTAAAAGTACGTCCGTGATAGCATGACAGAAAGCCCATCGGAGCCCGTTACACGAAGTACGTCCGCACTGAACTGCGGACGCACAACGGCCACGGCCCACGGACGCAAGGCAGGCAAGAACGTACAACCCCTAGAACGGCCGCACAAAGTGCGCTGCGTCCGCAACGTCTGCATAGCTTTGTGTGTGAGTGATGGAACGTGGTCAGACGGACTGCATTTATACGTCCAGCATTTTTCACGGACAAAATGGTTTTGCTTTTTATTTTATTTTCCCTTCTACAAAAATACATCAGTGAATAAACGGACTGTGTGGCCACTACTGTGTCTTCCGTACTGACGTACGTCCGTGTGCAAGGACGTATAGTCCGTAGAAATCACACTCGTCTGACCCTAGCCTTACCGTGTTTCCCCCAAAATAAGACCCTGTCTTATATTTTTTTGGCCCCAAAAAAACACCCTAGGTCTTATTTTTATTTTTTTATTTTATTTATGTCAGTAAAAGACTGTCACTTCCTCTTAACTTGTAAATCAGGGGTGCTGTATCTTTTCAAGAGCAATTTGGTAACTAGTCGCTGGCCAGAATGAGCAAAGCGTACTTTCACTATCGATTCCTCACAGGCGGTGTACATCTGGTATCACTCCACCATTGACAGGAGCCGGCCCTAGAGGACGCCTTGGCTTATGTGGCTCTGCTCCCTCCACCGCCGTCTCGCTTCCTCTGGCGCCGGCATCGCTGATTTCTCTCCTGCGGCTTTTCAAGTTGCCCCACACCAAGCCCTGGGAGTGATCAGAACTAGGTCTTATTTTCGGTGTAGGTCTTCTTTTCGCTCAGCCGTGGCAGTTTTCCATTCGCTTATTTAGTTATGGAGGCAATTCGGTACGTTTCAAGAATTAATCTGATTTAAGCAGCACCGTTCGGCAGGAGACGGCCAATCCAAATTGCAGAGATCAGTAATTGGCTTCCCGTCTATGACCTTGTTTTCGTTGGAGGATATGTCTGAGGAAAGCTCAACTTCATTCAAAGGCTCATGTGAGAGTCTTGGACTAGAGTCTCCTTCAGCGCTTCACAATATAAAATAGGGGAATAGACTGCAAAAATGACAATAAACGTGAGGAAATGAAAGGGAGAAGCTCAAAGGGTTCTGCTCAGACAAACTTGGGGCCACTGGCCAGTAACGGGGGAGCAGGAAAGGGAAACACAATCAGTGTTGGCCAATAACCATTACCATTCCCCCCCCCCCCCCGTTACAATACTGTAGTGAATCTCCGCACCCAATTGAGTTTATTCCCTAATGTTTCTCTCTTGCTGTACATTCTTTCTTCCTCCGGTGGTCTTTCATGCCTTGTCCAATCCATAGCTGAACCTTAAACAACGGTAAAATATATTGGGCTCTATTACATTCTTCACGCAAACGTTAACGCGTGACCAAAAACGCAGTAACGCGAGGGGCAAAACCCTTTTGCGCTGAACGTCGTATTACAATGTCTGCGCAAAAAAATGCGCGTTAACGTCTACTGCGGCTGAACCTGCGCGAACATACTGTACTGCGCGCGTCCTATATTTAACATTGTGAGCGCAAATGCGTTTGTGCTCTGGTTCACGGATGGTATTACAATCTATGCGCAAACTTTAACGGACAGCGTTCGCGTCCATAATTTTAACGTCTTTGAAAAGCTGGTGTTAATGGCAAATCTGAACGTCCTGGCCGAACCCAAATACACCAGCTCGAAAAAAAAAAATACAGCACAGTATATTTACACATACCCAAACAATAAAATTGAGAAGTTATGCGTGTTTTCTTTTTTTTGATGCAGCATATATGCGCGGATTGACTTTGACAGGCGCAAAAACTTAACGTGAGATAATTAAGGTTCTTAATTCTGATTGGCTGAATCGCATGAAAAAAACAGTCCGCACACTGATTTCTGCGCGCAACGTTAATGCGCGCTCTTTTTTGCGCGCGTTATTTTTTTACAGATTAAATAATGCGCTGGGATTGCAATACCAGCGTTTAATTTACGCGCGCTAACGTTTAACGCAAAAATTCACACGTTTACCGTGCATTTTTCCGTGAAGACTGTAATAGAGCCCATAAAGAGTGGTTATGGCGTTCCCCAGACCTGGGGTAGGACTCGTTGCTGGGGTAAAACAGATTTTAATGAAACCTATGAATCAAATATACACAGTGCAAGGAGGGACCTGGAGACCAATGAAAGGTGACACCCTAGCACCCTCCTCCCCTTCCTCCTGAGCCTTCGGCCATACCCCAGTCCAAATTCCAAACATGAACCGACAGACAGTACAAACACACAAGTCCGATAGGCAATGTTTGTTGAACAATGACCACTGAAACCTGTCACAGCTGTAAACAACACTTTCTTTCGCGGGGGGGGGGGTCCATTACAAATACAATATTAGCACGTACACAATGGTGATATCAACAATAATAACACCTAACGTATACACCCTGCACCTATAGGTATAAGGTGACTAGTGCATAGGAGAGCGTTGTGGAATAATATGACATGTCAGACCTACCAACAGTATTGCAAAGTGCAGGTACCCCCAGTTCAAAGTGACTACCGTCACAAATACCTATTCTGACTCAACCATTTGTATAAGGAGCTGGTGTCGGACTAATGGAGCTGGAGGCAGATACCAGACTATACTACATTTCCATTGCGGTGTTGCCAGCTTAATAAGTAGAAAGTAGCTAAGCATCATGGGAAATTTTGTTCCAAAACATCTGGGGAGGGGCAAGGTTTGCCGACCCCCTGGACGACAGTCTTTATGTATGATTTCAGTTCCTTTTTAGAGGGTAGAAGTTGTATCTTAATCCCCATGTGGTATTTGCATGGGTGATATCGGTACCACCTCTGTTACCTCTCCTGCTTGAATAAGCTCTCCCCAGAGACATACTTTCTTGGATCACCATTAAACAAGGTTTCCAGGCTATACTTGAGACATTATCCCCAGCAAGCACGCAAACATCTCCTGCAAAAGAAGCCCTGTGGGGCTCCCTGGTAAACAAAGCACATATTTTCTGATTCAGATGTCCCGATCCTCTGAGCATGAGGATTGTAATTTGATGTTTATTGAGAACGGACACTGCTCCTGGATCGAGTTAGAGATGTCTCTGAATCAGCACAGAACATTTCCTGGATCGCGCCTGCAATCCTGTTGTTGCGGTATCCATTGTAGGGACATTCCTGCTCATTCTGATTTCCTAACCCCTGTCTTAAAGGGACACTGTACATCAGTGTTTCCCAAACCTGTCCTCAGGACCCGCTGACACACCTTGTTTGCCAGATATGTGAAGCACAGGTGATATGATTTGCTGCTCAGGGATTGCAGGATTCAGTCTGTATTTCCCCAAGGTAATCTGCAAAATCTGGTCTGGTTGAAGGTCCTGAGGACAGGTTTGGGAAACACTGCTCTACACATTATGACTGATTTTTACCTTTTTATAAAGTGGTCAGGATGTGAGGAGTCACCCCCCCCCCCCCCCGGTTCGTCCTGCCCTTATCTGGACACAATGCTAGGTGAAACATGGAGTTTCCTCCAGTCCACCTAGAGTCACCGGCAGCCCGGATTTAGAATTTCCCGGCTGTCGGTCACCAGATAAGCACACAGAGAGCGAGCCGACGTCCACTACTGAGAACACCCGTGATGACGAGCGGTCTCAGGAAGGCAGCCAATTGATCGAGTCTGCGCATGCACACGCAGCTTTGACCCATCGCTCTGCACAGGCACTACGGAACTTGCATACATAAAGTTTTAAAGTGGCCAGGGTGTGAGGAATGTCCCCTTTCGCTCCTAGTCCAATCTGGGGCATTGAGAATTTGAGGCAGTCAATATATGGAGGGTCGGAGTTTGATTTCCCTGATGTAATCTGTGCCCTTTTTAAATGCAATGACGACCACATAGCCTCACCTTCACAGGCGCCTTTACAGCTGTTTGACGAGAGATCTTGGTATGGGACAAAATCGTAATCAATGTAGTTATGATACTTTTTTTTTTTTTGTTACAGGTTCTATATTTCGGCATGATTCTGCTTGCAGAAAAAAAATCTATCTCAGTTCAGTTGGTGTCGAGATGATTTTTAAGTTAATAGGGCGACGTTTCCTCGTTTTAGGATCACTGAGCAGTTCTATAGAAAGCATGATTTTTGGTGACTAGATTTTGCTTTCTCTTACCTCGCGCCATTATCCACCGTACCATAAAATCTCTGTCTCTCCTGCTGCAGGGCGAAGGTCAGACGTTTCAGTTCCCAGACTTGTTTCCTCCGAAAGACGATACACCAGAAGAAGGCTCTTTCGACGCCATGCAAAAAGAGTTCATGGAGAATGAAAGGCAGCGACAGCGCAGCGACCCGCGCAGGGGAGGACTCAATGAATGGTTCGGACTATAGACCTGGACACACACTCATATGTGATTCTGCATTCAACGGCACTCGTGTGGAACAGAGAGTCGCTATCTAGAACGTCAACATTTGGGTTCTTCCATTAAATCGATCTTCTGTCACTGCGAGGTGCAGCAGGACATCACTGAAAATAGTTTTTGGAGTCCTATTTCCTTTAACCATTCCAGGCATATTCATTGGGTCGTTTCATGGGTGGACTTTGAAAGATAAATCTATTACAATGTCCTCTTCATGTACTGGGTGCACAGTAGAGCATCTATGACATTTGCCGATTTCTGGTCGCAGCGATGCCCTGCAGAGCATCCCTCCGGTCTCTGGGATTCCTATTGGGAAATAAAGACACTTCTTTAAATAACACTGTTGTTTTGTTATTTCTTAACGGAGAGGCTTCTTCAGAATAAAATGCACAATGCAAGATCTCAGCGAAACCGTATTCGCATGTCATATCCAGAATTCCCTGCTTCGTACAGGGAGTGGGGCACAGGACGTTTGTTATCAAAGCACATCTCTTAATTGCTTGGAAGTGTAAATGTTTTTCACAGTGCCTTTTATTCTCTTGTAGTTTGTGTAGTGGAAGATTTTAATGTCAATTATTTTGTCCTTAATTCTAACAGCTGCTTTATACTAGCATACGTATACAGACTAATTCATCCATTGAGGGGGGCATAGGGTTAACTATCAAAATAACATGTTTAATGCAGATTTAAAAAAATATTCTATAAACGCACCGGCCACTTTATTAGGTACACCTTGCTAGTACCGGGTTGGACCCCTTTTTGCCTTCATAACTGCCTTAATTCTTTGTAGCATAGATTCAACAAGGGGTTACAAACATTCCTCAGAAATGTTGGTCCATATTGACATGATGGCATCACGCAGTTGCTGTAGATTTGTCGCCTGCACATCGATCTTGTGAATCTCCCGTTCCACCACATCCCAAAGGTGCTTTTATTGGCTTGAGATCTGGGTACTGTGGAGGCCATTGGAGTACAGTGAACCCATTGTCATGTTCAAGAAACCGTTTGAGATGATTTGAGCTTTGTGACATGGTGCGTTTTCCTGTTGGAAGTAGCCATCAGAAGATGCAGGGTACACTGTGGTCATAAAGGGATGGACCTGGTCAGCAACAATACTCAGGCCGTGGCATTTAACCACTTCAATGCGGTGGACGCGCTCAGCGCGTCCAACCGCATTGCTACTTGGCTGCAGAGGACGCGCTGAGCGCGTCCTCCCTTTGCAGCCCGCGATCAGCCGGTATTCCGGCTGATCGCTCGGCCCCCCGGTGTGGGCTGACATCATCGATGTCAGCCCAACCTCCGGGACCCCGGCGGGCACGATAGGCGTCATCGCGCATGCGCGATGACGTCTATTTCAGGCACCCCCCCCCCCCCCGCCATTGCAGGGAAGGTGCCTGAATGGGAGGGGGGAGGTCCTTCGGACCTCTCCCCCTCCCCATCCGTGCATGCCAGCGGTTAAAGGCAGGCACCGCCTGGAAGGGCACAGCCTGCCCTTCCAAGCGGCGGCTGTCTTTAACCCCTAGGGGGCTGGATCGCGTTATGGCGCCAACATGCGCCGTATCGCGGTCCCCTCCCGGAGCTGGCCGACATCTTGGATGTCGGCCAAGCTTCCGGCGGGATATCCCCCTAATGACTGGCGTCATCGCGCAGAGCGCGATGGCGCCAGTTTTCAAATTAACCCCTTGCTGCCACCTATAGTGGAGATAGGGGGTTCATTGGAACCCCATCTCCCGATCCGTGACAGCTAGGGGTTAATGTTTACTATCCTTGGAACGGCCAGAGCGTTCCAATGATACCAAACATGACCATGTAAACTGTAAAAAAAAAATGTTGTTTTGTTTTTTTTTTAGATTTATTAGTGCAACAATATTGTTCCCATTTCAATTATAATGTGAACAATGATGCTGCACTATGGGGGATGTTTGCTAAAAAACACGTAATTTCCCCCCAAAAAAAGTAACGATTCCTCATTTCTAATTTTTTTAACAAGCGCACCCCATAGAAAATATAACCGCAAACTATCGCATTTTAAAATGTGAAAAAAACCACTTTACACATTGTAAATTATTGAAAATTCTAATTTCATTGCATATTTTGTTATAATATACAGACATGACATAAGGTATACATATAATAATGACATATTATGAATCTGCACAGTCTGCTGGAAAGAACGATATATAATATGTCTGGGTCATATATTAAAATAAGGCTTCAAAACGCGGTTAAACATGATGAGCGAAACCGGTAAAAATGACCTCAGCACAGAGGTGGGAAAAGGCTCCGCAGCGAAAGGGTTAAACGATGCTCAGTTGGTACTATCCCCACACCATTACACCACCAGCAGCCTGAACCCTTGATACAAGGTAGGATGGATCTTTGCTTTCATGTTGCTTATGCAAAATTCTGTCTCTACCATCTGAATGTCGCAGCTGAAATCGAGACTCATCAGACCAGCAAAGTTTTTCTAATCTTTTGTCCGCTTTTGGTGAGCCTGTGCGAATTGTAGCCGCAGTTTGCTGTGCTTAGCTGATCGCAGTGGCACCCGGGGTGATCTGCTGCTGCTGTAGCCCATCTGGTTCAATGGTTGGATGTGCTGTGCGTTCAGAGATGGTATTCTGCATACCTTGATTGGAACGAGTCTGCCCGTTCTAGCCTGACATCAACAGGCTGTTGTGTGGACGAAAATACCTTATCATTGGATATTTTCTCTTTTTTGGACCGTTCTCTGTAAACCCTAGAGATGGTTGTGCATGAAAATCCCAGTAGATCAGCAGTTTTTGAAATACTCAGAAAAGCCTGTCTGGCACCAACAACCCATGCCACGTTCAAAGTCACTTAAATCCCCTTTCTTCCCCATTCTGATGCTCCGTTTGAATTTCAGCAATTCGTCTTCTCATCTAGATGCCGAACTGCAATGAGTTGCTGCCATGTGATTGGCTGATTAGCAATTTGTGGTTAAAAAGCAATTGAACAGGTGTACCTAATAAAATGGCCGGTGAGTGCATATACTGTACTTGTATACAATCTTCTGATGAGGGCATTCTGCAGGTACCACCAGTTTTAAAGTTACATAGGCAAAAAATTTGCTGTGGTTTAAATTCCAAAAAGCTCAGTTTTTCACAAAAAAAAATACAGAGTGACAAGCGGAGGCTCAATATGAAGCTTCACCTGGCCGATCTTTAGATCGTGATTTACCAGTGACTTTTGACTTTCCACAACTTTGACAAACACAGGTGGTACCAAGAAAAACCCGGTAATTCTATTAACAGAGATTCTCAGTGGCATGTTTTTAATCCGATGACCGTTCTCTTACCAAGCTCGTTTGGCATCTTGTTCCAGATTCTTTTTATAGCTGTATAATTTTGTGTATCTTGGCTTCATGTGTATAAATAGTTCTGATTGTATCAATTCGTGGAACCTGATGTTTCCTGGTAGCAACAGGAGGTATTCAGGAGGGCAGTTTCAGCAATGACACGGAGTGCTGTATAGATTAGATATTCCATTTTAAGGTTCTGTAGTTGGAACATTGAGTGCTATACAAATCTTTTTGCCTTGCTCAATATTATTTCTGGTAAGAAAACGTCAGATCATTGTAACAGCTGAAAACTTTATATTGTGGTCTACGGCATCCTGCTAAAGTAGGGGTGCACCGATTCTCGTAACGGTGCCGATACCGGCATTTAATTCAATGTTCTTGAACCCAGGACATACTTGAAAACGAGAGAAATCTCAATGTATCCTTCCTGGTAAAATACTTTTAAGTAAAAAAATGTATACAAGTACTTTTCTCGTGCAATTACTCCGATACCGCCCCTGATACCTGGAAGCCAGTGCTGGGCTGGCTTGCCGGTATCCAAGAGGCTGAGGCTGCCAGCAGAATGCATTGAGAGCACTCCGCTTGCATCCCGCCCCCCCCCCCCACGGCTGTCAGCGTTGTCTGAGCGCCAGCTGGCTGCGTCATTTGCTTCTCCGAGTGGTCGCCGATCTGTGACACAGCCTCCAGCCCTGATCTCGCCAGCCAGCGTTCCGCGTTCCGAACACACGGACACTGCTCTTAATGCATTCCGCATACAGTGAGGTGTGTGGTTATACAGTGAGCTGTGTGGTTGTACAGTGAGGAGTATTGGTATACAGTGAGGTGTGCAGGTATACAGTGAGGTCTGTGTGCGGTATACATGTGTGTATCTGTGGTCAGGGTGTGTGCAGGTTGCGTAGTGGGTAAACGGGACATCTGACTACACTTTTCAATATAAACATAAACTGGACAGGCTTTCTGCAAAATCCTAAATTATTTATTGGAAAATGGTCACATGACATTAAATAAAACTATCGGTACTCGGTATCGGTGAGTACCTGGGGGGGAAAAAAATATCGTGACTTGTACTTGGTCTCAAAAAAGGAATATCGGCGCAAACCTAACATAAAGTATATTTCTCATGAAGATTTTCTCGGTGTGTGTCCTTGAGAGCTTGCCCTTGTGCAGATAGTGACACAGAGCAGTAAACCAGCCTGGACGGCAGCTGCCATTGTTGTTTTTCTGCGAACATTCTTTTTCTTTAATTCTCAATCTGAAACAGACCAAGGTCTTATTCGTGATGCATGTGCTGACTCATCTTTGAATGAGACTGGCTTTGCTGTCAGTACTTCTCAGTCATGCGTGTTGTCCAACACTCCTATGATGTACATATTATCCTGTCAATGATCTGCTCAAAAATGCCAACATGCCTGTGTGGTACACCACACACCCGCGCAACTGTTCCAACCGAGCTGTTAATGGAGTGCCACAAATGGAAAAATCCTGCGCAAGACTTTTTCCATTTGCCGCGCGATATTCAGTGCTCTATTGCGATTGAGTCAGAATGTTTGTGAGCCGCTGGTCAATAACGGCCATGGTTAATAATAATAAGCGACAGAAATCAAGCTGAACGCTGGATTGTTTACAGAATTACTGTGCTGGGATATCGTGATTTGATGATGTTCGCGAGAGCCAGTATCCTTAAGGAATGTCTCTGAAACCTGTTGAATTAGGATGGGGCAACAGGGGTGCACTAAATGCGTCCGTTGTGACGCTGGTCATAGAATTTTGATGGATCAGATAAGGAACAGCACATGAAGTATGCGTTCACTTTTCACGCTTGTTAGAAGAAAGGTGGATTTTTTTTTTGATTTTTTTTTTTGGTCGGTGCCAAAACGGTAGCATGCGTAGACCTGTCTATGGACGAGATGCTTTCTATAGTCGGGTGTACGTGACATCAGATGAGCGATCATTTGATGTCTGTCACGCGTGTAGGAAACAAACTACAGGGGCGTAGCTGACTAACGAGGAGAGAGGAAGCAGGCTGTCTGGGCTCTGTCCCAATTTGACCAATTTCGGGGTTTATTCACCCCATAGCAGAATTTAGGACTTCTCACCTCCACCCTGACGTGTCTCCCCAGCGGTCAGTGACATCCCAGATGCCGGTCTGGGACTTCAACCTGCGATTGAGCTGTGAAACCCCACGATCCTTGGCTGGACGGACGGACATTTTGCCGCCTACTGCATACTGAGAAGCCTTCCTGGCCCCTTGCCGAATTCCACGTATGGCGATTCGAGCTCTGGGGGCAGTGGGCCCACGTCCCCTGGCCCTTGCTGATGGCAGAACGGTGGAGGAAGCTGGGGAACGCGAGAGTTGGCGGTGGGCGGCCTTCCCCCCCCCCCGAAGACAAATTGATGCCTGTGCTTAAGGGCCTTGATTATTTCCTGCTGATGATGGAGGGGGGGATGATTGCCCATTCACACACAGTGACCTTCGTCGCCTGATGGCTGTGCTCTGATCCGGCGGAAGAGCTGAAGCTTCGGAGGAGGCCGTTGCTGCAGGCTCTGAGCAGTGAGGTTTTGCCGGCTGAGGAGAGAAGTGTGGTCAGGTCTGCAGGCATGAGCAGCGCATTGCCATGTGAAACACAGCAGCCAGAGGATTCGGCAGATTCGGATGAGGTTGACCAGCCGGCCAAATGTGGACTGCCTGCGGGGTGGCATCTGCGGGGGTTGTGGTGGTCCCTGCTGGCCCGACTGTATGCCCTACAGAGAAGACAGTGATGCAGGGATCACCCAGACTACGTTTCCTGACCCCGGCAGTGGCTGCGGGAGCCGCTGGCCTCATAGCTGCGGCGAAATACAGCTTGATTAGCGTGCCTGGTGGAACAGAGTGACCGGGGTTGCCCGGCGGGGCACTGCCTGCAGTGGTCCGCACCGTGCCTGTTTTGCTGAAGCTGCCTTTTCTAGACGCTGGCTGAAGGGGGGGGGGCTTCGGCTGGCTTCAAGATGCTGAGAAGCTTCTTCCCAGCAATTTCGATTTTGAGTGCCCCCCCCCCCCCTGTTTTGTATTCTTGGAGTCTATATCTCTGTACTTCCCTCGCCCCCTCCCCTGCAGTTCCTTGTGGACATTTGATTTTTTTTGTTGACCTCTGATTTTTATGTATTCTTTTTGTGTTTTTGCTGACACATACCCCCCCCCCCTTCTCTGCACTCTGGTCATTTTTATTGTGGACTATCCTCTGCACCACCGGGCTGTGGCTTTCAATGTGGCGGCTGGGTATCTGGACTTTCTCCCCCCTTTTTTTTTTTCTTTTCTGTGGGACATTGGGTTGCTTTGGGTGAGCCATTGGGGTGGATACTATGGCTCTGACTGTCCCCTCTGGCCCCAGATCACCCGGCCACGTGGCCTCTTCAATGGCCTCCGGTATTTCCCAGGAGTGAGCCAGGAATGCCACTCTTGTTCGGGCAGTCCCCTCCAGGTTTTTTTTATTATTTTTTTGCGCAGATGACCCATCTGCGAATTGACTGCTGACTTCGAATCGCCGCCTCCCTGGTACAGGGGTCCCGTGTTTGTCTGAGTGCCCCCCTCCTTTTTTCTTGCCTTGACAGTCGTTTCCCTGCTGTTTTACCGCTGATATATTATTTTGTGGTTTTACTGTATGACTTACTTGTCTTAAATCGAAATCTTAAATTTTAGAAAAAAAAAAGTAAACAAACTACAAAACGCAGTGGCTTCTTCAGGTTCTATATTTCTCAAGATTTTTTTTTATCTTCAATGTCAAAATTCTTGCATGTCATGTGGTGTCCACAAGTGTGTCCGTGCAGAAGTTTGTCCGTTACAAGGGAAGCATTTGCTATGCTCGTGTGGCCTCAGCTTTCACCTTATGAACAATTCAGTGTAATATGTAGTCAAATATGACCTATTCCAAGTGGAACACTAATGATTGCATGAAGCATTGTGATGCACACCATACCTCGCACAATCCGTACCTCTCGATATACAAAGTTAAGCACTGATGTGTTACCATTCGGCTCTTATTCATGTTGACTGCAGTTTTGCACGTCCTATACTTTAAGGCACTTGGAATACAGGCCCTAGTGTACTTGATCAAGTAACCCCTGTGCGTGTATCCTTTGCCTGTGTTCATTAACTATGACACGCTGATTATTTAAACACGTTTGACTGAAGACTAAATAGATTCCTGAGCGGGAGGTTCTTTATGCAACTGCGAGGCACCGAAAATGGCTCATAGCTCCAGACACACTAACAACCTCCAACCAGATGTTATTGATTTCCTCTCATGAGCACAACTGGGTCAGTCAGAATTGCTGCATAACACCGGGATCTGGCATACCATGAAACGTGGTCTGGTTAGGATTTGTGAGAATCGAAGTTAGAAACTACATCAATAAAGGCAGATTCCAATAAGTTATGGATTGGTCATGGGTCCGTGTTATGTCTTCCCAAGAGACAATGGTGAGAACTGTTACCAAGACGTTGATTGATAGCAGGAAAATTCTGCCTCAGCATGATGTGTGTCCGTAATCTTCTATTCTCTATCTTATAACTATCTCTCCGTGACAAATAACTCATGGTACATCAGCGAGAAGGAAGTAGCTGGAAATAATCACACATGACACAGTTTCCTTCACTTCGTTCTCCATCGTATTTTTGGTTACACGGGCAAATATACATTACATGACGTTTACATTGATATTTGGCTTATCCTATAACAGAGGGACACGCCCACATACATCGCCATATCAAAAGTGTAACATGCGATTAATACATGATAAAACATTTTACAGTTACATGTTCACGTTAGATGTTCTTTCTTGTTAAAGAATGAACTGTTTCCTACTGGACCTTTTACTCCCTCTTTTCTAGCCTCTTCCCTTACCTTGGGTGAGCTTAAGACATTTATGCATTACTGCAGATTCTTGGACCAGATGTATTTCCAAACTGTCAACTTAGTCATAGAATACTAATTAGAGCAAAGTTAAACTGAAAGCCTATAAGCATTTTTATTCAGGTCAAATGATTACATAGCTGCCAGACCGTGATAGGTAAATTCCATCATTGATACTGTCTTTGCTGCTCTTTAGGGCCCATGTCCGTGATTGTGAAGAGGTTCTACTCCACAGATGTTCACTTACCATTTTTCGTTCGTAAACCTCATACAGATGGAATGGTTTACAAAGTGGCCTACTGTTTTAGGGTCATGAAACCATGGTAGACTTGGGCACAATTCAGTGTACCACAAGCAGGAAGCCTCAGTCCCCCCCCCCCAAGATGTTATCCAAATAACTGGATATGTGTCAGCATCCAGCAATACTATCTAGAAAATAAGATGGGCTCTCCATTGGTTGTCAGAAAGGTAGATATATTGAGATCCCATAAGGCTGACCATCCACTGGGTCCATATTCAGATGACTGACGTGGTTGCCTATGGACAATCAATCCGGGTCGTCCACTGGAAGCAACTAAGGATGGAGCAGATCGAGAGACGGACAGACAGCTAAACCCCCGTCAAGGACCGCTGGCGAGTTTGTATTGTTAAGCGTCTTGCCCAAGGACACTTACTGGAGAGGTGCTCTTTCTGGGATTGAACCCATGTCTCCACGGGCTCTGTCCATGCAGAGCAGTGATGCTACCTCTACTCCACCCAGCCGGTACTTACTGGTCACTTGTAAATTATCCCATCTGTATGAGATTTGCTAAGTGGTCTGCTCACTCAAAGAGTTTTAGAGTCAGAAGACTGTTGGAGACTTGGGTTCAATTCAGTATTCCACAAGTAATCAGCCTCCCTTTCCTCTCAATTTTTTTTAATCCAATTAAGGCTAATGTCCGATGAATGCAGTCTGAGCGCACTCTGCGTGCATAACGGATGGACGTACTGACGGAAGATACTGTAGACACCACACGGTCCATTTTTTTTTTTTTTTTGATGGATGTAGAAAAAAAAGGGAAATATGGGAAATAAAATAAATTTAAATTAAAAGATCAGTACAGTCAGCCAGACCAAAAAAAAAAATTTCTGAGCGTCAATGTGTCGGACGTCGTAAATGCGTCTGACATTGCGTCATCACGCACACAGGCCGCTACGCGGACGCGGAGCTCTCTGGGCGTCCGTCGTGGCTCTTTTTTACGTCAAGGCCTAAATGGCGTCCATTGCCTTCTGCGTGGTGCGAGCGCACTTCGGTGCGCACGTACTTCGTGTGTTGGTCTCTATTGATCACAAATCAATGCTACGACGGACGTTAAACTGTGCGGCGACACGGACGTGATGACTGCGTTCGCCTGATGCCAGCCTTACTGGATACATGTTGGCACCACTGTTCTAAGACAACTTCACAACCCATACCAATATACGCAAATAGAAAACGCAGTTTAGAACAAAACAAAAGTCTTTATTCCATGCAATCTTCAGTAACATTATGTTTTAGTTTATGGATTAATTTCTGCGTGTTTTATTGTTTCACGTCTCTGCTATACATCTTAAGACACATTCGGAAGAGGAGCAGAGGGGTTTCTGCTCAAATCAAGGACTGTCCCTTCTGAAGAAAGCATACTTGGGAGGTTTGTGTATGTGCACAGGAACCAGACACAGCTGGCTTGTATTTATTTACCTCCTTTTATATGTTTATATGTGTACAAAAACAAGGAAAAAGATCTATTTTCATAGGTTTATACATTGTGCTTCCAAAAGAAAACTATTTGTGCACAGTGTGTGTGAGGGGGGTGACAGCAAATATATGTGTGGTTTCCAGAATATGTGAGGTGGTGGTGGTGGTGGTGGGGGTAGCCCCAGATCCGATTGCCCAGTATTAAACCATATGGATTCAATTTGACGTTTTTATTATTATTTTTACAGCGCTGGTAACAGAAACCAGCCAGAGGGGAAGCCTAGAAAAACAGTTCAATAGAGAATGCCGAAGCAGGGGGAGAGCCGGGGTGTCCGTAGCTCTTAACCACTTAAGGGCTGCGGGTTATACGAGTCCCTTTATTTATTTATTTATAAAGTATTTTACCAGGAAGGATACATTGAGATTTCTCTCGTTTTCAGGTATGTCCTGAGTTCAAGAACATTGAAATGTTAAAGTTGTTACAGAAATACAAAGTAATAAATGCAAGATATAAAAACAAAACACAAATATACAGATTAACAGAAAATAAATATGTAAGTAATATAGTCACTATGTTACATGTTTACAGGTGCATTCTGTATATAGTCACTATGTTACATGTTTACATATGCATTCTGTATATAGTCACTATGTTACATGTTTACAGGTGCATTCTGTATATAGTCACTATGTTACATGTTTACATATGCATTCTGGATTGAGGTATGTTAATAGAGATCTCTTGAGTTACTTAGGTGGTCATGTTGCCTAGAGTATCCCTCTAAGCTTTTTTTTTAGGTGGTCATGATGCCCTGAGTATGCCCTTGCCTTTCCCCCCTCCCTCCACTCAGCTGATCGGCTAAAACAGCTGAGAGATGCGGAGGACTTTACTCCGCTCTCCCAGCTGTCAGTCAGCAGAGCGGGATTCATATTTCCCGCTTCTGCCGACTATTGCCGGGCAGGAGACGTCATCGCGCTTTCAGCGCGCTTCTCACGTCAACCATTAGCCAAGTTAAAGATTTTCAGGACAGGAGCGGAAGAGGAGGGAGGTGAAAAAAAGATGCCGTTGGAAACAAGTAACAAAAAAAAAAATACTCAATAACTAGGTAGGGAATAGGTATATTTTAATGTAAAAAAAGAGGGGGATTTTTGCCTAGAGTAACCCTTTAAGACTGGGGGAAGATTTGATGGCGTCTGGGAGGTTATTCCATAACTGCGGTGCTCTGTAGGAAAATGAGGATCGAGCCACTTTCTTTTTGTATTGTGGTATTGCAAGTAAGGTGCAGGTCCTGGATCGGAGGTTATAGGATGAGGGAACTGCTGAGGGAAGCAGACTATTCAGGTAGGATGGCAGCTTCCCAGAAAAGCTCTTAAACACCAGGTTGAAAAGGTGAAGGGTGTGTTTAGACGCCATGTATGGCTAATTAGCTGTTGGGGGTAAACAATTCAGAATTGGCCAATACTGCTCTTTCTGCCTTTTTTATGAAGTGGCTGAATCTGAAATAGTATATGTTATTAATGAAGTATATGGAAACATACTTTATTAACGATAAAAAGTACCATAACAAAATCCAAATTGCATAAATAATGCTGTAAGGATGTCCCCCATGTTCCCTATTTACCTACACACAGTTACACAATTTAACTAAGCAGATAGCTGTGAGCCTTCCATTTATTAATTACTGCAGTGATTAATATGTTTCAGCTGCAAAAAATGAGGTCATGTGACTCCCTGAATATACTGAATGAGCAGGTTTTCCATCAATGGGTTTTTTTCTCCCCTGATGGCACAGCAGGCAGATTCCAAGATGGCAATGCCAGGATTCATCCGGCTCAAATTGTGCAAGAGTGGTTCAGGGAGCATGAGACATCATTTTCACACATGGATTGGCCACCACACTGTCCAGACCTTAACCCCATTGAGAATCTTTGGGATGGGCTAGAGAGGACTTTACGCAGCGCTGCAACTCTCCCATCATCAACACAAGATCTTGACCACAAATTAATACCACTCTGGGTGGAAATAAATGTTGTGACATTGCATGAACTTATCAAAACAATGTCACATAATAAAGCAAAAGGCGGTAAAACTTTTTATTAGAGTGTGTGACTTTTTTTGGGCCAGGCAGTGCGCATGCTTATGTTAACCCCTTCCTGCAGAATGTTCTATGCCGTCCTGCCGGCGGGAGGGCTTTGAAGACGCAGGGCGTACATGTACGTCCCGCTGTTTTCAATGTGGCCGCCTCGGCCCCTCCCGGCAGCCTGCGTGTGCCGACTCGTGGTGCGTGTCATTGGCTGCACGGGGACGGCCTGAAATCAAGCCATCACCTGTAGCCAATGACGCGCACTGTGAGTTGGCGGCGGGGCGTGTTTTAAATCAGTGCCGCACGACGGCACCTGTCAGCGAGGCATACCTGTACGCCTTGCCTGCGAAAACCACCCCTTAGGCTAGGGTCAGACGAACGCAGTGCGAACGCACGTGCAGCCGCACTTTATCACGGCCGTAGTAGCAGTAAATGACGGGCAATATACGAAGTACGGCCGCACGAAAGTGCGGCCGTGCAACGCAAGCAGCAAACAAACGCATTTTTTCTAGAACGTGATACCGCTAGTACTGACGTACAGAGTGCGCTGCGTCTGTTAGCCGCGTGTGTGTGTGATTAGGAGACGTCAGACGCTGCTAATGTCCGGCCAACATCACGTCCAGACGCAAAAATGTTTTTATTGATGATCCGTACAAAATCACGGACGAAAATGCTCATCGTATGACCGCTATCACGTATTCCGTGGAAAAATACGTCCATTCGTTCAAACGCACTTTTTCACGGACAACTTGAAAAATACGTTCGTCTGACCCTAGCCTTAAGGGCGCCACCCGCGCATCCTTAAGGGGTTAAAGATGAGCTGTCAACTAGATATTACAGTGCCTAATTACTGCGCACCACTAGATGACATTGAGGAATTTATAGAAGTGGTGAGCGCAGTGTGGGGTTATTTTTGTATCTAGGTTGTGGATACTTAAGGAGTTATTCTCATAGCACCAGTGTTTGCCATTGGTGCAAATATCAGTGATAAAAGCTGGTATTGCATCATCGACAAATGCCAGTATCTGACAAAACTAAAGTTCAAAGAGTGACAGGTGGAGCTTCGCGGTAACTGTTTCTCGCTGGTATTTGCCTCATTTTGTCTTTGTGTTTTAAAAAAAAAACTCATTTGCTCTTGTGGCATAAGGCTAGGGTCAGACGAACGCATTTTTCACGTTGTCCGTGAAAAAGTGCGTTCGAACGAACGTACGTATTTTTCCCCGGAATACGCGATAGCGGTCATACGATGCGCCTTTTCGTCCGTGATTTTGTACGGATCATCAATAAAACTCTTTTTGCGTCTGGACGTTATGTTAGCCGGACATTAGCAGCGTCTGACGTCTCCTAATCACGCACACACGCCGCTATGCGGCCGCAGCGCACTCTGTACGTCAGTAGTAGCGGTTTGACGTTCTCGAAAAAATGCATTCGTTGGCCACTTGCGTTGCACGGACGAACTTTCGTGCGGCCGTTCGTCGTATGTTCCCCGGCATTGGACGTCATTTTCTGCTAGCACGGCCGTGATTTCGTGCGGCTAAACGCACGTGAAAAATGCGTTCGTCTGACCCTAGCCTAAGATAGTACATCCGCAATCAGCCGTTCCCTCTCTACTGCTACGAATGCGCACACGCGTCTGCGATATTAGCACGCATAGCATCATTCATTCTGACATTTCCCCTTATGGGGGAGAAATTCCATTGTCCTTAAAGAGGCCCAGCCATGAACGAACAACTAGAGTTGCCACGACCCCCATATTTCCCTGGACACATAATTTATCCAAGCTGCTGGACAGTTCATGAAAATTGCAGCCCTGCAGCATGTAGATATCATAAGTAGCAGGTAAGAAATCAGGTGACCTTCCATTAATAGGGAACTGATTTTCTTTGCTGCAGCATTCTAATTATACATGTTACAGGGCAGCACCTTCCCCACGCTCTCACGCTACCTGAAAAAAAACACATGTATCCAGCAAGGCATGGTCGACCTGGTTCTTGGAATGGAAGTTCATATGGTAGCGTAGGACCCAGCTACCACTTTTTTGTTGTTGTTGTTACCACTGCCTCTTCTGCTGATTTATACAGTAGCTCTGCACTTTATTGAAGCCAGGGCAGCCATCTTGCACGGCCGCCTCACAGCTTGTTTTGATGCCATCGGCCTAACCTTCATATTATCTGTACTTAAGGGTTCAGCAACCTTAGCCCCTCCCACATGTTTCTGGGTATACATCTCCCATGGTGCTCAGGTACTCATTAGACTGGCCGCGTCTTGAGGGATATGTAGTTTCTAAATATATGAAGGGCCAAGGCGGCCGACCACTGCTGTACTTCTTCCCAGCACCAGGAATTCCAGTCAGGAGGCCTGAAAGCAACAAAAAGCCTGGATTTGGTGATTGGGATATGCTCTAAAGTTTAAAGACTCCTAAAAGCTGGATAGTCACAGACTGGGTGGTTTGGGGGGAAGAGATGGTGAAAAATATGATTTGGGTGGTGAGGAGATGTCGAGATACTGACAGGGTTATTCAAAGAGAATCGAAAAGTCACCGCACGTTCGGTGACTTTTCGTTCTCCTCAATTCGGTGCGATTTGGCGATCCCATTTCGGCGACCCTGCGGTGTATTCAGCAAGCACCACAGGGTCCCCGAATTGCAGGGAAAAGTCACCGCAAACCCTCCGAAAACTCATCGCAAAACACGGCAAAGGCACACCGAAACCCGCAAAAACATCTGGATTAACCCATCGAAGACGCCAGAGAAAGCCGATCACGCGCAGCGAAGCCGCCGGAAAAACCCGACACCACAGACGAATGGAGTGGGAAAAAAACAAAAACAGTACGCTTGAATGTTTGAAAAGTGAAACGCTGTTTACAAAGAAAGTACTGAGTGAAAATGTCTGAAATTTACATATGAGGTCCAATGAATGATAATAAAAAGGGCTGTTACAGGAAAAAGAAGAAAAGTTTAAAAATAAATTTAAAAAATCGGGAAAATGTTTTTTGAAAAAAAATCCCGAAAAATGCTTAAAATATCCTAAAAAAATCTATAAATAAAGAGACTCTTTACTGCAGAATATTATAATCAACGGTTTATTAGATATTGGATTAAAACGGGAATATTTTTAACATTGACGCCTATGGGATTCACCTGAATAAATCTGTCGAATGAAACCACCAAATGGCAGGGCAATTCGGCAACTTTTCACTGCTGGTTTGTGTTCTCTGAATAGCCGAAGCAGTGCTTTTTCATGGGGATTTCACTGCCCTCGAACAGGCACCGAACAGGCACCGTATGTGCAGGCAATTCGCCAGGATTTGGCGAATTGCCTGCTCTCTGGATAGCCGAATGGCCAAGAAAGGTGGTTCCCTTTCGGCAGCCATTCGGATCTCTTTGAATAACCCTGATAGATCAAGAGCAGCTTTTATTTGCAAAATGCTAGACAGACATTTTTACACTTCCTTCAAATGTGATGTCTATACGGCAACAGCCAAGCCAAATCTATGACTTTACAGCAGGAGTCTGCAACCATATCCATCTAGATGTTTTGAAATTACATCACTCATGATACTTATAGGTACTCATTAGGTTGGCTGAGCCTCGTGGCAGATGTAGTCATTACAGTAGGGTGGCTGAGCCTCATGGGAGATGTAGTCATTACAGTAGGATGGCTGAGCCTCATGGGAGATGTAGTTCCAAAACATCTGCTGGGCCAAGAATGCTGACCCCCTGCTTTACAGAGGTGCGTTCAGTTCCTCAGCAGCTGCTGAATTGCTTCAGTGCAGCAGTCCAGTTTGCTGCAGCCGTCTCACTGAACGCTTTGGCTGTAAATATGCAAGGGAAAGGGCAGAGGATTGCTTAGTGAAAGGTGCTGTTTCTGCAAAATCCACTTTTGTCCATTCTATTACCACTTTAGTGTTAATGTTTACCATGTTCCAATAAATATTTGGGGTTTTGCTCCACCAAAACCTCAAACTGAACATTTCCTTATTCTATTATTTGCACCGTGGAGGCGGCCATCTTTCCTACGTCACACTCAGCTAACCCTGCAGCACCTCTCGACTTGGCTGCAAGTACTAAGTTAGCAGTGCTGAGCGCTGAGCCGCACCATAGCGTTCAGTGCCAAGTTGCTAACTTAGCACTTGCAGCGGCTGAGCAACTGAACGCGCCTCCGGCTCCTGACCCCTGATGGCCCCCTCCTGACACCTGATGAGGCTATTTTATAAAATTGCAGAGTATAGTCAGTTCCTATATTTATATAGGCAATATAACAGAAAATATCACCGCATACTGCAAAAAACAACTGTCTAAAAATAAGAAATGAATGCTTGATTTGAGGAGATACAGACTAGAAACAAGTCACATTATCTACCAGTGCAGTAAATCAATCAAAAGGATCAATAATATTTTACAGCTAGATATAAGATTACAAGTCTTGGCTAGATCAGGAGTTTTTGCTGTGTATTTCACCCTTAAAGGAACCACGTCCATGTTGTGGAGCATAGGTGCTAATATCATCAGCAAGTCCATTAATAAGCGGAGCTCGACTACAACATAAAAAACATTCCTTATATACCAAATATTGAGACTAGACCTGGCAATGATCCCCACTTGCAAAAATAAACACTTTCAGGTATTTTTATAGCACCGATAAATTCTGCACCGCTTTGCAATGGTGAAGTACAGACGTAAGGCATAATAAATAGTGCTCATCCACGCTCTTATTATCTCCTGCTTTGACTACTGTAACCTCCTCCTGTCTGTTATGAACACCTGTGCCAGACTCCTACACCTCACATCCCATACCTCTCACATTGACCTTTTTGTCAATCTCTACACTGACTCCCTGTTTCCTTTGGAGTCCACTTTAAAATACTAGTCCTCACATGCAAAGCTCTTCATAACTGCGCCCCCGGCTACATTTCCTCCCTTATTAGCAGGTACATCCTGTCCCAACCACTTCGCTCTGCCACTGACGCTATCGGTTCCCAGTACCCATACCCCGAACTCCCGTCTTCAAGACTTCTCCCAAGCTGCCCCCTTTCTTTGGAACTCCCACCCCCTCAACAACATCAACATCAGACTCTCCTCATCTCGCCAGTCCTTTAAGAAGTCTCTGAAAACACATTACTTTAGAGAAGCCTATCAGCTCACTCCATAATCCCCCATGGTTCTTTTCCTGCTCCATCTTTCCACACAGCCCACATGTGCCCCAATACTTCATGCCCTCTACTCACCCTCATCTAGCATGTCACTCCTCTCCTCTTAGATTGTAAGCTCTCGAGCAGGGTCCTCTCTCCTACTGTTCTGTGTGTGTAACGTGTATGTATATTTGTTATTCTGTCTCTCCCATTGTACAGCACTACAGAACTTGTTGGCGCTTTATAAATGCTTGTAATTGTAACTGATACATAAGGGACAGACGACCCTGTCCATAGGTTAATTTTCCTGCTGATAGTGCTCTTTATACAGGCGCTCAACCAGGCAAACCATGAGCTTACTATCTAAGGCACTCCAGCTGAATCCGAGCAATCAGTTTGAATTAAATACCACAGGTCTGTAAAAAAAAGCATTATTTTACGTAATCTGGGTAATCACAGAATGGGTATGAGCTCCTTTTAAACTTTGCTTATTTAAGATGCCAAAGAAAAAAAAAATCTGTACCCCTTCTGCACTACCAATATAAACCACCGGAGGGCAATGCGTTATCTCTGTCAGCTCTAAAAGTTGAAATACCTCACCTGACCTGTAGGTGTCCTCCTGTGCATATAATTGACATCAGATCCCCAGAAGTTGGCAGGTCAATGTGTTCTAATGTATGTTTTTATTTATATAGGACCGTGCTATGCTAAACTCTTTACAGACACTGTGTACAGAGATATAATACACAGAAAGTGAGTACATATTTGGGGAACTGGCTTGGTTTTAAACAAACACGGAAAAAGAAAAATCAACAAACGCCGACATCAGACGCCGCGTCCCAGACCAGTCGGATCTTTCATGCTTTTTATTACCATCATTCTAAACTTTATCATTTTTCATTATGATTATGAAAACGCGGACCTGTTTCTTACTCTCGCGCGCCTTCGCTCCGCAGGGCCTGTGTGCGCAACATATTCCCAAAACACATCGTCCTTTCTGTAAAAACTCACGTGTACCTCGTAAATACCCTAAATCTCAATGCCTTATCGATGAGGTCAGAGTAGTTGCATGTGCGGTGTTTTTGTTGTTTTTAACAAGGCGTATGGTTTTGTGTAGGTATATTTTAGATATTTCAAAAAATACATTCCAAAAGCAACATATAGCTCTGCTTGCACAGATCTTGGCGCATGAAGGTCCCTGTCCTTGTCACTCATGTGTCTTATAAACGCAGTAAATTGCTATATTCCCCAGTCAAATTTTTTTATTGATCGCATCTCAACCACCTAATTTCTGTTGTGCTTGGACATTCCATTCTGAAACAAATGATAGAAAAAACAATTAGTGTAGCAAGATGGAATATAAACAAAATACTTATTTATTTATTTATTTGCAAAGTATTTTTACCTGGATACATTGAGATTTCTCTCATTTTCAAGTATGTCCTGGGTTCAAAAACATTGAAATTTTACAGTCGTTACAGAAATACAAAGTAATAAATGCAAAATATTAAGAACAAAACACAAATATACAGATTAACACAGAAAATAAATATGTAGGAAATATAGTCACATACAGGGTTATTCAAAGAGCGTGAAAAGCAGGAGAATGACTGGAGAATGAAAAATTCTAGGTCAAAATAGCCGATTTGGAAAGGGAGATGAAAGGGAGAATTTTTCTGGTTTGGCTATTTTGACCTAGAATTTTTCATTCTCCAGTCATTCTCCTGCTTTTCACGCTCTCTGAATAACCCTGTATGTTACATGTTTACAGGTGCATTCTGTATATAGTCACTATGTTACATGTTTACAGGTACATTCTGTATATAGTCACTATGTTACATGTTTACAGGTGCATTCTGTATATAGTCACAATCAGGGTTATCCAAAGAGATCCGAATTGCTTGAGAAAGGTAACCGAACGCTGAAAATCAGCGTTCGGTTACCTTTCCTGGCCATTCGTCTATCCAGAGAGCAGGCAATTTGCCAAATCCTGGCGAATTGCCTGCACATACGGTGCCTGTTCGGTCCCTGTTCGAGGGCAGTGAAATCTCCATAGAGAAGCACTGCTTCGGCTATTCAGAGAACACAAACCAGCAGTGAAAGGTTCCCCTAATGTCCTGCCATTCGGTGGTTTAATTCGGCAAATTTATTCAGGAGAATCCCATAGGCTTCAATGTTAAAAATATTCCCGTTTTAATTCAATATCTAATAAACCGTTCATTATAAAATTCTGCAGCAAAAAGTCTCTTTATTTATAGATTTTTTAGGATACTTTAAGCATTTTTCAGATTTTTTTTTTTTTTTATTAAAAGTCCGATTTTTTTTTGATTTTTTTTTCAGTTTACTTATTTTTTTTGTAACAGCCCTCTTTATTATCATTCCCTGGACCTCCTGTGAAAATTTCAGACATTTTCGCCCAGTAGTTTCTTTGCAAACAGCGTTTCTTTTTCCCAGATTCATACAAATGGTTTTTCTAATTTATTCACTGCCTCCTCTATGTCACAGCTGCTTCGGCTCTGTGTGATTCGGCTCCTGTTCGGCTCCTGTTCGGCTTTTTCAAAGGTTAATCCAGATGTTTTTGCTTGTTTTCAGCGTGCATTCGGTTAGTTTTCGTCAGGTTTGCGGCAGCTTTTCCCTGCAATTCGGGGACCCTGTGGTGTTTGCTGAATACACCGCAGGGTCACCGAAATGCAATCGGCAAAAGGAACCGAATTGAAGAGAACGAAAAGTCACCGAACGTGCGGTGACTTTTCGAATCTCTTTGGATAACCCTGTATGTTACATGTTTACAGGTGCATTCTGTATATAGTCACTATGTTACATGTTTACAGGTGCATTCTGTATATAGTCACTATGTTACACGTTTACAGGTGCATTCTGTATATAGTCACTATGTTACATGTTTACAGATGCATTCTGTATATAGTCACTATGTTACATGTTTACAGGTGCATTCTGTATATAGTCACTATGTTACATGTTTACAGGTGCATTCTGTATTGATGTATGTTAATAGGGAGCTCTTGAGTGACTTTAGACTGGGGGGAGATTTGATGGCGTTTGGGAGGTTATTCCATAATTGCGGTGCTCTGTAGGAAAATGAGGATCGAGCCACTTTCTTTTTGTATTGTGGTATTGTAAGTAAGGTGCTGGTCCTGGATCGGAGGTTATAGGATGAGGGAACTGCTGAGGGAAGCAGCCTATTCAGGTAGGGTGGTAGCTTCTCAGAAAAGCTCTTAAACACCAGGTTGGAAAGGTGAAGGGTGCGTCTGGATTCCAGCGACGGCCAGTTTAGCTCTTTTAACATGTCACAATAGTGGGTCATGTAGTTACATTGTTGCACAAAGCAGCAGCATGAGTTATACAATGTAGTAAGTTAACTTGACTTAAAAGGGGGTGCTAAATTACTTCCAAGAGGTGGTTTAAATACTCCTGTTGGCAAACATTGTGAAACTAAGGAAGTTTTATCAGTCTTTAGCCTGTATAAAACAGGTCTTATACAGTATTTACCAATGCTGGTCTTCTGTGATGACAGCTTGGCAAATGCGTGCTGTTCCTATTTCGTTGTTTCATTAGTAAATCCGAGAAGGCCCCTGGAATGCTGATGGTGAAATAAATCCAGAATGATGGAATACAATATAAATAAACAAAGGTATAAAATGAAGTTTATTAAAATAAAATTACATAAAATAGCCCCGACGCGTTTCGTCTACTACTGCAGACTTCCTCAAGGGCACAGTTTTTATAAAATTTTTATTCAACCGTTTATTCTTTTCATTTGGAGCAAAAAGTCTTTTTATTAATTTATTTTGAAAAAATATAGGCATTTTTCTGGAATTTTTCGGTAACATTTTTGATTCTGTTACAGACCTCTTTTTTGTTATTCATATAGGACCTTATATATTATTTCCATACTTTAGCTTTGTTTTTTTTGTTTTTTAATTCTTTATTTAGAGAATTATACATAACAAGAAATTCACGAAATCAAACGTAGAAAAAGACAGCCGTCTAGGGCTGGCCAAACTAACTATGGTCAGCCAGTCAGATAATGTAAGATGCAAGTAGTAACAGGTCAATAAGGGAATAATAAAAACAAAAAACAAAAAGCAAGAAGTCCCAACCTCAGTGAAGGAGGAAAACAAAAGAAACACATAAGCATGTAGGACTATCAACGTAAATGCCATAAATTGTCCTGATAAATTATACTCAGAGCTTATCTATAGACCAGTGACACGTAAACAGAGAAGAAAAAAGCTGGGGGGGTAAACAATATCGCTCAGGTCTCAGTCTGGCTGAAGTTCCGGAGGGTCCGGCGAGATGCCCGCTGCTTCAAGGTCGGACCAGGCGGTTTCAGGATCAGTGATGGTGTAGGGGACATTATTATGTGTCACCACCAATGCTCCCGCCAAGCCCCACCGATAACGGATCCCCCTCCGACGAAGAACCGCAGTCACAGGACGGAACCGCCTGCGAGCAAGCAGAGTCTGGAATGGAAGGTCGTGATACAAAGCCAACGTGGAGCCCTCAAATTTCACTGGATCTCTTGCGCCAGGAGCAGACATAAGCTTGACCTTAAATGCTACGTCACGAAAGGCCACCACGACATCACGGGGTGTCCCCTTCGAAAGCGCCGCAGGTTTCCGAACCCTGAATACCGATCCGATCACATCTGGCTTGTCAGGAGGGAGTCCCGCCATCCGAAGGGCCAAACGAGACACATAAGCTGGGAGTTCATCCGACGACACATAAGCTGGGAGTTCATCCGACGACACAGAGTCCGGGATGCCTCTGACCCTGACGTTACGACGGCGGTGTCTTGTTTCCAGCATCTCCACAGAGCGGGACAAAAGCTCGACCTGGGATCTTAGACCAGCGACCTGTCCCAACAGGTGAGTATGTTCCGATAGCACTGTAGAGGTCGTCGCCTGCACTGCTGTCACCTGCGCACGGATTGTTGCAACCTCCTCCCGAACCGCCGCCACTTCAGGTTTCCACACCCCCCGGATCTCCCGGAGTTCATCCAGGATCCTCCGAAGGTCTCTTTTCGTAAGAGGAAGATCATCATCCTCCTCCTGCCGACTTTCCTCAGGCTGTGTCATACGGGTTTCGAGTGAGGTCGCTCTCGTTTGTTGCGGTTGGGCACCCGGTCTCAAAACGTCCTGTCGTAATGAAGCCACACTACTGCTGGCTAAAAGCTGGGGTTCCTCAGCCGAATCCCTGTCAGAGAGGCCACCAGCAGTAAGTGAGGCACTCAAAGACACCGTCAGCGCTGCTTTTCGTTTCTTTTGCGCCCTTTTTTTTGCTGCTGCAGATAGTGGTTGGGAGTCTGGTGTCCGAGATTGTGGGGAGATCCAGGTCATCGCAGAGCTACCACCCGAGTGCCAGGGGTCCTCTTCATCTTCCGAAAAGTCATAGCCCGGGGGGAGGGAGGAGGAGATCGCATCTCCCTTCGAAGTGGACCCACCTCTCATGGAGTCCCGAATGTCCCTCTGTCTGGACCCCAGCTTCTGTGAGCGACCGGTGGGCATGTCACCAAAAGCGCAGGCACAAAGAAGAAGAGCGGTAAAAGGTCTCAGAAATCTCCTTCCAGGCTTCTAAAATGGCCGCTAGTAGTAGGCCCCGATTGTGCTGCGGGGGTTAATCCACTCCGGAGCGTCAATTTCGGGGGTAAGGTAAACTCACCAAGTCCCCCAGTGCCCCCAGAGACCGTAGAGCGTTTCTCAAGTGCGAGCAAGCGGCGGAAATAACTTTAAAAACCGTGTTTATCACGGAGCTCCTTCAACATGCAGCCGCTCGCTTCCTCAGCTACTTTAGCTTTGTTTTAAACGCCTAAAAATTGCCTTTTATTTATTTTTTTTTTTTTTTACCCTTGTACGGCAGCTGGTCGGCTACTTTTGGCAGCTGGTCAGCTTTTTTCGGCGGTGTTTGGTGGTTTGTTCGTACGGCGGCCTGTTCAACGGTTTGTTCATACGGCGGTCTGTTTCTGCGAATCGTTGTCTGCATTCGGCGGTCTGCGGCAGCGTTCGATGGTTTGTTTGTACGGCGGTCTGTTTGGCGGGTCGTAGGCTGCATTCGGCAGTTTGCGGCAGTGTTCAACAGTTTATCAGCATTGTTCAGCGGTTTATCCACAGCGTTTGGCTGTTTATCAATGGCATTTGACGGTTTATCAACGCCGTTTGCTGTTTTATTGATGGCATTCAGTGGGTTTATCAACGGCATTCGGCGGTTTGCGACTGCGTCCAGCAGGTTTATTAGCGGATCGATTCGGCGCACTTCGGGGACCCTGTGATGATTGCTGAATTCACCACAGGGTCGGCAAATTGAGCTTGCCGAAATGCGCCGAATGAAATCTCGGTTAAATGTGGCATCTTGTAGATATGTTTCCCTTTCCCTGTTGTCCAATCCTTTTGAACAAAAGTAACGCAATTGATCCCCACCATACTAACCCCAGACATTATGCCCTTTCCAACATTGTCCCTGCACCTCACCACATAAACATCGTAAAGTGCTTAGAATAATAGCAGTGGGTGGCTTGTAAAACTATACTACATGTCTGGAAACTGCCCACCCCACCTCAGCTTTCATTATTCCGTGAGAAACCTTTCAGAGCTTTTCACATGGACCGGCGACACTTTCCAAGATAAAGAATTACTTTCTAAAATTATTAAAAAATAATATATTCTGTCATTAAACCCAAACTTACGACAACAATTTAAATCTGCCCTTTAAAGCGCAGCCTGGTCAACGTGTCGCTCCATAAGGTGATCCCCTTATCCCTTTCACACCCCATGTTCTGTATGACTTTGATTCATTACAGCTTTATCATGAAACATCATCCTTTTTCTTATGCCTAGAGATGGTTCCCCATTCAAATCCATAGGGCGCTAGTCCGTGCCTGGCGCTAAAATGGGAAAGCTAACGGGGAAAACCTACGCCCACAGGTTTCCTCGTAGCATCCCCGTTTTAGCACCATATTCCAGCCTGCCCCGGAACACAACGCTACCCGCCATGATACTCGCGGTAGAGGTTCTGCGCCGCCGTGAGTATCACCTCACGGAGTCCATAGGAACATAGGAAAGTGCCACAGCATCGATCTCATTCTGGGCTCTATTAACTTCTTCACGCAAAAGCGCACGCGCAGCGCTATTTCTTTTGCGCGCAGCGTTAAACGTTAACGCGTGAAAAATAACGTTGGTATTACAATCCGTGCGCATTTTTTCATCCGTCAAAAAATAACACGCGTAAAAAAGACACGCAAAAACGCAAGCGCATTAACGTTGCTCGCAGAAATCGGTGTGCGGACTGTTTTTTAACGCGATTCAGCCAATCAGAATTAAGAACCACAATTGTCTCCCGTTCAGTTTTTGCACAAGTCAATCTGCGCATACATGCTGCGGCAATAATAAAAACACGCACAACTTCTCCATTTTATTGTTTGGGTATGTGTAGAATGTGTAACTATACTGTGCTGTATGTTTTTTTTTCGGGCTGGTGTATTTGGTTTCGGCCAGGACGTTCAGATTTGACATTAACACCAGCTTTTAAAAGACGTTAAAATTATGCGCGCAAACGCTGTCCGTTAAAATTTGTGCATAGATTGTAATACCATCCGCGTACCAGCGCACAAACGCATTTGCGCTCACAATGTTAAGTATAGGACGCGCAACGTACATTACACTCGCAAAGGGTTAGCGCAGGTTCACCGGCAGTAGATGTTGACGCACATTTTTTGCGTGGACATTGTAATCGGACGTTCTGCGCAAAGGGATTTTCCCCTCACGTTAATGCGTTTTTGCACACGCGTTAACGTTTGCGCAAAGAAGTTAATAGAGCCCTCTATGTGTAGTACCTGCAGCACTTTACTTATTTCAGCCTTTCAGTGTACCAGCCCTGGATTGTTTACGTTACCGTATGCTCGCTGCCTGCCCCGACACGGCTTTCCACTTGACTACGCACTTGGATCATCCCATATGCTCATGAGTACCTCATGCTCCTCCGAGACCCTCGCCTGATCCGTTGAGTCCAAACGATGGGATTGGAAGGAGACCAATGAAAAATAGTTAGTCGGTCTCCATCCGCATCCGGCAGGAACACTCAATGGAGTCCTATCCATTCTAGAGTGTACTGTGTCACTGCACCTAGTAGTAGTATTATTATTCTTTATTTATAAAGCGCCAGCATATTCCGCAGCGCTGTACAATAAGCACAGTATAGACAGGGTTACAATACATTGAACAACATTTGACAAACAGTACAGGAGGAGATGAGGGCCCTATTCCCGTAGGAACTCACAATCTGGGAGGGTTGGGGTTGGAAACAGGAGGAGAGGACTGCAAGGTGAGAGTGATTGATGGTTGCGTCAGTGAGTGCTTGGAATGAAATGTCTTACTCCATTACTGTAATATCACCCATAACTCACGCAAGCGGGTGACACGGATCAGTAATTCAGAGCTTGTGCTCAGATTGCAGCTCCTAAAATAATAGGGTCCCGTCTGGTAATTAAAGTAATTATGGTTATTCTTGGGAAGAAAACAACAAAACCTATTCTGTTCTACAACAGTATATTTTCAATATGCCCGTTAATAAAGAGCATTTCGCTAATTAATGTGCTGTATGATGAGGGGTGCGTCCAGGTTCCTGTTGACAAGTAGTTTGGGATGAGGCTGACAGCTTAACAAAAAGAGTTTTGTGTGGATCAGAGGAAACGTAGCAATAAAAATAGCACTCGGCCTTTAATAAACACAGCGTATAGGTAGTTATCAAGGATTAATGTAAGGTTATTTTTAGTTGACACAACTCCTTTATTAAGAGCCTCTGTGTAAGTGTTTCCCGGCTGAGTGTATTTATATCTGGGAATGTAATTAAGCTTTGCAGAAATGCAACTATGTGTCTTTCTTAAAAAATATGCAGTCAGTGCCGTGCTATGCATAGAACTGCCGGCTATATTTGTGTAGCATACAACATTGAATGAGAAGGTCAGGGGTCGCCAGCTGTGTCTCTCAACTCCCTTCCTTTCCCCAAATTCAGCCAAGGGTTCTCCATGTGTTTCCTCCCCTGGTCGCATCTCATTTCCCCATCTTAACAGTGGATGTAAGAGGTTGTGTTAAGGTGAAAGCCATGGATCAATGGGTGAGGGTATTCGACAATCCCACTTTTATTTGGATACAACCAGAGCCGTTAGATAATGCAACATGCTATATTAAAGGATACTCTATTGAAAATCGAATTTCCTCTTTTTACCCTTCAATAATTGAGGAGAAGCTGCTGACAGCCTTTGCCCAATTATTTCCCCTGAAGCTTTTCTGTGCAATTTGCGTTCCTACTCATTTTGCGTAGAGAAGGAACCGCAAATTGCGCATCACTACAGGAGTTGCGCACTTTATGTATGCAAGTTCCGTAACGCCTGCGCAGAGCGATGGGTTGAAGCTGCATGCATGCTCAGATTCAATCCGTTGCTGCCTCTTGGGGACCGCTCGCTAACACAGGCGAGGGTCTCAGAGAGGGTGATGTCAATGGTCAATAAAGATTGTTTTGGTGGCCAGTAGCTGAGAATTCAAAAATCCTTCCTGCTGGTGATGCTGGGTGGGATGAAGGAAACTCCTCCACTTCACCCAGAGAAAAAAACAGATTGGGGCAGGATGGAGGGGCGGGGAGGAGGGGGGCCACTCCTCACATCCTTCCTGACCACTTCAAAACAATAAAGTGGTCAGGATGAGTAGAGTGTTCCTTTAAGTGAAACCAACATACCACCCAGCTTGGTCACCGAGGGACATTAGCACCTTTTATGCTACCAGATACAATCATTGATCTGTATGATGAGCAGTAGCATACATTGAAATTAGGGATGTGCGTCTCGGGTTTTGGAATTTCGGAATTTTCACGAAATTTCCCGATTCGTGCATTCGAATTCGGCCGATTTTCCGAAAAGTTTCAGATCCGAATACGGCAGATACGAAAAATTTTCCGAGCCGAAACTAAAACTTTTCGGAATTTTCGAATGGACTAGAAATGTGTAAAATCGAAATTCATTTTCGTTCAATTCGTGATTTCGGCTCCATTCCTGATTTCGGTTCCATTTCAGTAATTTCGGACATCGTATTTACATCGCTGATTCTATAATTAAATAATTGTATCATTCCCATCTCAATGTATCCTTCCTGGAAAACCAGAGAAATCTCAATGTATGCTTCTTGTAAAACCAGCGAAATCTCAATGTATCCTTCCTGGAAAACCAGAGAAATCTCAATGTATCCGTCTTGTAAAACATGAGAAATCTCAATGTATCCTTCTTGTAAAACCAGAGAAATCTCAATGTATCCTTCTTGTAAAACATGAGAAATCTCAATGTATCCTTCTTGTAAAACCAGAGAAATCTCAATGTATCCTTCCTGGAAAACCAGAGAAATCTCAATGTATCCTTCTTGTAAAACCAGAGAAATCTCAATGTATCCTTCCTGGAAATCCAGAGAAATCTCAATGTATCCTTCTTGTAAAACCAGAGAAATCTCAATGTATCCTTCCTGGAAATCCAGAGAAATCTCAATGTATCCTTCTTGTAAAACCAGAGAAATCTCAATGTATCCTTCCTGGAAATCCAGAGAAATCTCAATGTATCCTTCTTGTAAAACATGAGAAATCTCAATGGCAGAATTATCATATTGGCAGAATTATCGCATCGTATAATTATCGTATCCGAAAAAACATTAGTTTACGTCAAAACGAATAGACACTTTAAAACGAGGAGAACAGACGTTCCGAAAAACACGAAAATTTCCGAAATCACGAAAAAAAGTCGATACGAAAAACGAATTGAAACGGAAATCGACCGAAACGAGCGGAAACGAAAATTTACAAAATCCGAACGAACCGAACCGAGAAAAAAAAAATCAGTGCACAAGCCTAATTGAAATAAACCGAATGCTTTTTGGATTGTACTCAATGATGTGCGCATCTCATTTCATAAGAGTGCGCACCCATGGAATATTCATTAATTACATCTCTATGATTGGATAATTTTGTACAGAACAATTATTTTTAGTTAGTTATAACCAAAGCTTATGCAGTGATACAGTCAAAGTACAACTAAGGTGTTATTCAGAGAGCTGAAATGTTTCTCGTTCCCCACAGTTCCCTGCACTTCGGGAATCAAAGTTCCCCACAGTTCCCCACCCTGTGGTCTTCTCCATCTTACCACAGCTCTTATACAATGTATACAAAAGCATAGCAGCAGCTAATTTACAATAACCTGCTGCAATGCCGAAGCCGCAAGTTGTGAAAACAGCTGGAGCCATTAACCCTTTCACTACATAGCAATTTTTCCAATGACAAACACTGCAACGACCCAGTGTTTTTTTTTTAATGTTTTTGGGAGATAATTTTTGATTATTCATACAGTAAGGAATATTTGGGAATATTCTCAATGTATTTCTTAATGTAATAACCTGATTTGGCAGGCAGATGTCACCATCTGCTGGCTAAAATGAGTTACTGCAGTTATGAGCTCTGTGCAGGATCCGTTAGGGAAAAGTTCTTTAGAGACATTCCCCAGCTGGTTTAAAAAGTGTTAGCACCTCGTGCATCATGCCCACGATGCTAAAACTTTGGGGGCACATTCTGGAGACCAAATGCAAGCGAAACAAGATTGCAACAAACGAATTCCATTTGCAATGATGCAGCACAGCCCCAGGTCGTGTTATCACAATCTCGGGCTTGTGCGTCTGCTGCTGCTGATCGTGTATGCACAATCACAGCAGTGAAGAATAGGACCCCGATTCTTTCTTCAGCTTGGTCATTTTCACATCCATCTGGAAACAAAGCAAATAATTTCAGAAATGGCAGACTGGAAAAACAACAAGCACACCCATTGATAAAATTAAGAGGAAGTACTGTGTCTCTAGACAGAGTTATCACAAAGTACAGATAAAAAAATAATAATAACGTTCTCTCTTAACACGCACTTTCCTGTAATCACCAATCAAAAACTATTGGTATGCATGAACCATAGATAAAAAAAGGGTCTAAAATATAAAATGTATGCTGCTTTGACGTGTTGACGGAGACTGCGATTTATTCCTCTTTTTAGTACACGTGCTACACAAGATGAGATCCACCTTGCAGGCTTCTCGTTGCACTTTCCCCTGCAAACTGAGTTTTCCTAGAAATGTTGCGCAAATTGTGTTAAATAAATATCTTCCAATCAATCGCGGCGAATGGAGTCAGGGCCAGTGTCCTCTATGATGTTCGGACTGAATGCTTCATGACTTCCTTCCATTTCTAAATATGTGGATGGAAAGGGTGTATTTCAACACTTTCACATCAGTCAGCAAGAACCAGCACGTGCTTTATAGGAGCAGATTATGAATAAGCCTTAATAAACCCAGTCTGGTGAAAGAAGCCTTGTAGCACTTAAAACGATTAGCCTTTTTTTCTGCCGACAATTGGTTACTGTAGATACTCGAGTACACCGCTAGATTAACAGTTCAGGAACTCCCAGATTCGGGAGAAGTGGGATCCATCATGGCCAGAGGGCATTCTCGGTTTAAGCCAATCATTCACCTCGCTCGCCTCCACCGGCCATCTAATCGCTAGTAAAGAAGACGAGGTAGCCGGCGGCTTCATACTTAGTAACAACTGCAATCATTCTAGAGCAGAGCACCCTGACCTGAGGGGAAGCCTGACTGTGTTAAGAGAACCTGGAAAGATTTCAATTGTTTACCGGTACAGTAAAATTTTGCTCCTCACGTTATATTCGAGTCTTGAGTATTCTCGCATTTCCATAATAAATCTCTATCCCTCGTGTTATATTCGGGTCGCGCTATACTCGAGTATCTACGGTAATCCCATTTATTCAGATTCGTTCGTGATACTGAAGTCACAGGTTCCTGCTCCTTATCTTTCATGTTCACAGTGGTAGGTTGGGTTTTTTTGCTGTCCTGTGCAGAAGGGAAGTTGATTAACCCCTTCTCTACCAAGTTTTTTTCCAAAAAAATCATTGCCAGGAACCAGTGGTTTTTTGAAAAATCTCTTAATTATTTATACAGTAAGACATATTTGGGAATATTCCCAATGTGTTTCTTACTGTAAGAACCTATTTTACAAGCAGATGGCGCCAGCTACTGGCCAAATGGAGTTGCATCAGTTTGAACTGCATCGGCTACATAACCCCTTCACTACCGAGATTGAGATATCTCAGGCTTCAAAAAACATCATCCAATGCCCAATATAGAGATATCTCGATCTGTTGATCTGCAGCCCAAAAGAAAATGAAATTAGTGTCCTGCAAATGAATTTTGTTTGCTATTGGGCTGCAGAAGCTGCCCCCAAAGTTCTAGCCATGTGGTCTATAAATTAAATAACCCCCGAATCGATCTGATAAACCGCCAAACGCATCCTCACACATCCAAAAAACGCCAAACGTATCCTCAAACTGCCGAAAAAAAAGCTCAATCGATCCGATAAACTGCAAAAAAAACGCCAAATGCATCCGATAAACTGATGACTGCATCCGACAATCCACTGAACCCAACGCCTCTGAAAAAACCGACAAGCCACCGAACACGGATAAAAAAAAAAAAATGCAACTTTTAAAAGGCGTCTAAAAAAAACTAGCGCCTGAAAATGTATGGAAATAATTTATAAGGTCTTATGCATAGAAATATAAAGGTCTATTACAGAATTTTTAAAAGTTCTACATTAAAAAAAATCTCAATCGAAAATTTCGCCGAAAAATGCCTAAAAATAATTCAAAAAAATTAATTAATAAAGAAACTTTTTTCTGCAAATGAAAAGAATGAGCAGTTGAATACATATTTAATACAAACGGGGAATTTTTATTTACATTGAAACCTATGGGATTCGCCTGATTAAACCTGTCGAATGAAACCACAGAGTTTCAGAGGCAAGTGAAAAGGATCATTTTCTTTATGTAGATTTATTGAGATTCTAATGGGAGTAAAAAAAAAAAGCTAAAGGTTGAGATAAAATTGTAAAAAATAAATAAAAAAAAATATTAAAAAAAATCGGCCATAGTTCAGTAGCTGGGCGTCTTCTTCCTAGAAATATAACATTACATACCTTACTAGACCAATAAAATGTTTAAAACAGGTTTCTTTATCTTTACTCAGATAACATTACAACACATGCATAGTCGTAAAGCAGAAGAACACGGTTTATGGAATAATCTTTGCGGTGCTTTTTGTCTATGTGTATATAACTGTTATAAAAACAAGGTATCTCCTGACAACTAATTCTTTTGTCTTCCATAACCTGCAAACAGATATTTGTATTTCCAACCAATTGCTTCTGTCAGCATAAAAATGTTGGTATGGTTTCCTCTTGTAGTGTCTAGTCTGCTGTGGACTACACGGCCAAACCAAGACTCACGAGGGTCTCTTCACATTGAGCGCAATTTCGTGCTTTGCGTTCCGAACAATCTTTGGCTCACTTTGGTGATTCCAGTTCACCGAAAAAACAGTGAATTCACGTTTTAGTGAATGGTCACAGTATTTTGCCGAAAATGGAGTTGGCAAAGTTATCGGACATCAGTGAAAACCGCCGAAATGCACCGATAACTGCCGGCTTTCCACCGAACTGAAAAAAAAAAGTCTCCTATTCTCCTAATAGGAGTTTCAATCAATAAAAAAAATTAATAAAAATGAGTCTAAATAATAATAAAAGGTCCTTTAAAAAAATAATAAAAAGGACTGTTAACAAAATAAAAAAAGTCTTTTAAAGAAATAAAAAAACACAAAAATATCATCTAAAAAAATGCAAAATGGTATTTTTAAAAATACTAAAATAAAAAGGTTTTTTGAAAAAGATATAAAGAATAAATGGTCTTTTGATAAAAGAAAATTTAAAAAGATATTAGTTTTTACATTGAAACCTATGGGATTTGCCTGTTTAAACCAGTCAAATTGAAACACCAAAAATCAGGTCATTTTGCCAGAATTTCGGGGCAATTCAGCGCCTTTTGAATAGAGACACGATAGTCTCCTGTGGGACAATTTTGGTGCTGCTGAATTGCATCATATTTCCTGTCTAGTCGTCTGTATTTAGCGAATTAACAGCTTTGTGAATAAACAAATTAACCAGAAATTGCACCGAACAGTGAAATTCACCGTTCAGGGCAATTCAGTGCCCGTTCGGAGGTTAGTGAATAACCTCTATGGTCCTCTATTCCAGCGTTAGTCTAGATCACAACTGGGTTGTTAATGGGGAGCCACAAGTCAGAAGAATTTGTGCAATGCTTTTTCCTTGAGCAGCTCTCCATTAACGGCTCTATTTCGGCTGAGCCAGAATATGTTGCAGCTGCTGTCCGATACCAGCAGCATCGCCGCACACTGCGAGTGCGAGTGGTGTTGGATCCTGAGGTCAATAGGATTCTATGGAGCCCAGCGTGCCCCTGCACTAGCTGTGTGCAAGCTCGCTTGAGTGTGGTCATTCTGGAACTGCGCAAGGAGCCTCAGAAGGACACTGCAAACTGTTTGTGTGGCCATGGCAAGAGGCAGGTTGCACTGCCCTGTTCACCGTGGGACCTCACATAAGGTATTTTTCCAGCCCCCTTGATTGAAATGTTAAGGGAGATTTAAAAAGCAAAAATCGCTTAAAACAACAGGTTCCGAAATTCAGTATTTTTTTTCACTACCGACTCCAGAGAAGAAGATTGAGATACCGAGGCATAGCTTGTTCTTCTCCATCTAGCCTCAAAATAATGTCGCAATACAAAGTATAGGATTCATTAATTTGCACTAAAATACATTTGATAACACGGAGCCACTAAGGGCAAATATTGCCATGACCAATGAGCCTTATTAACCCTCTGTGCAGTGGTGTATTTAGGTTTTGTGCTGCCCTATGCCTGACTAAACTCGTGCACCCCCCAATTTAAATTTGAGGCACCCCTTCCTGTCAAGGGCACACCTCTTCCTGGTTAATCCCCACCCTTCCTCTTTAAGCTCCACCCTTTCCTCTTAGAGCTCCGCCTTTTCCTCTCTTTATATTGAAAGTGGATACCAAGTGCCTACTTGTATATTTTGTATACCATTTCAAATGTATCTAATGAGATAAATAAAATTATGAAGTGTTTAAATTCAAGCATTTTTACAAAGAACAGCCACGCATGTCAAGTATACTGGATCACAGCCGCTCTAATTGGTTGAACAATAAAACCCACAGAAACGTGCACTGCATATGAGCGTATCACAGAGCTGCACAGCAATAAAACCCACAGAAATGGGCACTGTGTATGAGCATATCAGAGCTGCACAGAAATAAAACCCACAGAAATGTGCACTGTGTATGAGCATATCACAGAACTGCACAGCAATAAAACTCACAGTAATGTGCAGTGTGCATGAGCGTATCCCAGCGCTCCAGGGCAATAAAACTCACGGTAATATGCAGTGTGTATCACAGAATCCACAGCAATAAAACTCCCAGCAATGCAATGTTTGGTGTGTGTCAGCGTATCAGAATCCACAGCAATAAAAATTCCAGCAATGCAATGTGCAGTGTGTGTATGAGTGTATCAGAATCCACAGCAATAAAACTCCCAGCAATGCAATGTGCGGTGTGTATGAGTGCATCAGAATCCACTGAAATAAAACTCCCAGCAATGCAATGTGCGGTGTGTATGAGTGCATCAGAATCCACTGCAATAAAACTCCCAGCAATGCAATGTGTGGTGTGTGTCAGCCTATCAGAACTCACAGCAATAAAACTCACAGCAATGCAATGTGTGGTGTGTGTCAGCGTAACAGAATTCACAGCAATAAAACTCACAGCAATGCAATGTGTGGTGTGTGTCAGCATATCAGAATCCACAGCAATAAAACTCCCAGCAATGCAATGTGCGGTGTGTATGAGTGCATCAGAATCCATTGCAATAAAACTCCTAGCAAACCGAGTGTATATGAGCACACAGCAATTATTTATTCTATATTTACCGGCCTCTGTCCGCGGTAGGGCTGTGTGCAGAGTCAGCAGGGACTGTGTACGGACTCAGCAGGAGGTCCCTCCAGGCCATGTAAGGATCGCGGCTGTGCCTGTGCGTGGAGCCATCTTGTCAGCAGTGGGGTGCCACTGCCAGAGGGTGCACCGTGGCTTTGATTCCCTTCCCGGTGGGTGTTCAGTCCAGAATAGAGTGAGAGTCCGTGTTAACTAAAGGGCGGGCAGCTGCGTCCGTGCGTGTCATGTGGTTCAGCCAGTCAGGTGGTACTGAGACTCAGTACCACCTGACTGGCCGGACCGCGTGACCTGCACGCACGCAGCCTCACCAGGAGCCAGGCAGCTCAATGACAAATTTCTATCACTGCAGTGCTGGTTAAGGAAAGGTCCACTTTAAACAGCAGTAAGCAGACAGGGCTTCATATTCTGCTGATACCCCCCCTTACCTGCCGTTTACTGCCATCTTCTCCCTCTGCACACAAATCACATCCCCCTCCCCTCTCCTAGAGCTGCTGCGGGGCAGGGGAGGAGCTATGGAGAGAGGGGAGGGGGATTTTTATTCTATTTGATTTTATTCTGTATGCAAACGCCCTGCTCCGCTGCTCGTTGTTTGAGAACACAGCTCAAAGCTGACACACAGTGACAGTGGCACCTCCTAGTACCCCCCAATAACCACTGGTACCTGGGGCGGCCCGCCCTCCGCCACTCCCCTAAGTACACTACTGCTCTGTGATATGCTCACACACGAGTTTGGCGAACTGCCAGCAAGTACGGTGCTGTTTGAAGGCAGTGCAAATCCCCATAGAGAAGAAATGGTTAATCTATTCAGAGAACACCAAACAGCAGAGAAATGGCAGTGAAATGCCCTGATGTTCGGTGGTTTCAATCAGTAGGTTTATTCAGGCGAACCCCATAGTTTTCAATGTAAAAAATATTCCTGTTTTTATGCAATATCTAATAAACCATTTATTATTTTAATCTGCAGTAAAAAGTCTTTATTTATTGTTTTTTTTTAGTACCTTTTAATAATTTTCCAGATTTTTTTGGGTAAAATCCCCCTTTTTTTTAATAGCAGTTTTTCTTCTTTCTGTAACAAAACTTTTTATTATCAATCATAGGATCTTATATGTAAATTCCAGACATTTTCGTTCAGTAGTTCTTTTGAAAACAGCAGGCCACGGGTTTGCGGTGGCAACATTCAGCGGCCGACTCCATGCACTTTGGGGACCCTGCGGTGAATGGTGAATTCACTGCAGGGTGGGGAAATTTTATTCCCCGAAGTGCAGGAAACTACAGAACACCACAATGTTGGCGTCATTTCGGTGCTCTGTTAGTAACCCATTTAGTGGTGAGGTTTTTTGCTGCCCCCTGGAAAGTGAAAGCCTAGGCCTTGCCTACCCAGGACATACTTGAAAATTAGTGAAATCTCAATGTATCCTTCCTGGTAAAATACTTTGCAAAAGTAAAAAAAAAATTTTTTTAGGGGTGGGGCCACCCGGTGCGGCCTAGGCCAAAATACACCACTGCCTCTGTGTACCGGCTCTATTATGACGGAGCGGCTGTATTACCTGCTCGAGTGATAGTGTTATGGCACCACTAATCAATACTGGAAACACCACTGGAATCAATACTGAGTGCATCGGACTCCATGGAGACATGCGCAACCCTTGGAAAGTTCATGTATGACGGGTCGCGCTGAGGCTTCCGAAGGACTCTGGGAACTTTTAGTTCTCAGTCTTCCTCTACGTGTGGCCAAAGGAGGTGGCAGATCACACCATCCTCTGCACCGTGGGAGCATAGGTGGACAGCAGAAACCAGGGTCTCCGAGCCAGTTGTCGTTTCTGAATACTGGCTTAAGCTGTGAATAATGAGATACCACTAGAGATGTGCATTTGTTTCAGAAAAATTCGGTAATTGGAAGGAAATTTGATAATTCGTATTCGGAAGTACTTCCGAATAACGAATCGATATGATATGAATTCAAAACGGTATATAACTTCTTTTATCATAAAAGAAAAATTTGAATAACTGATATCAACTATGGAATTTGAAATGAACTATCAAATTGATATCAACTATCGAATTGATCTTAACTTACAATACAAGTAATAGTAAGCAAAGGACTTTATGAAATAAATAAATTTGTTTCATTGTTTAATTTGACTCAAATACTAAACCTGTGACACAGCTTAAAATTTAAACCTAGCTTTTCTTTTACCAGCAAAGTTTGATTAATTGGGGTTTTATCTAGTTATCCAAAATTCGAATTGATACCAACTATCGAATTGATATGAAATTCGAATCGATTCGAAATTTCAAATCGATTCGAAATTTCAAATCGATACGAAACGAAATTAGTTGCGAAATTCCGAAAACTAAATGATTTAAAAACGTAACGAAACGAAACTAAACAAAACAATTTTTTCAGCCATGCACATCCCTAGATACCACGAAATAGCTACCAATCCATTGCTAATGGCTCCCATACAACGTAAGGAGTAAGGCTGGGGTCAGACCAGCGCACTTTTAACGTGCGTTCTGGCGCACATAATTACGGCCGCACTAGCAGCAGATGACGGGCAATGACGGCCAATATACGATGTACGGCCGCACAAAAGTCCGGCCGTGCAACGTAAGTGGAATTTGAACGCATTTTTCTGAGAAAGCTGAACCGCTAGTACTGAGTGCGCAGCTGCGGCATAGCGGCGTGTTTGCGTGATTAGGAGATGTCAGGCGCTGCTAATGTCCAGCCAAATGTCCAGACGCAAAAAGAGTTTTATTGACGATCCGTACAAAATCACGCCCGAAAATGCGCGTCGTCTGACCGTTTTTGCGCATTCCATGAAAAAATACGTCAATGCGTTCGGACGCACTTTTTCACGTTCGCAGGGAAAAATGCTTTCGTCTGACCCTAGCCTAAGGAGCTGAAAATGCCAAGCAGAATAGCAGCTCGAACCGTAATGATCGTGACCGGGGCCATTATACCTATCTGATGGGATGGAATAAGGCTCATGGTATCTTATCGGACGTCTTAATACTTTGTAACTAGCGATATAGTTGTATTTTGAACACTAATTTTGTGTCTATTGGAGTCATCCCATGTCTCATCCTCATGAAAGCACTACACTCACTCGCTGCCTAATCCTATTAAGTGCGGTTAAGAAGAATAAAGCATTCTTAACAGTAGAAGTTAATTGGTCATTATCAGATCCTTCCATTAGGCTTATGAAAGGATCCTTGTGTACAGCTATGGTCAGGCAATTTGCAAAGGCAGTCACATGTATAAATTAATTCCAAGAATCCAGCCATTTAAACATTGGATATTATGCAAATAAGACCTTGTGTGCCAGAGAAAAATTTAATTACAGTACTTACCGAAGGGTTCATTAAACATAAATACCATTATGACTGCGCACAATGGTGATTATTGATTCCATTTAAATTGTGCCTATCACTAAAATAATAGTGATAGAAGAAAAACTTTGCATTATGAGGCATTGTATCAGCTTCTGCATATGAATTTGCCATTATTGAGTTTTTTCTTAACTAAATTCTATTTTTGTTTTTCTTTTAAATAATGGCTCACACCCAAATTGAAAACATATGCTGGGTGGCAAAAATACTAACAGAAATGAATAGAAATGTAGAATAACGCAACATTTTATTTGAAGGAGAGAGTAGTACTCTCTGGGGATTCTTGTAAACAAAAATTATATCATGTTTAATTACTTTGACGTTTTAATACCAGTACCGACAGGGGCAAGCACATTGAAAGCTGCGACCCAGGAAGGCTGTCCCAGTGTGAGTTGTTTGACAGCCCTCTTGGCAGAAGGAAGCCCATTCTTTTAGAGGGTCTCAAAGCCCACAGGGACACTCATTTGGAGAAATGTATTTATTTATTTGCAAAGTATTTTACCAGGAAGGATACATTGAGATTTCTCTCGTTTTCAAGTATGTCCTGGGTTCAGAAACATTGAATTGTTACAGTCATTACAGAAATATAAAGTAATACAATGCAAAATATTAAAAACAAAACACAAATATACAGATTAACACAGAAAATAAATATGTAGGAAATATATTCACTATGTTACATGTTTACAGGTGCATTCTGTATTGAGGTATGTTAATAGGGAGCTCTTGAGTGACTTTAGACTGGGGGAAGATTTGATGGCGTCTGGGAGGTTATTCCATAACTGTGGTGCTCTGTAGGAAAATGAGCATCGAGACACTTTCTTTTTGTATTGTGGTATTGCAAGTAAGGTGCTGGTCCTGGATCGGAGGTTATAGGATGAGGGAACAGCTGGGAGAAGCAGCCTATTCAGGTAGGGTGGTAGCTTCCCAGAAAAGCTCTTAGGCTGCTGTCAGACGAGCGTAGTGTTCACGTCCGTGATTGCGCCTAAAAGTACGTCCGTGATAGCATGACAGGAAGCCCATCGGAGCCCGTTACACGAAGTACGTCCGCACTGAACTGCGGACGCACAACGGCCGTGGCCCACGGACGCAAGGCAGGCAAGAACGTACAACCGCTAGAACGGCCGCACAAAGTGCGCTGCGTCCGCAGCGTCCGCATAGCTTTGTGTGTGAGTGATGGAAGGTGGTCAGATGGACTGCATTTATACGTCCAGCATTTTTCACGGACAAAATGGTTTTGCATTTTAATTTATTTTTCCCTCCTACATCCGTCAAAAATAACTTCAGTGAAAAAACGGACTGTGTGACCACTACTGCGTCATCCGTACTGACGATGTCCGTACTGCACGGACGTACAGTCCGTAGAAATCACGCTCGTCTGACCCTAGCCTAAAACACCAGGTTGGAAAGGTGGAGGGAGTGTTTAGCTCTTTTAACATGTCACAATGGTGCGTCAGATAGTTACATTGTAGCACATGATGGACATTAAACTCATTGTAAACATTTAAATCAAAAGGACACTCTACGCATTCTTACCACTTTAGCATTTTGAAGAGGCCAGGCTCTCTGGATTGCCCACCCTCCCACTTCTCTCCTTTGGCAGGAAATACTATGTGAAGTGCAGATTCATCTTATACAAATGGACAATGTCAATGCTTTGGGGGGAAAATAAATAAATAAAAAATATATATTATTATTTTTTTTTTTCATGGTCATGTTTGGTATCAGACTGGTCAGACTCTGACTTGTCAATTGACACCTCACATGACTTTGTGGGAGGTAAAGAATGGAAATACAGGAGTCCTTAGTACCCCCGTTCTCCTCACAGCAATGCGGCAGATTGTGTTTTAGATGAACCAATACGTAATAACGCATAGCTCCATCACATTCACATTTGGTCCAGGTTGGGGGAAATGAGAAGATGAGTTAGTCCAGTGGCATTGTTTGCTTTACAAGTAAAAGCACATATTTCCACTGCCTTAGAACAGAGAAAAAAAAGTAATTTTTGCATATAACATTTTTATTTTTTCTACATTTACACATTACGTGGTCATATTTGTTATCATTGGAAAGGCCAGTCTCTGTCCTTTCCAATGACACCTCGCTTGATCCTGTGCGGTGTAAAAATAAGAGATGCAGGGTTTTAAAGTTTCCCTGGTGTTCCGCGCAGCAGTGCGGCAGTTTAGGTTTTTTATGAACCAATGTGTAATAACGCATTGTGCCATCTCCTCCACATTTGCTGGCATTGTGGAAAATGAGAATGTGACTTAGTGCAGCATTATAATTGAAAAGTGAACAATAGAGATAGAAGAAAAAAATACACAATTTTTACTCATTTTTATTTTATTTTTTCACAGAATCTCGTCATGCTTGAAAGCATTGGAAAGCCCATACTCTGGGCTTTCCAATGATACCATGCACGACCCTCTACATAGCATTTTTCTGGAGTCCGAAGACCCCTGTATCTTCACCTTAGGGATTTTCATGCCCAGCCATGGGAAGTCCCTTTCTGATGTCACCGCGCCCATGCACGATGACATCAGTGGGTGGGTCAGGTCCCGGAGGCAGGGCTGACATCCAGAATAGCCCCCTCAGGGAGAAGTCTGTGATTGGCGCCGGACTGCGATGATGTGCTGAGCGCGTCCTCCACATCCTAGCTGGAAAGCAGAGAACGTGCTCAGCGCATTGTCCATAGTCAAGTGGTTAAATAATAATGGTGGCTAGAGGTTTTTTTTCACAAAGTATTATTCACATTTCTTTGTTTGTTGGTTTTGCACTTTTTTTTTGTCTTGACGTGGAGGGTGGGCTTATGCTTGGAATGACCATTTGTAAGTGAACCAAAAATCTCTTCTTTTTGTCTGAATTATACAGGGTTGAACACATATGACTTTTTGTCTTTATACTGGTCTGAAAAAACGCTGACAAGAGCACCTCTCTAGTAAGTGTCTTTGGGCAAGACACCTAACGGTACGTACTCGCCACCCAGGACATACCTGAAAACGAGAGAAATCTCAATGTATCCTTCCTGGTAAAATCCTTTCTTCAAAAAAAACCTACATTACTTGTGCATTAAACATACGTAATTTCATGTACAACTTAAAAATAAAGTTAGTGTTTTTATCTCTCGTTTCAATTTTGTGGATTTTTCTCATGATGCAACATTTAACAAACTTTGTGCAAAAGTTTTACTTTTCTGCTATTCTTAATCTAATCGATCACTGTTAATGAAGTGGAGGAGGGAATGTTTAGAGAAGGCTGCCGGAGGCTATTGTTTTCCAGGCTACCAGAGTTAAAGGAACACTCTAGCAAAAAATCACCCCCCCCCCCGTTCTTTAATCCTAACCTATCCCTATTCCCTTAATAAATAGTTGTTTTTTTTTTGTGTTTTTAACTTTAAGGCTAGGGTCAGACGAACGCATTTTCGCGTTGTCTGTGAAAAAGTGCGTTCGAACGAATGGACGCATTTTTTCACGGAATACGCGATAGCGGTCATACTATGCGCATTTGCGTTCGTGATTTTGTACGGATCATCAATAAAACACTTTGTGCATCTGGACGTTATGTTGGCCGGACATTAGCAGTGTCTGACATCTCCAATTCACACACACACGCCTCTAGCGGACGCAGCGCACTCTGTACAACCGTACTAGCGGTTTTACGTTCTCGACAAAATGCGTTCGTTTGCCACTTGCGTTGCGCAGCCGGACTTTTGTGCGACCGTACTTCGTATATTGGCCGTCATTGCCCGGCACTTGCTGCTAGCACGGCCGTGATTAAGTGCGCCTGCACGCGCGTTCGCACTGCCTCAGTCTGACCCTAGCCTAATTCTTACCCTAAAATCCTCTTGTTTCCAGCGCTGGTTTTTTTTTTTTTATACTCACCTCCCTCCTCTTCCGCTCTCCCATCCTTCTTTCTTCTTCTTGCCTTCTGGTTTAGAGGATGCGCGCAACACTAACCCTCAGAGGGAGCCGCCAGCTTCTGCGGTGAGTAGGAGACGTCATCGCGCTGAAAGCACGATGACGTCTCCTACTTGGCAAAAGTCGGCAGAAGCGGGAAATATGATTCCCGCTCTGCTGACTGACAGCTGGGAGGGCGGAGTAAAGTTCTCTGCCTCTCTCAGCTGTTTTCAGCATTTACACCTGAACCGCTGAGCGGAGGGAGGGGGGACAGAGGGCAGGATACTCCGGGCATCATGACCACCTAAAATAGCTTAGGTGGTCATGTTGCCTAGAGTGTCCCTTTAAGAGATGACAGTTGAATGAGATAAAACTGAGAGCTTTAACAATTTCTAATCTACCCCTGTGATGTCCTTTGAACACATCCCACACAATACAATGATATGAGTTGGTGGTCAACCCATAGACTCCATTCAATGGCAAAAGCCCCACAGTGAGGGGCAAGTGATATAAAGATACTGGGGGGGGGCAGTTTACAACACAAAATATCACACAATGGATGCATTCAGTGACATATATAGAGTAAAATATTTTCTAATTTAAACATACAAGAGAAAAACAAAGTACATGTAAGATATCAGTAACATCAAATAAACACAATAAGGACATTTCACTTTTTTGGTGGTAGTGGCCCTTTTAAAGAAGGGATGGATGGAAAAGGAATATGGTGGGGCTGTTGGCTAAAAACATGAAAGAGGTGGTTTAGGATAGGGTCGATGGTAGAACAGATGACACTCTTGGGAACACTTTTAAAATGATTTAACTCATGAACTCAAAAGATGATGTCACAGAGGATCATTATTAGTACAGGACCTGTGAAAAGCTGTCAAAATAAGTTTCCGAAACAAAATGCATGCAGTTACTTGGTGGTACCAGCACCTGTTGACGTCAATTCAATCACGATACACTGACTGAATCTTCAACACCCGAGACAAATATAACAATTTATACCGGAACGGCCACATTCTCTGAAGAGCACTGACTTATTTATGGTCTATCACCAAAATTAAGATAGGAGTTTAGGCAAAAAATGCATTCAGCACAATAGCACATTCACTCATCCTCGGTAAGAGCCGAACTACACTATGGCATCTCCACTGATGGACACTGCTCATTAAATAGTCCTGGGCAGCCAATTGGTAGACAAGGATGTTTTAAGAATAAAAAAGGTCCTTCCTTCCATTTGCAAAATTGCTCAAGGATTAAATCCAGCTCATCTTTTCAGTTGCCTTGATCAGCAGTACTGCACATATAAGAGAAGAATGACAGGAGTTTACGGCTGTCTCCTGCTAAGTGCTCCAAGGCACAAAAAATCATCCATCTGCCAGACAGTATTTGAACTTTGTTGAATTTGGTTTCTTTTTCTTTGTGAAGACTCTTTTAACTTCAGTAGGGAACGGATTGAGAATGCCAAGTGAAGAGAAGCTTGGACACCCTCCAAATCATAGGTTTCCATTGAATGGACTAGATCAAAGAGCAGCTCAACGTGATGGTGGAAGATCTGGCGCGACGACAGAACATTATATGTGGGCTACATTGTAGATGACAAGCCAGATGGAGATGAAGACTTCTGCAGCCATCAGATTTCCTTGCCTGATGGAATTTAGCCCAATCTCAGATTTTATCGACTGCTCTTGCATTCCAGTCATCCCAATTTCAGAAATCCAGATTTTTTGAATTTGTCAGCACTGAGTGAACATCTGTGCATGGTTTATGACGAGGCATAACAGAGAATCAGATTTTCTTTTAAGCGATGTTGCTAAAGTCTCAAAAAAACAACTGGGAGAGCAAGCTCGGCAACGTTTTGCAGCCGATTGATCATGACAGGTACCCAACTAATTAAGGAATAATTGCTTGTCTGATGGTGGAAACCTCTGCTGTCCTGGACGTACCATAAAATATCCACTTAGGACAAAAATTAAGCAAAGTGGAAAGAAAAGGCCAAACTGATGAGGATGGTGTAGTCTTACAAAAACAAAGATGTGGTCAACAGATTTGTTGTCCTATGTGTGTGGCATATATGTAATTGTTTACCGCAAACAATTGATCAAAAGGACTTCTGGACTATTATATCGGCAGTAATTACTTAACGGAACAAAGAAAACACAATTAGGTTTCAACAAACAATATCAGGGAACGTGTAATTACTGCCTTGTCTATAGGACTGATAAAGGGTAGTGGGCTGCTGAAAGTCCTCAATGGGGCAAAGTTAACGACCTGACACCATCCTAAACCAACTCAACTGGATGTAAACTTCCACAATCGTATAATTAGAGGTTATATATCTTTTCTTCTGCCTTTTCTCTTTTCTTAGTCTATCCATCTGTCCTTTAATTCCTTCTCATTTTCTATATATACAGGGTCAGACAAATTTCACTGTAGCCTGCACAAACAATATTAATGGGACATTCTGGGCAAAATATGCTTTTTTTTCAAGCCAATTCTAAAATACTGTAAAAAGTGAAGTTCTACTTTTGATACAATTTGTTTATAAGGAGATTTAAAAAAACAAAAACAAACAACAACTTTAACCCTTTCGCTGCTGAGGCTTTTCCCGCCTCTGTGCTGAGGTCATTTTTACCGGTTTTGCTCATCATGTTTAAACGTGTTTTGAAGGCTTATTTTAGTATATGACCCAGACATATTATATATCGTTCTTTCCGTCAGACTCGGTAGATTCATAATATGTCATTATTATATGTATACGTTATGTCATGTCTGTATATTATAACAAAAAATGCAATAAAATATGTATTTTCAATAATTTACAACGTGTAAAGTGTTTTTTTTCACATTTTAACATGCGAGCAATTGCGGTTATATTTTGTATGGGGTGCGCTTGTTAAAAAAATTAGAGATGGGGTCTCGTTACATTTTTTTTGGGGGAAAATTACGCGATTTTTAACAAACGCACCGCATACAAAAATCGTTAGTGCAGCATCATTGTTCACATTATAATTGAAATGGGAACAATATTGCTACACTAACAAACCAAAAAAAAGAAAAAAAAATGTTTATTTTTTTTTTTATAATTTTGTTTTTAAATATATTTTTATTATTAATTTTAATTTAAATTTTTTTAAAAAAACTTTTTCACATTCGTCTTTGGTATCGTTGGAACGGCCATGCTCTGGCCGATCCAACCATACCAAACATTAACCCCTAGCTGCCACGGATCGGGAGATAGGGTGTTCATTGGAACTCCCTATCTCCACCGTTGGTGGCAGTTAGGGGTTAACTCTAGGACTGGCGTCATCGTGCTACACACGATGACGCCAGTCCTCAGGGGGAGTTCCCGGAGGCGTGGCCGACATCCAAGATGTCGGCCAGCTCCGGGAAAGGATCGCGAACCGGCGCTTTTCAGCGCCGATTCGCGATCCAGCTCCCCAGGGGTTAATGCCAGGCACCATTTGGAAGGGCAGGCTGTGCCCTTCCAAATGGTGCCTGGGTTAACCCCCGCAATGCCGCCGATCGGGAGGGAGAGAGGTCCGAAGGACCTCCCCCCTCCCTTTCAGGCGCCTCCTCCGCACATGCGGGGGGGCGCCTGAATTAGGTGTCATCGCGCTGCCGCGATGACACCTAATTTCAGCGGCTGCGGTTCTGGATGCCGGGCTGACATCGAGGATGTCAGCCTGCACCGGGGGGGCCAGCGATCGGCCGGAACCCGGCCGAACGCTGACCCCAATGGGAGGACGCGCTCAGCGCGTCCTCCGCATACCAGCAGTAATGCAGAAGTGGTTAATGCTATTTTCCACTGAGAAAACCATCAGGCTCAACCACCTACTGTGACACCTCCCAGTACGCCTGATCGTATCCAATCAAATGCATCTCAAACAGAAACACTGACGACAGAGGGACTATCTATGGCATAAGACAAAACTGCTTGCACGAATATTTATCATATTGACATATTTTACACTCACAAATCCATCACACTGACACATTGCACTGTATATACACACACACACACACATGGATCAGAGCACTCCACAAAATAATAGCCCCACACATCCTGAACTAGGATCAAAATGATGGGGACTTGGTCACATACTATGATCATATGTTACCAAGCCTACAAACATCATCGATTTGCCTCATCTTTTAGTAGGTCGTACACTATGCAAACTTAATGACTGCCATTATGGGATAAACCCACTTCCGTGTGAGATATATACAGTATATATATATATATATATATATATATATATATATCCTCCTGGGGCTCCCTACAATTCAAGGTTAAAGTAGAATCCTGCAATGGAGCACCTGTAGCAGGGAGAGGTGCTTACCAGGGAGGACGCTACTCAATAATAGTCTCACAGATTTTAAAGTCCTGAACTAGGATTAAAATGATGGGGTTTGGTCACAAAATAAGACCATATGCAAAAAGATGGTGTACACTTACGCTGTTAGCAAGCTTAGCTACCTTTCTCTGTTTTGTGTGTTTGTATATATTTATACATACTTCCTGGCAAAAAAGTTACCACCTGGATATAGCCAAGCCAATTAGTGCGAGCCTTCCATTGGATAATTACTGTAGTAATTAATATCTTTCAGTTGGCAAAAAAATTAGGTCAGCTGACTCCTTGAATATACTGAATGAGCAAGTTTTTCATCAATGGGTTTTTTCTCCCCTGATGGCACAGCGGGCATATTCCAAGATGGCAATGGCAGGACTCATCCTGCTCAAATTGTGCAAGAGTGGTTCAGGGAGCATGAGTCATCATTTTCATACATGGATTGGCCACCACACATTCCAGACCTTAACCCCATTGAGCATCTTTGGGATAATGTGCTGGAGAAGATTTTACGCAGAGCTGCGACTCTCCCATCATCAATACAAGATCTTGGCCACAAATTAATGCAACTCTGGATGGAAATAATGATGTGACATTGCATGAACTTACCGAAACAATGCCACCGCGAATGTGTGCTGTAATCATGTATATCAGAAATGAAAAAAATTGGCTTAGGCGCAACAATTGTAATTTTGAATGAGGTAGAACCTAAAACACGATTGCCATTACACCCATAAATGTCCTCCCTAAAGGGACAGAAAAAGATAGCAATCAAGAATGGAAAAAAGGTGCGGCGCTTCCCAGTGTAATTTAGAATGAATAATCAAAATTATTTACCCAAAAAGAGGTAATAAATCTTCTGTTGGTAAAGGATCAGTACCTCAAGAGAGAAGATAAACAATTATTGCGTAATATGGTTTGAGCATATCTGATATTTTAAAAAGTATATTCACTCTCACTCACACTATAGAGAGCCGCACCCGGCTCTAGCAATTTTCACCTGTGGGTAGAATTCATATAGGCCCCCCCACTGGCCACTTCAATCAATGGTAACTCCCAATAGACATATAGGGAAGAAAGATAGCGACATAGGGTGATTCAGCACAAACTTATACTATAGCTAAATACACAACTCAGGCCACTCACGTGTTCATGAGCGACCAAGGCTTGATTAGATAAGCCCAAGGGTTGTTTCAAGTGGGCCTCAATGGATTCTTGTAGCAGCATAAGATGGAAGCCAATTGGTAGGCATAAAATAAAATGATGTAAAAACCAAGTGGTAAATAAAAATATATTTAATAAAAGTATAAAATAAACAAATAAAATGGCCAAACGCATTTCGCCTAGGTCGATTGGACCCTACGGCTTCCTCAGCAGCAATCCAGTGAGGGGGTCTATAGGAATTCTACCCACAGGCGAAAATTGCTAGAGCCGGGTGAGGCACTGTATAGTGTGAGTGAGAGTGAATATACTTTTTAAAATATCAGATATGCTCAAACCATATTACGCTATGATTGTTTATCTTCTCTCTTGAGGTACTGATCCTTTACCAACAGAAGATTTATTACCTCTTTTTGGGTAAATAATATTGATTATATATTTTAAATTACACTGGGAAGCACCGCACCTTTTTTCCATTCTTGATTGTAATCATGTATATAGTTGCATCAATCTCAACCCAAATATGATGTTGTTCCTTTTGTTATCTTTCACTCCCACCTATTCTAGCTTCATGAGTGCAGGGCCCTCTACAACTCTTTAGTGATTTTGCTACTTTTATTTGTTTCGTTGTAGTGTAAGGGTCTTCGGAAACTATTGATACCATAGAACAGGGCTCAAAATTTCCACTCGCCCATTCGCATTTGGCGAGTGGAAATTAAGTGAGAGCGAGTGGAAATGCACAGGCATGCAGCACGATAAATTATATCATGCTGCCAGCGTCGGGTATTGCGGTGGCAGACATTTTTTTCTTTCTTTAGGGCACCACTGGAATTGCGATGGCAGCACAGACAGCGCAATATAATTTATAGTGCTGCCTGTGTGTCCATTTCCGCTCGACCTCACTTAAGTTGTATCTGGTGCCTGATGTCTGGGTATACATGTATCTGGAACAAATATACGTATCTGGTCAGTGCGAATTACACGCAAGGGACTCGGACGGCTTCTCAATAGATTTCATCCATGGTTATACATAATGAGATAAAAACAGAAATACAGATCTAAGTGCAGTAAATAAACAATTAGGCGAGGGTTTATAGGATATGTTTTGGTTGATAAACTCACAAGTGGAGAGCCCAAACACTGGCTCTGAGCAGATGAACGCCTTTGGGTTGTTTGTCTGAGAAGGCTTCACAGGTAACCCACTCCTGGTTATTGAAGATATCTCATCACGTCCATTCAATATGGGAGAGAGAAAGGAGGGAAGAGATCTTGTGTATACAGGAGGATGTGTGGTGATTTATCCAGGAACACCAGGTCAGTGCAATGTAGAAATCAGGATGAAGACTGAACAGAGATGATGGATGCTGGAAACACTGGATACACGGTACGGCAACAGGATACACAGGACACACAGTACAGCCACAGGAACACAGGCTCTGGTTAGCAGGTACGCACACAGCCAAGTGACTTCAGTCAGGGACCACAATGCAGAAGTCATGACTGAAGTCACTTGGCTGTGTGCGTACCTGCTAACCAGAGCCTGTGTTCCTGTGGCTGTACTGTGTGTCCAGTGTATCCTGTTGCCGTACCGTGTATCCAGTGTTTCCAGCATCAATCATCTCTGTTCAGTCTTCATCCTGATTTCTACCATTGCACTGACCTGCTGTTCCTGGATAAATCACCACACATCCTCCTGTATACACAAGATCTCTTCCCTCCTTTCTATCTCCCATATTGAATGGACGTGATGAGATATCTTCAATAACCAGGAGTGGGTTACCTGTGAAGCCTTCTCAGACAAACAACCCAAAGGCGTTCATCCGCTCAGAGCCAGTGTTTGGGCTCTCCACTTGTGAGTTTATCAACCAAAACATATCCTATAAACCCTCGCCTAATTGTTTATTTACTGCACTTAGATCTGTATTTCTGTTTTTATCTCATTATGTATAACCATGGATGAAATCTATTGAGAAGCCGTCCGAGTCCCTTGCGTGTAATTCGCGCTGACCAGATACGTACATTTGTTCCGTCTATTCCTTGGTTTGAGGGAAACCACTATTTATCTTGTTAGCTGGGCATTTGGAGGTCATACTGTGGGCGCCTACCATTTCCATCTTTACAAATACATGTATCTGGGTCTGATGTCTGGGTATTAATGTTGTTATATATTTATGTAACTTTATTCTGAATAAAACATTAAACAGTGTAATTTCATACGATAATTTAGGATGGTGTGGTTAGGGGCAGAATTAAGTGCAGGATAGGTGGGGCAACTGGTGGCAAGTAACTCTTAAGGCCTGGCTAGTAGCTTGGTAATTGAAATTTTAAGCCCTGCCATAGAAATGATAATCATGATAAAATAACACTTTATATTGTCATATCAGGACTATGGGTCTTAATGTATACAGTTGAGGCATCAGGAAGATGGCCGTTTGTGCATGCTCAAAATTATGAGAAATACAAAAGAAATAGCCCAGGGAAAAAAAATTAGCAAAAGGTTAACCTCCCACCCTATCAATAGCTGATGCAGCTTTCACATGTTTTACCAGGAAAAATAGAATTCTCTCAGTGGATCCAGCATTCAGAGAAATGTCAGCTGTCAGATGTATTTGGAAATCTTGCATCACCCAGATAAGTGTTGTCCAAGTTCGTAATAGGGTGGGTTATATATATGTTTCAAAATTCATGCGCACCTGGGCCAGATCCCATTAAATCATTCAATGCCCCGAGGAGCATCAACACCCAGCTTGGGCATCTGCAGCGGGGACGCCCCTACCTTCCATGCATTAAATGTGTTGTTACAGAGCCAACACCTTTAAATGCGAAAAGACGTTACTGTATATGCCGATTAAAAAAAAAAACATTGACTAACGGGGAAGGTGCAGATTATGTCATTCCACGTGATGTTCATGCATGGGCTGTTTTCCGATGCGCGCAGCTAACTGTATCTTGTGCATTTTCATTTAATATCACGATTATCATTTTGTACATTATAAAAATACAATTAAATTATGGCCTTGATGTTTATATTTTAGGCAAAAAATGTTGCGAGTGAATTTAAAGTTTCATAGTGAAATGCTAGTGTGCACATCTGGGTTCATTATCTTATTTCTTTTTCTTGTCTCTTGTTGCTAAATATGTATCATTCTTTGAATTTAAAACCAGATATATTATACAAACAAAATAACATACAAATAGTAAAAACAGTAAAGAAACACAAAGTGTCCTATTACATTCCTGACGCTCACGCTAGCGCTCTCCTGTGTGAGTGTTAACGTTAGCGCTGGTTGCACTAGCACGGGCGCACCATATTACAATACGAACGCTAACGGGTTGAAAAACCCATTAGCGATTCGGAGCTTGCGCTTTTCAGCGCGAGGTTACTGTACTTTGCGCTCCCTATGCTTAACATGGGGAGCGCAAAGTGTTAATTGGCGTTAGTATTAAAATGTACTAACGCTAATTACCATCCGGCTGCGGTTAACTCGAAAGTTAACCACAGCCAGGACCTGGCGCTAACGGATTCCGCTTCTGCGGAATCCGTCAGCATCAACCTAAAATCCCCCCAAAAATCTGATACTCACCTCCCATCCAACGGCGAGAACAGCGGCTCCAACTGCTTCATATTGCCGCCGGGAGCAGTGAGAGACTGGGGGAAAAAGTCCCCCAGTCTCCCTCTGAGGATCACTGCGCTTACCTGCCGGATTTCGCGAGGCGAGATCCTGCAGGTCATGTGACCGGCAGTATTAGCCTCAATGGAGTCCTGTGGACTCCATGGAGGGGATGCTCGCGGCGGCGCTTAGCGCTGCTGCGAGCATCCTGCGGCTTAGCACTGTGTTACGGTGCAGGCTGCTGTATTAGCGCCTGCACCGTAATATCACGCTGAAACGGGGACGCTAAGGAGAAACTCGCAGGTGCAGGTTTTCCTCCTTTGTGTCCCCGTTTTAGCATTAGGATCGTAATATGGCCCAAAATAAAGAGTGCCACTTAATAGCAGTAATATATCAGTGCTAGGGCATGAGTGTTACAGCCCTGACCTCTGTTTTATGCACTGAGAGGGGAGCTCAGTGTCATAGCCAGAAAGAAAGTAGCATCGTGGTTTGACCCTGCATGGCAGTGCTTACACCGATGGACTGATGGACATTCAGGGTTTGCTGGGGGACACTATCCAAAGCCTCACCTGCCTTTGACCCACTGCATGTCCTTACTTGTCTGGGAATTCAGGTTTTATGGTGCTTGTTCAAGTCAATATTGTGACTCTGCACTGCTCTACTCCAGCTAGAATAACTAGAGTAAAGTAGTATTTTCTGAGATAAACTGAATATTTAGAGAGAAAGTCAGCATGACCTTTCAGATCTTAGCTCATCATGGGTGTCCTAGTAGAGTTACACCTTTCATTTCATGTACCCATTCTTTCAAAGTTGATATTAATGTGAAACATACTTGAATGTCTTTCGAAGCATGTTGAGATCGGAATCACCTTGAAAATCCGGAGTCAACCAGAAGCTAGTGAGAATGAAGATGTCAACAAAGAATCAAGATAAGAATGATCACAATGTAGCAACTCGGAGTCAAGGAGCCAAAGTCCTTCACTGGGGTAATAAACTCTTGGTGGAGCCTTTTACTTGATGTCTTACATAGACTGGTTTTGTCCAGCGATATTGGCATGGATTGATGGACAGAGCTTGCACAGTGTGTGAAAAAGACCTGAGTTCTAGGGACAGCCTGAATGAGGATGCATCAGAAATTCTATCTATATATAAAATAGGGATGCACCGATACCACTTTTTTAAGACCGAGTACGAGTACCGATACTTTTTAAAAGTACTCACGATACCAAGTACCGATACTTTTATTTAATGTCATGTGACCGCTTTCAATAAGAACAGACCATATAAAAATGCCCCCCGCTCACATGTATATCCCCCGATATATATATATATATCATACTGCCCCAGCTCATGGATTTGCCCCAGCTCACTCATGGATTGCCCCAGCACATGGATAATGCCCCAGCACACACATGGGTTATTATGCCCCCACAGCTCACACATGAGTATGCCCCCCCAGCTCATGGATATGCCCCCACATGGATATTGCCTCCAGCTCATGCATATGCCCCCACATGGATATGCCCCCTCATGGATATTGCCTCCAGCTCATGGATATTGCCTCCAGCTCATGGATATTGCCTCCAGCTCATGGATATGCCCCATCATGGATATTGCCTCCAGCTCATGGATATGCCCCCACATGGATATGCCCCCTCATGGATTTGCCTCCAGCTCATGGATATGCCCCATCATGGATATGCCCCCACATGGATATGCCCCATCATGGATATTGCCTCCAGCTCATGGATATGCCCCCACATGGATATTGCCTCCAGCTCATGGATATTGCCTCCAGCTCATGGATATGCCCCATCATGGATATTGCCTCCAGCTCATGGATATGCCCCATCATGGATATTGCCTCCAGCTCATGGATATGCCCCCACATGGATATGCCCCCACATGGATATGCCCCCACATGGATATTGCCTCCAGCTCATGGATATGCCCCATCATGGATATGCCCCCACATGGATATGCCCCATCATGGATATGCCCCATCATGGATATTGCCTCCAGCTCATGGATATGCCCCATCATGGATATGCCCCATCATGGATATGCCCCATCATGGATATGCCCCCTCATGGATATTGCCTCCAGGTCATGGATATGCCCCATCATGGATATTGCCTCCAGCTCATGGACCGCCCCCCCCCCGACTATACTTACCTTCCTGGGCGCCGCCGAGAATGTCTCCGCGCGCCCGCTCGTTGGAAGGACCCCAGCCGCGACCACGTGATCCCGGCTGGGGTCCTTCCAACGAGCGCGCGCGCGGAGACATTCCCGGCGGCGCCCAGGAAGGTAAGTATCGTCGCGGAGAGCAGCTGCAGGGCCTGTCTGAATGCTCTATCAGCATTCAGACAGGCCCTGCAGCTGCTCAGTGTGTTTAATACTTACCTTCCTGGGCGCCGCCGGGAATGTCTCGGCGCCGCGCGCGCACGTTGGAAGACCCCAGCCGGGATCACGTGGTCGCGGCTGGGTCCTTCCAACGAGCGGGCGCGCGGAGACATTCCCCGGCGGCGCCCAGGAAGGTATGTATTGCGGAGACTGCGGGGCCGGCTGTCCGAATGCCGATAGAGCATTCAGACAGCCGCCGCAGCCCTCGGATACCGGAAGCCGGCTCAATGTCGGCTTCCGGTATCGGAAAAAATATCGGGGGTACTGCACGAGTACCAAGTACTCCTGCAGTACCCAGTATCGGCCCGATACGATACTAGTATCGGTATCGGTGCAACCCTAATATAAAAGTATCATGTGAGATCAAAGTTAGTATTTCAAAAATTAAAGACTAGCCTACAAACAAACCAACAGGCAAAGTATCCTGACCTGTAGCTTTATGGAAACAAAATAGTGAAATAGCTTTTGCTGCATAAAAATATGGATTCGATCACATCCTCAGATGGATAAAATGTTCATCTACCTTTAACATAGTACCGGCTGGGTGGAGTAGAGGTAATGTCACCACTCTGCATGGAGAGAGCCTGTGGAGTCATGGGTTCAATCCCAGCGAGCAACCTCTCCAGTAAGTGTCCTTGGCAAGACACCCAACGGTACATACTCGCCACCCAGGACATACTTGAAAACGAGAGAAATCTCAATGTATCCTTCCTGGTAAAATCCTTTCACAAAAAAAAACATCTCGAAAGCCTAGTTTGGTTATTAAAAACGGGTTAGAACAGTAGAATTACAGTAAGTGGAATATTGTGTTAAGATGAGTAGATGTGTACTGTTTTTTTTTTAAAATACATAAAATAAACATTAACTATCTGCGTCTGTCCAGTTATCTCAATTGGTCACACACACGTCTCTCTGCTTACAGAGACCCAACCATCTCTATTGTCCCAATATGAATGTTCTCAACATAGTGGGAAAGAGAGTGAGAAGTGTTTGCACCGGACAAAACACTCCATTCCTCTTACAACTGTTGGTCAATTAGACCAGTGGTCCCCAACCCAGGCCCTCAGGGCCCACTAACAGGCCAGATTTTGCAGATCACCTTGGGGAAATGCAGACTGAATCCTGCAATCACTGAGCAGCAAATCATAACACCTGTGCTGTGCTTCAGATATCTGGCAAACCTGGCCTGTTAGTGGGCCCTGAGGGCCTGGGTTGGGGACCACTGAATTAGACCACCGGGAAAACCAATTAATTGATTATCCATAGTGCAGGATCTCCATGGGTCTCTCCACAGTACAGGACCTCTAAGGGTCTCTCCACAGTGCAGGATCTCCAAGATTCTATCCACAGTGCACAACCTCCAAAGATCTCTCCATAGTGCAGGACTTTCAAAAGTCTATCTAGTGTAGGATCTCCAAGGATCTATCCATCGTGCACGATCTCCATGGGTCTATCCATAGTGCAAGATCTCCAAGAGTCTATCCACCATGCAGGACTTCCAAAGGTCTATCCACAGTGCAGGACTTCAAAGGGTCTATCAGTAGTGCAGGATTTCCAAGCGTCAGTTATTGGCACTTTACTTTTTGAGGGATCCAAGTTTTCTCAGTCTTAGGCTAGGGTCAGACGAACGCATTTTTCACGTCGTCCGTGAAAAAGTGCGGTCGAACGAATGTACGTATTTTTTCCCGGAATACGCGATAGCGGTCATACGATGCGCCTTTTCGTCCGTGATTTTGTACGGATCATCAATAAAACACTTTTTGCGTCTGGACATTATGTTGGCCGGACATTAGCAGCGTCTGACGTCTCCTAATCACACACACACGCCGCTATGCGGCCGCAGCGCACTCTGTACGTCAGTACTAGCGGTTTGACGTTCTCTAAAAAATGCGTTCATTGGCCACTTGCGTTGCGCGGACCAACTTTCGTGCGGCCGTTCGTCGTATGTTCCCCGGCATTGGACGTCATTTGCTGCTAGTACGGCCGTGATTTCGTGCGGCTAAACGCACGTTAAAACTGCGCTAGTCTGACCCTAGCCTTAGGTAGTTAAATATTTTGAAGCAAGGGTTTCTCCAGTGCAGAAAAAATAAAAATAAGGGGTCACAACATGCCCTATTTCAGTATGGGAAATCAAATGGCCCAAAGCTTATAATACCCTAAAACTCGCACAAAATGTAAAAGTGGGAATTGGCCATGTATTGATGGTGGGATACTGGCACAGGTACCAAATGATGTTAGTTAAAGTCTGTTTTAAACCCATAGCAGGGACTACAACACATGCTGAAAAAAACTATTTAAGCCTAAATGAAATTTGTTTTAGGCACTAGAATATCCTTTTAATATACACACTGCACTGGTCTATATATCACATGAGAAATTTTGTGATTGAAATTCAGAGAAACTCGCTTTCTCATTTTCTATTTATAATCCCTCACAAAGAATTCAATTTTTTTTAAAGAGTTACAGTCTGGAGTATATTTCACCTGCTGACGGTGAAGACCCATTTTTTGATATCTCATCTGCTAACTTCTTGTCTTGTAGACGGAAGGAGTTATTCACAGAGCACCGAAATGTCGCAGACATTTCGGTGCTCTGTCAGTGACCCGCACTTCGGGGAATCAAATCGCCCCACCCTGCAGTGAATTCACCATTCACTGCTGGGTACCCGAAGTGCAGGGAATCAGCTGCCGAATGCCGCCGCCGACCCGCCGGCTGCAAACCCGTTGCCTGCCACGCCAACCCGCCGGACAGCCGCCAAACGCAGCCGACGAGCCGCTGAGCACAGTGCCGACCAGCCACAAAAAAAAGCCAACAAGCTGTCAGACGGGTAGAAAATAACATAAAAGAAAATTCCTGAAAAAAATCCAAAAAATGCCTAAAAGATCCTAAAAAAAAAAGAGACTTTTTACGGCAGATTAAAAGAATAAACGGTTTATTAGATATTAGATTAAAACAGGAGTATTTTTAAGCCCATTGAAGCCTATGGGATTTGCCTGAATAAACCTGCCGCATGAAACCACCGAACAGCAGGGCATTTCACTGGCATTTCTCTGCTGTTCGGGGTTCTGTGAATAGATTAACCATTGCTTCTCTATGGAGGATTTCACTATTGCCGAACAGGCACCGTATTTGCTGGCAATTCATCAAAATTTGGCGAACTGGCTGCTCTCTGAATAACCGAATGGGTGGCCTTGAAATGGCACCGTACAGGGAAATTCCCTGTTCGGTGCCATTTCGGGGGCCAGATCGGCTCTTTGTGAATAACCCTGAGAGTCTGCTCTATAAATAGGCAATATAGGCAGCTGCCCAAGGTCTCACTCCCAACAGGGCCTCAGATTATGGAATTTTTGTAGATTGTCATTATAATGACATTGCACAAATACACTCCTACATTCACATACACTTTCCTAGCAAGAGTTGAGTTATTATCCTTCTTATTGAAAACTTATTGAGTTAATATCTAAGTTTTGTGCACAGTAAGAAGTGTCTCGTAATTAAGATGAAAGGCCTAAAGCCTCATTAACCCTAGAGCATCCAATGATTTTACAGTCTGGTGGAAAGGTCACCAGATATCTGTTAACACAAACACATACAAGGCCAGTAAAATGATGTCATACACTTCTTAGACACCTTTTCTTATCGTATGAGCTGATACTATTTCAATGGCATTAAAAGAGGTAGATACGTTTCAGTTCAATATCTGAGCATTGTACGCATCTAGAAACATGAACCTAGATGGATGGAACATGTAAAATGCAAAGCTGTAAATACTGACCTTCCAAGGCGCACTTTGCTTTAATCTGAAAAAAATGACCCGGCCATGGGAAAATGATTACTTCACGCACGGCCAATACAGAGGTCTGCCTGTGGATCACATAATACACTGAACTCAGCAGACAAGGGCTTCCTTTAATTTTCAAGGAAAAGTGATGTCATGCTAAGCAAAGAAAAGATTTTTTTTTCAAGAAACGACAGCTTTGGAGAGATATGGAAAGTATTTGTAAGCCGTGTTGATTAGGAGGATTCGAGTGATTCATTCTGGGAAAAAGGGAAATAAACGATTATATCTCCTGCGAGTAGATGCAGGAATACAGGTCGGTTCAGCGAAATGAAGCCCTTTAAATCTGTTGAAGTTGGTTTGGAATTTGGTCCATCTATGACAAGTAGAAGAGACCGTTATCTGCCCATTATTCTTAAACATCTGAAGGAGCAAACACGGTTATTCGGAAGCATTCTTTTATGGAGTTTGTACTTTGTTGTTGCTATTTTTTTTCCTTTCTTTTGCCTCGATCGACCAATTGAGCTGTGAAAACAAGGTGAGGGATTAGTGAAACGTTACAATAGTACACAACGCCGATCCATTATTACTAGTTTAAGGACCACTACCACCAAAAAAATGAAACGTCCTTATTGTGTTTATTTTATGCTGCTGATATCTTACATGTGCTTTGTATGTCTAGTTTAGAAAATATTTTAATCTAAAGGGGTCATTCAGAAGTCACTGAAAGAAACGGCACTGCTATTCTTCTAATGGGACGTGTCTATGAGCCGCGACAGTCCTGCCCACCAGTTGGCACACGACACGCGTTATTGGCTGAACTTAGGCCGACCCCCCGCAGCCAATGACATGTCGTGCTGTGCATCAGCCGCGTAGGCAGCCGGAAGAGGGCCCCTTCCGCAGCAGCCGGCTAGTGGGGTGTACTAGTACTCCCCGCCGGCATTAAAGCCCTCCCGCCGGGCACAATCCTCTCAGCGGTAAAGGGTTAAACCAATAAAAATGCATGAAAATGTGTGTAAATACTAAAAAAAAGGTCCTTTAAAAAATAATAAAAAGGTATGTTACGGAATTAAAAAATGGCTTATAACGAAAAATTGGAAATCAAAAATTTCGTATTAAAAACTTCAAAAAGGTGTTCCAAAAAATAAATAAATAGAAAAGTTTTTTGCTGAAAATGAAAAGAATAAACGGTTTAATAAAAAAAAAAACGGTAATATTTTTTCACATTGAATCCTATGGGATTCGCCTGTTTAAACCTATCAAATCACTGTAAATAAGCGCATTTCACTGACACCTCGGTGCTGTTTGGCGTTCTATGAATAGATTAACCATTACTTCTCTATGTGATAATTTCGCTGCCACTGAAGATCGCCAGTCTGTCGTGAACTGCACCGTATTTCACTGTCAATTCATCAGTATTTGGTAAATTGACAGCTTTCTGAAAAGACAAACTGCCACAAAATTGCACCGTACGGTGTGTCACAATGTGTCACTGGGTGCATCCATTTCATAATATTTTGTGTTGTAAACTTCCCCCCTCCTCCACAGTATCTTTACCTCACTTGGTGGTTTTGGCCATAGAATGGAGTCTATGGGCCGAGCACTGACTCAAATCAGTGCTGGGTGGAGTAGAGGTATCATCACTGCTCTATAAACATGGAAACTGTGGAGACACAGGTTCAAATCCCAGCCAGAGCACCTCTCCAGTAAGTCTCCTTGGGCAAGACACCTAACGGTACATACTCGCCACCCAGGACATACTTGAAAACAAGAGAAATCTCAATCTATCCTTCCTGGTAAAATACTTTCTCAAATATAAAAAATGCATTGTGTGGGATTTATTCAAAGGACGAAGAGTAGAAGTCCTGTAAACTCCTTGTCATATCTCATTCTCATTCAGCTCGAGAACAATAGCCTTATCTAAACATTCCCTCCTAGACCTCATTAACAACACGTAGAGCAGAATTCAGCGGTTGTTCTCCATGGCCCATAAAAAAATGTTAGGTGAGAAGCATAGGCGTCATTCCTGCTGCACTATTATTCATGATACAGTAGAGGAGCCATATCACCAAATTAATCTTGGTGTATGGAGTCTTGCAGACACCTTTTCTGTTATTATGGGGCTTGATGAAGCCAACTTTCTGATCTACTATTTAAGCTTATTTCATTAGTTTTTACTTGTTTTGTCTTTTCTTTGAACTATTTTCTTATTTTTGGAAATGGTTCAGGAATCGTTTGGGAATGCAGAGGCAGCTCACCCAACAAAAAAAGGGCAACCGCCTAAAACCCACAGGTGAGGCCATAGAGGGCCTCAGAAAAAAGAAATTTGTATGGAATGTCAGTAAGTACATGACATTCATACATACAACCCATATAAATACACTCTCATATTCATATAGACAATGAAACAAGTTTGGCCATCGAACGCAAACCCCTAGAGTCCTAAAAAACGCAAATGCCAAGAAATTGAGGAATGATAATGATGTGCATTAAACCTGGAAAAATGGAATGATGATTAATGAAGATCAAGAGAATGCTGAAGCTTTAAATCTTTTCTTCTTCATTATATAGTAGAAAAGCCAATACCAGTTGAATGGCAAATTAACCGGACAGAAGCTTTTCAGTGGCTGACACCAGACAGAGTGCTTAACTCATTAGAATTAAAGGTAGACAACAGGGCCAGAGAGCATTCACACTCTGCTACGTGAGAAACTCATGTACTCGCCAGTCTACTGTATTCACGATTCTTTCCAATTGGTTAATGCCACAAAATACTGGAATATAGAAGACGTGGAATAGCGCCCAGTGGCTCTGGCAAGTTTTCAATAACTCTGGTTACGTAAACTTTAACTTTGCAACTGTCCCTATACTTTTAAGTGGACTGCGTTGAGCGTGGCAGAAGAATGAGAAGGATCTGAGAATACTTGTGTAGCCAATACATTTTCCACCAGTGTGTAGAACCAGACAGCAGCTGTAAAAGCATAGAATCGATGATTTTATTGACGAAGGGAGACATTGGGGGTTATTCAGAGAGCACCAAAATGTCGCCGACATTTCGGTGCTCTTTCATTCCCCGCACTTCCCCGCACTTCGGGGAATCAAATTTCCACACCCTGCGGTGAATTCAGCATTCACTGGGGGATCCCCGAAGTGCAGGGAATTGGCCACTGAATGGTGCCGGCAACCCACCACAAATCCACTGCAGACCTGCCGCAAACCCGTCGCCCGCCACCGCCAACCCACAGAACATCTGCCGCAAACTTTCCGAACACCCGACGCAAACCCGCTGAAACATAGAAACATAGAAACATAGAAAAATGTCGGCAGATAAGAACCTTTCGGCCCATCTAGTCTGCCCAATTACATGGATACTTAAGGCTAGGGTCAGACTAACGCATTTTTCACGTTGTCCGTGAAAATGTGCGTTCGAAGAATGGACGTATTTTTTCACGGAATACGCAATAGCGGTCATACGATGCGCAGTTTCATCCGTGATTTTGTACGGATCATCAATAAAACACTTTGTGCATCTGGACGTTATGTTGGCCGGACATTAGCAGCGTCTGATGTCTCCAATTCACGCACACACGCCGCTAGCGTACGCAGCGCACTCTGTACGTCAGTACTAGTGGTTTAACGTTCTCGAAAAAATGCGTTCATTTTCCACTTGCGTTGCGCAGCCGGACTTTTGTGCGACCGTACTTCGTATATTGGCCGTCATTGCCCGGCATCTGCTGCTAGCACGGCCGTGATTAAGTGCGCCAGAACGCGCGTTCGCACTGCCTCAGTCTGACCCTAGCCTTACCTGGATTTATCTTTTGTTTAGGATAGCCTTATGCCTATCCCATGCTTGCTTAAATTCAATTACTGTTTTGGCCTCTACCACTTCTACTGGAAGGATGTTCCATGTATCCACCACCCTCTCAGTAAAATAATGCTTCCTGATGTTACTTTTAAACCTTTGCCCCTCTAATTTAAGACTATGTCCTCTTGTTTTGCTACTTTGTTTCCTTTTAAATATACTCCCTTCCTCTACCTTGTGGATTCCCTTTACGTATTTAAATGTTTCTATCATATCTCCTCTGTCTCGTCTTTTTTCCAAGCTGTACATGTTAAGATCATTAAGCCTTTCCTGGTAACTTTTCTCCTTCAAGCCGTACACCATTTTAGTAGCCCTTCTCTGAACTCTCTCTAAGATGTCTATATCCTTCTGGAGATACGGTCTCCAGTACTGCACACAGTACTCCAAGTGAGGTCTCACCAGTGCTCTGTACAGTGGCATGAGCACTTCCCTTTTCCTACTGCTAATACCTCTCCCTACACAACCAAGCATTCTGCTAGGGCCACCAAACACAGCCGACAAGCCGCTGGACGAGTTAAAAAAATAAAATACGATTGAAAGTGTCAGAATTTAGACTCTGTTTAAAAAAAAAACTACTGAACGAAAATGCCTGGAATTTACATATAAGGTCCAATAAATGATAATAAAAAGGTCTGTTACAGAAAAAAGAAAAAAACGCTTTTTAAAAAAAAAAACGGATAGAAATTTGCAGAAAAAATCCCGAAAAATGCCTAAAAGATCCTAAAAAAATCAATAAAGAGACTTTTTACTGCAGATTAACCCTTTCGCTGCTGAGGCTTTTCCCGCCTCTGTGCTGAGGTCATTTTTACCGGTTTTGCTCATCATGTTTAAACGTGTTTTGAAGGCTTATTTTAGTATATGACCCAGACATATTATATATCGTTCTTTCCGTCAGACTCAGTAGATTCATAATATGTCATTATTATATGTATACGTCATAACCTGTCTGTATATTATAACAAAAAATGCAATAAAATATGTATTTTCAATAATTTACAATGTGTAAAGTGTTTTTTTTCCCCATTTTAACATGCGAGCAATTGCGGTTATATTTTGTATGGGTTGTGCTTGTTAAAAAAATTCGAGATGGGGTCTCGTTACATTTTTTTTTCGGGAAAATTACACGATTTTTAACAAACGCACCGCATACAAAAATCGTTAGTGCAGCATCATTGTTCACATTATAATTGAAATGGGAACAATATTGCTGCATTAACGAACCAAAAAAAAGAAAAAAAATGTTTTTTTTTTATAATTTTTTTTTTAAATATATTTTTATTTTTAATTTTTATTTTTTTTAAAAAACTTTTTTTACAGTAGTGTTTGGTATCGTTGGAACGGCCATGCTCTGGCCGATCCAACCATACCAAACTTTAACCTCTAGCTCCAATGAACTCCCTATCTCCACCGTTGGTGGCAGTTAGGGGTTAACTCTAGAACTGGCGTCATCGTGCTATGCACGATGACGCCAGTCCTCAGGGGGAGTTCCCGGAGGCTTGGCCGACATCCAAGATGTCGGCCAGCTCCGGGAAAGGATCACGAACCGGCGCTTTTCAGCGCCGATTCGTGATCCGGCTCCCCAGGGGTTAATGCCAGGTACCATTTGGAAGGGCAGGCTGTGCCCTTCCAAATGGTGCCTGGGTTAACCCCCGCAACGCCGCCGATCGGGAGGGAGAGAGGTCCGAAGGACCTCCCCCCCTCCCTTTCAGGCACCTCCTCCGCACATGCGGGGGGGGGGCGCCTGAATTAGGTGTCATCGCGCTGCCGCGATGACACCTAATTTCATCGGCGGCGGTTCCGGATGCTGGGCTGACATCGAGGATGTCAGCCCGCACCGGAGGGGCCAGCGATCGGCCGGAACCCGGCCGAACGCTGACCCCAAAGGGAGGACGCGCTCAGCGCGTCCTCCGCACAGCAGGAGCCATGTGGAGGACGCGCTGAGCGCGTCCTCCGCATTGAAATGGTTAAAAGAATAAATGATTTATTACATATTGAATAAAAACAGGAATATATTTAACATTGAAACCTTTGGGATTCGACTGAATAAACCTGCCGAATGAACCCCCCCAAACAGCAGGGCATTTTGGCAACTTTTCATTGCTGTTCGGTGTTCTCTGAATAGATTAACCATTGCTACTCTATGGGGGATTTCACTGCCGTCGAACAGGCACCATACTGGCTGTCACTTCGCCAAAATTTGGCGAACTGCCTGCTCTCTGAATAGCCGAATGGCCCCGAAATGTCACCGTATGGGGAAACTCCCTGTTCGGTGCCATTTCGGGGCCAGATTGTCTCTCTCTTAATAATCCCTATAGTTACACTTTCTGAGCCATCTAAGAGGACTTCTGTTGGCCATGTATGTGTAGCGCTGTTTTAAATCCTGCCGCTGTAGTTACTTGTTTCTGGCCACCAGGGGGAGACGAACGCAATGTAAACTGATGCTGGACACTTTCGGACTACGTTTTCCAGCATGCTTTGGGGCAGGAACAGGAAGTGGGTGGGGAGAACCGAGAGACATCCGCAGCCTCGTGCAGAGGAGAGCCAGTGCACGCCAAGGGGTGATTAGAGCAAGACGCACGTGAGACAAGGAGCGATCGTGACCAGGCCGGAGCGCAGGTGCTGCTTTGCGAAGCTGGAGATCGGCCCAAATCACTTGCCAGAAGACCTATTAACCTATCGGTGAGAAGTTTAAAAGATACAGAGCTGCAGAAGGACCCCGAGTGAGGAGACCGCGATTGATCTAACGGGAGTGCAGGCGGTGAGCTGAGCATCTTGCGGCAGAAACGGACAAGCAAGACAAGCGGATCCGGTGGCACAGAGTCCCAGTCAAGTCGAGCGGAAAGACGTCCTGGGTCAAGCAGAGCGCAGAGTATCTGGCGGATGGGTGAGAGGCCTTCCCGGCCACAGTGAAAATAGTAAAGCACGCTGCAGTTTGTCTAAAACCTACAGAGCCCCAACGTGACTAGTCGAAGACACATTGAAATCATTCACTGGCCAGTTGAATCTAGTACCCGAGTACCAACACACGCATACACGTACACCTTTTTGGGACACAACCTGTACGGGACTCACATTTCAGCAACGAGGGGTTAAAATTCCTTTTTCTTTTCCGCTGCGCGTTTCTCGCATTACGAACTTCTGTAAATATATATGTATACCGTGCTGCTCTATATATGCCAGTTTATTTGAGATCAGTAAACTATATAAATTATAAAATCCACAACGGTGCTGGTGTATATTTATTCCCTAGTGCGGGGAGACTGACCCGAGGTTTAAATTCAGCGGCTCCTCCGGGAGTGAGCGCTACATATGTATTTCATATAGGCAAATACCAACAGGGTAATTCAAAGAGAATCGAAAAGTCACCGCACGCTCGGTGACTTTTCGTTCTCTTCAATTCGGCTCGTTTTGCCGATCCCATTTCAGCGACCCTGAGGTGTATTCAGCAAGCACCACAGGGCCCCCGAATTGCAGGGAAAGGTCGCCGCAAACCAGCCGAAAACTAACCGCAAAACCCGGGGAATGCACGCCGAAAACACCGCAAAAACATCTGGATTAACCCGCCGAAAACACCGGAAAAACCCGAGCAGGAGCCGATCACAGGCAGCGAAGCAGCCTGAAAAAGCCGACACCGCAGACGAGTGAAGTGAATAAATTAGAAAAACAGTTTGCTTGAATGTTTGAAAAGTGAAACGCTGTTTGCAAAGAAACTACTGAGCGAAAATGTCTGAAATTAACATATGATCCAATGAATGATAATAAAAAGGGCTGTTACAGAAAAAATAAGTAAACTTAGAAAAGAAAAAAAAAAATCGGAATTTAAAGAAAAAAAAAAATCCAGAAAAATGATTAAAATATCCTAAAAAATCTATAAATAAAGAGACTCTTTACTGCAGAATATTTTAATGAATGTTTTATTAGATATTGAATTAAAACGGGAATATTTTTAACATTGAAGCCTAAGGGATTCGCCTGAATAAACCTGCCGAATTAAACCACCGAATGGCAGGGCATTTCGGGAACCTTTCACTGCTGGTTTGTGTTCTCTGAATAGCCGAAGCATTGCTTCTCTATGGTGATTCACTACCCTCGAACAGGCACCGAACAGCCACCATATGTGCAGGCAATTCGCCAGGATTTGGCGAATTGCCTGCTCTCTGGATAGCCGAATGGCCAGGAAAGGTAACCAAACGCTGATTTTCAGCGTTTGGTTAACTTTCTCCAGCCATTCGGATCTCTTTGGATAACCCTGAAAGAGATCAATGTTGACCTATTCATTAACAGGGCTTTACAAAGGACACAAGGTCATCCAGTGAGACAGGAGGAAAGAAGATAACGTCAAACGCAAAGGTTTTGCTTTTTTACAGTAAGAACAATAAATATATGGAATTTACTTCTTAAAGGTGTTGTTTTATCCCTTTCAATCAATGCTTTAAAAAAGGTGTGGGTTCTTTTTTGGTGTAATATAATAGAGACAATATTCATCCAGGGAGAAATCCCATTTCCATTATGGAGTCAAAAAGTCATTTATTTTCTGTTGTAGGTACAATTAGGAAATGCATCAAAAGGGTTTTTTTCTGTCACGTTCTGGAGAAACAGCAGACGCAGAGATATGAAGAATGTTGGACCTGATGGACATTGGTCTTTATTTCAACCAAAGAAAGAACCGGACACATCAGGTGGATATGTTGCAAATAGGACCAGGGTTTTATTGGAAAATGCAAAGTTCAAGGACCTACATGAAGCATCTTAAAGGGTTAACCAACCACACACTGCTTCCTGGGATGTTCAGAGAGATCGTTCGATTATTCTCACTCGCATTCTGCCAGGTATTCCGCTTTCTGGAAGGAGAAAGGTTAATTGATTAGCTGTGATTGCTCGACTAAAGTGCAGCTTGTGTAATTTTGATTTTACGTAGCAGAGGTTGCACCATCCAATTCAAAGAATTTGCCCTTGTGAAAGGGTTAAAGTTTGATCTGTAACGAAAAACCAAGAAGAACATATTTGTGACGATAAGGAGCGCCAGGCTGCTTCCTAATCTCATTGTCTCCTCATCTGTTTTTGGAACATGTTGTGTTCGGGGATTTTTTACGTGAAGCACCCAGAATGTCTTGCAAAGAAGAAAAGAAAGCGCATTCTCACTGAGATGGGATAAATCCTGTCGCGGAGTTTACAGTTTTCAGGAAATTGTTGAATACACAATGAAAAAGTCGCGGAATTGTCAAACTTTAGTTTGTTGTCCAACACTACAATCAGCCAGATTTACTGGAGTTTCCTACCAGATTTAAGGGGTTATTTAGACTACACCGAAATTTCAGTGCTCTCTCATTTGGCGCACTTTGGTCAGCGATTTCAGTTCGCAGACCTTGGGGGCCCCCCCGAACCACAGGGCCCCCAAAGTGTGCCGAATGGTATCCGCCAAATGCCGCTGAACAGCCTGCCGAAGGCCACCGCCGAAGGCCAACGCCGAATGCCGCGTAGACAGTTGATGATCTGTCAAATGACACTGAACACCGCCGATCAGTCGTCGAACGCTGCCGAAAAAAGCCGATCAGCCACTGAATGCGACCAAGCTCGTAAAAAAAATAAAAAATAGAAATAGAACTCTGCTATTTTAGTTTGTTTTTGTTCGAAAAAATAAAAATGCATCAAAGTACATGGAAGTCATGTTTCAACAGGATTTGAAGACATGTTTTATTGTACGACCCAGACAAATTATACAGTATATCCTTTTTTCGGCAGACTCATAATTTATCATTATTATATGTATATGTCATGTTCTGTCAGAATGCTATAGCAAAAATTGTAAAAAAAATTGAATTTCCATAAAAATTTTACAGCGTGTAAAATTTTTTTTTCACATTTTATTATCCAAGCCTTTGCGGCTACATATTCTATGAGGTATGCTTGTTAAAAAAATTAGAAATGGGAACCCGATACTGTATTTTTCTGAGAAAATAAATAATTTTAACTAAAACTGAAAAAACTAAATTTTTCTTTAGTGTAGCACCATTGTTCACATTATAATTTAAAAGTGAACAATATTGTTGCATTAATAAATAAAAAATTAATTAAAATTTTTATTTATTCATTAGATTTTTTTAAATATTTTGTTACACGAAACCTGATCATGTTTGGGATCATTGGAAAGGCCATGCTCTGGCAGCCACCACCGATCGGGAGACACAGGGGTCCAAATGACCCTCCCCTATTGCCACCATAGGGATTTCAATAGGAAATCCCTGTGCAGCTAGGTGTTAATTCCCTAACTGATGTCTTTGCGCCCATGCACGATGATGTCAGTGGGCGGGGAAGGCCCAGAGGCTAGGTTGACATCCAAGTTGTCAGCCACCTCCGGGAGATATTTGCGATCCGGCACCGGATCGCAGACTGGGACCTAAGGGGTTAGTGACCTTTCCAGCGATAACTATCTTTTTACTCTGTGTTCTCCTGATCGGGAGGAAGAGGGGTCCAAAGGACCTCCACCCCTGACTTTAAGGCACTCTCCCGACTCTGCAGGAGGGGCACCTGAAACTGACATCATTGACATCCAGTATATGTTTTGATATGGAATATAGTGCATACGAAGATGACCTACCAAGCCAGTTTGGGCACAACATGTTGGACAAACACGAGGAGCCACTTTTGTTTTACTTAAGGTTTTGGGCTTGCGCAACGTTTGCTTGTGTTCTGCTTCAAAAGTGCGTTTGGCTTTGATAGCTTGGCAGCCCTTGTGAATGAGGCCATGCCAGGTGGAACAGTTGTACAGTAAGTCAACGATTCCCAGTTGGCTATATCAATGTCAAGTGAGTTCAGGGAGGCCTTGGGTGGATCTGTATAGATTTTCTCCTGTCCTCCACGTGAAGGTCTATCAGCAGAAAGTTCCCTATATAGGAGCTGTGTAGGTACAGTTGTGTTCAAAATTATTCAACCCCCAATGCTGTAAAGGGTTTTAGGGAATTTAGTGTACATTTGTAATTGTATTCAGAATGAAATCCTCCAAGGACTTTTTAAAGAACCATATGCAACTAAAATGACATCAATTGGTTTTGTAATACAGTAGTAAATGTTTCTTTTGTGAATTCTTCATTGACACAATTATTCAACCCCTTAAAGACTACCACTCTTAAGAACAGAGGTTCATTCAAGTGTTTTCAATCAGGTATTGAAAACACCTGTGGATGTCACGGAGCAGCAATAAAGCATAATAAGCACCAATTAGGCAGCTTTAAAATGACTGTGATACTCAGCTCCTTCTAGACATTTACTGGTGTGGTTACAAACATGGTGAAGTCAAGAGAATGGTCCAGGAAGACAAGAGAAGAGGTGATTACTCTTCACAGGAAGGGCAATGGCTATAAGAAGATTGCAAAGATGTTAAACATACCAAGAGAGACCATAGGAAGCATCATTCGCAAATTCAAGGCAAAGGGCACTGTTGAAACGCTACCTGGTCGTGGCAGAAAGAAGATGCTGACTTCGACTGCTGTGCGTTACCTGAAGCGTAGAGTGGAGAAAAGTCCCCGTGTGACTGCTGAGGAACTGAGAAAAGATTTGTCAGATGTGGGTACTGAAGTTTCAGCTCAGACAATACGGCGCACACTGCGTAATGAAGGCCTCCATGTCAGAACTCCCAGGCGCACCCCCTTGCTGTCTCCAAAGAATAAGAAGAGTCGACTGCAGTATGCCAAAAGTGATGTGGACAAACCACAGAAGTTTTGGGATAGTGTTCTGTGGACTGATGAAACAAAATTAGAACTGTTTGGGCCCATGGATCAACGCTATGTTTGGAGGAGGAAGAACAAGGCCTATGAAGAAAAGAACACCTTGCCTACTGTGAAGCATGGCGGGGGGTCAATCATGCTTTGGGGCTGTTTTGCATCTGCAGGTACAGGGAAGCTTCAGCATGTGCAAGGTACCATGAATTCTCTTCAGTACCAGGAGATATTGGATGACAATGTGATGCAGTCCGTCACAAACCTGAGGCTTGGGAGACGTTGGACCTTTCAACAGGACAATGATCCCAAGCATACCTCCAAGTCCACTAGAGCATGGTTGCAGATTAAAGGCTGGAACATTTTGGAGTGGCCATCGCAGTCAACTGACTTAAATCCGATTGAGAACTTCTGGTGGGACTTAAAGAAAGCAGTTGCAGTGCGCAAGCCTAAGAATGTGACTGAACTGGAGGCTTTTGCCCATGACGAATGGGCGAAGATACCCGTAGATCGCTGCAAGACACTTGTGTCAAGCTATGCTTCACGTGTAAAAGCTGTTATAACTGTAAAAGGATGTTGTACTAAGTACTAAGATTGAATGTCACTTGGGGGTTGAATAAAACTGATAATGATGTGAGCACAGAAAAGACATTTGTGGTTATTTCATTATAAATGTTATGTTATATTTGTCTGACCTACACGTGCCTCTTTGATTTAATTGTAAGCAAGATGACTGAATGATCAAAATCAATGTCAAACTGGCCAAAACACTCAATTTCAGTGGGGGTTGAATAATTTTGAACACAACTGTATATGTTCATCCGGCGTACATCTCACATGACCTGCCTACCTGGTTTGTGTGCTCATCAGCAGTGTGTGTGGACTGATGGTAGACTTGCTCTAGACTAGAAAGAACTTAGAAGTTTCAATACTTAATATAGAGCTTGCTGACCCAAGGGGAAATCAATAATGATTCCTTATGTCTTCTTTGTCTTGCAACTAGAAAATGGTTCACTGAATCAACTTTTTTTTCTAAAAAAAATTTAGTCACCAGCCTTAACAATACAGAAAAAAGTTGAACCAGATGGACCAGAATCTTCATTTAATTTTTTCAATATATCATTATTAAATACACAAGGCAAAGGCATTTTTTTTTTTCAAATGTGAAGCAAAAATTAAAAGGAGTCCATAACGACATTGAAGTACATTAGGAGTAGCGCATCTTTGCAGAAATGAAATGGATATTCAATGAGTGTGAGCTCTGTATATATCCACGCACACCGGAATGTGTCGGTCACAAGTGGTGGGTGCATGCAGGGCCAATGGCACTCACAGCGAACTGCAAGCTTTGCCAGATTACACAATAAGTAAACAGTGCATGAAAATCTCTGAGGTAAAAGACAGGAGGATAGTGAAATCATCAACTCCTAACTTAAAAATTCTGCTGAGAATCATTTCCAAACTGCATCACTTCATGAATATTTAGCAGCACTCTGCTTCATCAGCTTTAAATAATTCAGGATGTGAGGTGGCTGTGACCGCGATGCTATCTTATAAGATATACAAAAACTAGAATGGCTGCGCTCAACCTGAACATGCATTTTTTTATAGGGGTGCTTCGTAGACCAATGAACAAAACATACCAAATTCATAGCACTCCACATTAATATAGATTTAAAGATTCTAAAAAAACACCTGGTTTAGGTACACTATATTGCCAAAAGTATTCGCTCACCCATTCAAATAATCAGAATCAGCTGTTCCAATCACTTCCATGGCCACAGGTATATAAAATCAAGCACCTAGGCATGCAGACTGTTTTTGCAAACATGTGAAAGAATGGGTCGCTCTCAGGAGCTCAGTGAATTCCAGCGTGGAACTGTGATAGGATGCCACCTGTGCAACAAATCCAGTCGTGAAATTTCCTCGCTCCTAAATATTCCACAGTCAACTGTCAGCTGTATTATAAGAACGTGGAAGTGTTTGGGAACGACAGAAACTCAGCCACGAAGTGGTAGGCCACGTAAACTGACAGAGCGGGGTCAGTGGATGCTGAGGGCGCATAGTGCGAAGAGGTCGCCAACTTTCTGCAGAGTCAATCGCTACAGACCTCCAAACTTCATGTGGCCTTCAGATTAGCTCAAGAACAGTGCGCAGAGAGCTTCATGGAATGGGTTTCCATGGCCGGGCAGCTGCATCCAAGCCATACATCACCAAGTGCAATGCAAAGCATCGGATGCAGTGGTGTAAAGCACGCCGCCACTGGACTCTAGAGCAGTGGAAATGCATTCTCTGGAGTGATGACTTGTGCTTCTCCATCTAGCAATCTGATGGACGAGTCTGGGTTTGGCGGTTGCCAGGAGAACGGTACTTGTCTGACTGAATTGTGCCAAGTGTAAAGTTTGGTGGAGGGGGGATTATAGTGTGGGGTTGTTTTTAAGGAGCTGGGCTTGGCCCCTTAGTTCCAGTGAAAGGAACTCTGAATGTTTCAGCATACCAAGACATTTTGGACAATTCCATGCTCCCAACTTTGTGGGAACAGTTTGGAGCTGGCCCCTTCCTCTTCCAACATGACTGTGCACCAGTGCACAAAGCAAGGTCCATAAAGACATGGATGAGAGAGTCTGGTGTGGATGAACTTGACTGGCCTGCACAGAGTCCTGACCTCAACCCGATAGAACACCTTTGGGATGAATTAGAGCGGAGACTGAGAGCCAGGCCTTCTCGTCCAACATCCGTGTGTGACCTCACAAATGCGCTTCTGGAAGAATCGTCAAAAATTCCCATAAACACACTCCTAAACCTTGTGGACAGCCTTCCCAAAAGAGTTGAAGCTGTTATAGCTGCAAAGGGTGGACCAACGTCATATTGAACCCTATGGATTAGGAATGGGATGTCACTTAAATTCATATGCGAGTCAAGGCAGGTGAGCGAATACTTTTGGCATTATAGTGTATATGTGATAGAGATTTGGTTAGAAAATATGATCATACATTGCAAAAGCTTACCTTGATGTCACTGTACTCCACCTGAGCAGGCCCAACGTTATGCCAACCTATTGACTACTCTTGCGAGGTAAAGGCACTTAGGGCTCTATTCCCTGGTTAGCGCTAACATGGGGACTGTTCTGTTTCCACGGTGGCTTTGTAGAAACAGACAGCTTCAACTCCGATGAAAGGCATATACAGATATTTATTTCCAGGCATTCATAATCAAAACTTACAGTTATTGAAAAGATTCATCTGGATCATTTATATTATGTTCTTTTATACGGTGTGAAAAAAGGGTAATTTCACTCCCATGTGGAGAGAGAGCGCATGCTGCAGCTTCTCCTGGAGTCACTTCCTGAAAAAACAAGCCTTTTTTCCTCCCAGCATGCAAAGCTTCTCAGCACCAATTAGACACATAGATCTGATCACATGTCATAAAACTACAATTCCCAGAAGACATTTCCCTTAAGAAGTCCGTTCCCAATTCCTATAATACTATCTCTTAAAATTACTGACTATTCTCAGGCTGCTCTAGTCAGCACACTCCCCGCCTGGAATTATAAAATTCCACTACTTACTAACTGTTAACTGAGATAAAGAAAGGCATAGCATCAAACAGTGGAAACAATGAGTTATAAACAAAGCATGTAAAGCTTGAGGTCCAATCTTCCAGTTCAGTCTTCTTGAGCAGCAGTACCAGATCGGTAATTGGCCTGGTATAAAGCTTCTTGGCAAAGGTCTGCTGGTCGTCACCTGATTCCTTCAGCTTCATGATTTGCACTTCGACCTGGCAGACTAGTCCATCGTCTCTAGGTAAGACTTGGTGCACAAGTCCCATAGGCTTGGAACCTTCTTATAGAGTTCCATACCAAGACACTCGATTGGCAGGTTAGCCATCAACTGGTTGCAAGTTCCACCTCGCTGCTTATGACAAGGTAGGCACTTATGCAGGACAGTAGCAATGAGCCTTTTGCCTCCCACAATCCAGAGTTCAGCAGCCCTAACAGCTCCTTCTGTAAAGTGTCTGCCTTGATGGTGGACAGTTTCGTGGTAGTGTTGAACCAGCAGGTTCGCCACATGGTGACGAGCGGGAAGGATAATAGGATGTTTAGTTTTTGAGTCTATTGCAGCCTTTTCCAGACGTCCCCCTACTCGTAACATGCCGTGGCTATCAAGATACGGGTTTAGCTTCAGAAGTGGGCTAGATTTTGGGATGGACTGTGTAGCATGATCTGCAGGGTTCTGGTCTGTTGGCAAATGTCGCCAATGTTCAGGCTCTGAAGGTTTTCTTATTTTGTCTAGTCTGATGCTTACGTAAACATAAAAGCGCCTGCTTCGGTTGTGGATGTAGCCCAGCACCACCTTGCTGTCCGTGTAGAAGGTGGTGGTTTGTAGCTCAAGGTCTATAGTCTTTTTTTATCAGGTCAGCGAGCTCCATGGCCAATACAGCGCCGCAGAGTTCTAACCTTGGTAAGGTGTGACCTTGTTGTGGTGCTAGCTTTGTCTTTTCCCATGACGAAACTGATGTGAATGTTGTTCTCCCCACCGTAGGTCCTGCTGTATCCTACAGCTGCTATTGCCTTAATCGACGTATCTGAAAAGATGTGCAGCTCTTTTTTCACTGCGGCTGCGGGCGAAAAGGGAATGTATGTGTGTTGAACACTAACATTTTCGAGACGGCTCAGGGAGGCACGCCATTTCTCCCATTCTTGCTTCTGGTCTGGTGGAAGTGGCTCATCCCAATCTTTGATGTTTTGGGGGAGCGTACATAGAAGAAGCCTCCCTTGGATCGTCACAGGTGCGGCAAACCCTAGAGGGTCGAACAGGCTGAAGAGGCGAGAGCTTGTTCATGGTTGCTTGGCAGGTGCTGCCTGGGTATGCGAAAGGGTAATGGGGCTACTCAGCTCCTGGTGGCATCCTGTTGGAGCTCTTTATCCCTGACCTGCAAAAGGTCTTTGTCCTCTATTGACCAGGCTAGGTCATTATCTTCTTTGCTGGTCTGGAACACTGTTGCTTCTAAAGCAGGATTGTTTGTTGAAGTCGAGAAGTGTTCGCGACTCTTTTTCAAGTGGGATGCTCTCCCATTACTGAGAATGGAGGTTGCGAAGACGTTGACCTGTGTTGGGGCCTGCAGTCGATCGACGCAAACCGTTCTTAAGATGGCCCATCCGAGTGCAGACTTACGGCAAACGGAGAACCTGCTGGGCCTCTAACTTGATCATATTGAATGAAAGCTTCAGAGGCGTCCAATCCCAACAAGAGCAGGATTTCAGCTTCGGGGTCTAGGGCAGGAAAGAGGCTAGCCATGTGTTTTAGGTGAGGTATATTTGGCACGTCACAGCCTTCTGCCATTATTAAGGAGACTCACGAAATTGCCTAAACACTTTTAAAATTGTCAATGCAATTCATTGTGTGCCTCTGGGGAGCGCTGCTGGAGTGCGTTGCAGCTGGCGCAGTTCACCTTGTGGCCTCTGGGGAGCGCTGCTGGAGTGCGTTGCAGCTGGCGCAGTTCACCTTGTGGCCTCTGGGGAGCGCTGCTGGAGTGCGTTGCAGCTGGAGCAGTTCACTGTGTGGCCTCTGGGGAGCACTGCTGGAGTGAGTTGCGGCTGGAGCAGTTCACCTTGTGGACTCTGGGGAGCGCTGCTGGAGTGCGTTGCAGCTGGTGCAGTTCACCTGGTGGCCTCTGGGAGCGCTGCTGGGGTGCGTTGCAGCTGGAGCAGTTCACCTTGTGGACTCTGGGGAGCGCTGCTGGAGTGCGTTGCAGCTGGAGATGTTCACCTTGTGGCTTCTGGGGAGCGCTGCTGGAGTGCATTGCAGCTGGAGAAGTTCACCTGGTGGCCTCTGGGAGCGCTGCTGGGGTGCGTTGCAGCTGGAGCAGTTCACCTTGTGGACTCTGGGGAGCGCTGCTGGAGTGCGTTGCAGCTGGAGAAGTTCACCTTGTGGCTTCTGGTGAGCACTGCTGGAGTGCGTTGCAGCTGGAGCAGTTCACCTTGTGGCCTCTGGGGCGCACTGCTGGAGTGCGTTGCAGCTGGAGATGTTCACCTTGTGGCTTCTGGGGAGCGCTGCTGGAGTGCATTGCAGCTGGAGAAGTTCACCTTGTGGCCTCTGGGAGCACTGCTGGAGTGCGTTGCAGCTGGAGCAGTTCACCTTGTGGCCTGAGAAGCACAGCTTGAGTGAGTTGCATCTGGTGCAGTTCACTTTGATATAAACTTCACAAAGGGCCTTTAGATGTAGTTGCATAAAGTAAAGGTAAAACAGTCTTTCTTTGTTTCAAAGGCAGAGGGGATTAACATTCAAATGGAGCATGGGAATGAATTTATTCAGGCCTTTTTTCACTGTTCTGTCCCCACGGTGGCTTTGTAGAAACAGCTTCAACTCCGATGAAAGGCATATAAGATATTTATTTCCAGGCATTCATAATCAAAACTTACAGTCATCGAAAGGATTCATCTGGATCATTTATATTCTGTCCTTTTATACGGTGTGAAAAAAGGGTAATTTCACTCCCATGTGGAGAGAGAGCGCATGCTGCAGCTTCTCCTGGAATCACTTCCTGATGTACACGCCCTTCTTCCTCCCAGCATGCAAAGCTTTTCAGCACCAATTAGACACATAGAGCTGATCACATGTCATAAAACTACAATTCCCAGAAGACATTTCTCTTAAGAAGACCGTTCCCAATTCCTATAATACTATCTCTTAAAATTACTGACTATTCTCAGGCGGCTCTAGTCAGCACAGGGACATTAACAGGGAAAATCTGCGCCTACACTTTCACTGTAGCTTCCCCATTTTAGCATGATATTCCGGGGCAGGCGCTGTCTCGCACCTTGACCTGGAACGAAGCGCTAACCCCTGGGATATCTGTAGTAACGCTTCCACGCTGACGGGAGTATCACCTCCTGGAGTACATAGGATTCCATAGAGGTTTCCGCTTCCGGACCACGAGCCCTTCGCGATCTGGCTCCTGCAAGATCGAACAGTGCCGCGGAGTGATCGTGCAGGGAGACTGAAAACGAATTCTTTACAGTCTCACTCTGCTCCCGGCGGCCAGAAGCGTCAGATCGGGCCACCGTTCTCGCCGTGGGATAAGAGGTGAATATGGGATTTATGGGGGGTTTTTAGGGGGTGCTAAATGATTCTGCAAATGTGGAATCATTTAGCATCAGTTTTTAGATGTAGCTAAAATTTTGCCTTGTGCGCCCCTGTGGTAATAATTAGCGCTAGCACTTTGTAATACCTTACTTATCTTAACGCTAATTAATGATTGCGCTCCCCATGTTAATTATAGGATGCGCATAGTACAGTAAGCTTGCGCAAGCTATTGCAATCACTGATGCGCTAACAGATTTCTTACGGGTTTAGCGTCAGGTAGGTAATATGGGGGGCGTGCGTTAAAGTCACTTATCCTGGCGGTAACGTTTACACATCTGAACGCTAACGTTAGCATTCACTAGAGAATAAGGCCCTTACTTGGGACATAGGTACTAGGCTTGCGCACCGATTTTTTTTTCGGTTCGATTCGGTTCGATTTTTCGGATTTTTAAACTTTTCGATTCAGCTCGTTTCGACCGATTTCTGTTTCGATTCGGTTCGGCTCGATTCGTTTTTAGTGTACTTTTTTTTCGGAATATCGACCATTTTTCGGATTTTCGTGTCACTTAGCTCGTTTTTTGTATCGACTTTTCGTGATTTCGGAAATTTTCGTTTTTCCGAATTGTACATGTTTTTGGAATTTCAACCATTTTTTGTATTTTCGTGTCACTTAGCTGGTTTTTTGTATCGACTTTTCGTAAGTTCGGAAATTTTCGTTTTTTCGGAAAGTCTGTTCTCCTCGTTTCAAAGCAATAAATTTCGATTTGACACATTTCAAGTCCATTTGAAAATTCCGAAAATATTTCGTTTCGGCTCGGAAAACTTTTCGGATCTGCCATTTTCGGATCTAAAAATTTTCGGCCGCATCCGAAAACACGAATCGGGAAATTTCGTGAAAATTCCGAAATTCTGAAACCCAAAACGCACATCCCTAATAGGTACATGTTCCTGGGGTTCCCAGCAGATGAAGACCTGCTATGGTGGACGTCCGGCAGGCTTATGCAATGTTTGATCATATTTTGTACCCAAATCCCCATCATTTGTTCCTAAAATGAGTGGTTTTAAAATCTTTAAATCTGTATTATAGTGGAGTGCTCTGAATTTTATATGTTGTATTCATTGGTCTCAGATGCCCACTCATGAAAAATGTATGGTCAGGTTGAACCCAGCCTTTCTAGTAGTGTATTATATTTTGGGGTCTGACCACACTTTGGTTTTTCACATGTGCCTCGTTGCATTTCTCTTCGCACTTTGATCTGCCAGGGACGTCAGAAGGATGTATATCATAAGTGCGTATATTTCACAAGAGCAGTCATTAGGTTGGCATCGAGTAGGACCTGGCGCGGTGGAGCACATTGACATTCTGGCTGGCTTATGCAATGTATGATCATATTATGTAACCAAATCTCCATTGGTTATTGCTAAGCCAAGTGTATTTAAACCTTTTAAAACTACATTAAAGTGGACTGCTCTGAATTTGGTATTTTCCTGTCTTATATGATGTGAATGGTTAAGTGAGGAAAAAAGACATTTGTATGATCAGTTTAAAAAAAAAATCACTATACTGCAGGATGTTCTATTCGAATACAAGTTACTTCTTTTGCATTTAATGGGATTTTTTTTTAACAATTCAAATCCAATCTATTTTTTCTTAACCCTTTCACTACCAGCAATGTACATATATGATATAGATTTGAATTACAGTTTTAAAAAAAATGAACAATAACATATACTGTATGCCTATTTGCATTTTTTTTTTTTTTAAGCAAGATTAGTATTCATCTTGAGGAGTAACTAAACTCTCTGAGATCTCACTCCTCTCACCCTGTATTAGACATTATGCCACGAACAGCTTTTATGTTGAGATTCTATTGGATTTTTTTTGGAAGCTGCATTGCAAATCTCATTATGATTATTACAAATACCGACAAGCAGGATTTCTGACTTTTTTATTAGCATTTCTGCCTGTACACTGATAATACAGAGTCCCCGTTTGATATTGTTTGAAAAAAGATATGGCTGGGATGAAAGGTTCCAAACGCTAGATGGTGTCACTTGTCGTTTCACAAAGGAACACCTCAATAATTACAAATGGTCACATGTATTTTAATCTTATAATTTTTTTTCAAAACTGATATTTTAAGCTACATTGGATAACCTCTTAACGCCGTGGGGTGTGCTATGCCGTCCTGGCAGCAGGTTGGCCTGAACACCGCGGGACAGCATAGCACTACCCGCTGGCTCCTATTGCACACCTCCTAACTCGTCCCCCAGCCAGCAAACATCTCACGTCATTGGCTGCCAGCTCTTCTGATCTCAACCCTTCATTCTATGTCAAATAGTTTTACATTTCAAAAAGGAACCACAACTGAAAGTGTCCTGAAACACAATGGGCTACATTACATTCCTAAAGCTAAAATGGGTACGCTAACAGGGAAAACCTGTATCTGCAGGTTTGCCCGTAGCGTCCCCATTTTAGCTTTAGATTCCAGGGCAGGCGCTACCACAACACCTTGCCTGGAACAAAGCGCTACTCTCGGTAGCGCTTCCACGACTATCATCTCCTGGAGTCAAAAGGACTCTATGGAGGGTTGCAATGCCAGGCCATGAGCCCTGCGCGATCTCGCTTTCACAAGCAGGTGAGACAATAAGTCTAGCTTGGAAACTAGAATCTTTGGCCTCAGCATCAGAACAGTGAATCTTCCCTTGTGCTTCTCTTTGTGGAGAGCTTTTTCTTTTAATATATCACCTTCCAATTGTCTCAATCCTACGGACTAATTCTGTAATTAAAAACAGTCAGCAGATGTTTCACCATATCAGGCTTTAAATTCTTTGAATTCTTGGGTCCATGGTGAGAAATATCACCCTGGCTTAAATGATCATTGAGCAAAAAAAAAGGGAAAGCAGAGGGTGACAGTGTCAGCATCATAAACAGATCCACTGGAGTTTTTAATGGAATGCTATAGGATTAAAATAGGAGGGAATAAGAAACATTAACCTCACTTGTCCTGACCCCCTCCATACTACCCCCTCCCATTTAAACATTTTTATTTCCCTTTTATTATTATTATTTCCCTTTTACTTTGGGTGGGGCTGGTACCCAAACTACTCTACGCCCAGGAAACCTGAGCTGAAGGATCCCAAAGCTGAGGTTCTATGTAGGACTAAGTCCATGCATTGGGTTGGCTGAATCAGCCCTCCCCGCCCAACCTCAAAGGGGCAAGAGGAAGCAGAGAAATCACAGCATTCTGACCAAGATTGGGTGCTCACACTGCGTAGAGACTGAGTCCCTTTAACAATAAAGATTACAAAGGCTATACTACTTAATGCTTATTTTTCAAGTCAATTTCTATTTAGGAGAGTGGGAGCTTGGTTGTGACACAATCTGTGTCACCGGCATCGGCGCCCCCAAAAGGAACTGGCTTGCATGCTGTTCTGCGAATCAGAGCTGCTAATATACGGCTGCATGAGCGCTTGAGTAGGGGATTACAAAACCCTAAATTTAGCTATTTAAGGGAAATCATTTAGCACCAGGGCTTCTGGGAAAGTATTCTTGGCAGAATTCCATTGTGGGCCGAGTATGGCGAGCTACCATGGAACAGCTCATCATTATTCTAGAGCTGAGCCTTTATGAACTGGTCCCGTACAAAGCACAGGAGCCATTAATGTACTGTAAGGAGCCGCAAGTAAATATCAAGGCTCGTTAAGGGTATTAGAGCCCAGCAGTGTTTTCCCCTACAAAGGGGACAAAAAAGATAAGTAATCTAGTGATACATTTGCTTTTCCCATGGATGTACAGTTGACCTTATGTGAACATTTGACCTCTATTGACTTTTGAAACCCCATGACAGATAAATTGAATGAATAGATCAAGTGGGATACTAGAGATAATCTAACAAATAGGAGATAAACCGAAATGTGAAAACAGAGTGAAGAATTCCCATTTCATTAAGCATTGACAGCTGAGGCAATGAGCTCAACAAGAGGCCACAACTCTCAGGGTTGATGCCATGATGGTTTATAGTGTGGATAATGCTTCTCATTTTAGCTGAAGATGTACATTTTAAGAGAAGGACATCATTATGACTTATGATTTTAAAATTCCTGCTTGAGACATTTCACAGACTCTGACTGCTGGACATTTTCTAAATGCCAGGATTCCAGACGCGTTTTACATCTAGGGCACCAGGTTATCCCCTCTGCGTTATTTTAACCTCTTCTGCTTAAAGCGACACAGAACTCCAATATATGTAGCTGTCTGTGACTGGGTGAGAGGAAGAGAAAAGTGGATCGATATTTTTGCCTCCCTCTGTGATTTTCCATCATCAGCTGATCCCTGGAAACTCTTAAGTCGCCCACTGATGACCGGTCATCCGCAAGGAGATAAAATAAAGACTCAACACAATAATAACTCCAACTACTTTATACTGTGGAATGATATGTATTTATTATCGGCCACAGCTACAACCCCCACCAAATATAAAATAACATATAAACAGTAAAATAACAGACAGTGCTGACGGGGTACTCCACACTTCCTCCATACCTCTTAACTCCGCTCCCATACTTCTAATCCGCCGAATTCCACCTTAAATCAAGAAACCCTACCTCAGCACTGCCTACCAATCCCCGCTGTGACAAAGGGGAAAAATTAAAAAACCCGATATTCTACCCCACCCCAATATTAAGCTCTATCTAAAGGGAGGGAGGGTGGGGATCTTGTTCTCTCAGTTACCTCAGGAGAAAAAGGAGCGCAGAACCACTGAGCACGTGCCTTTTATCTCCCCCTGGAAACCTCGCCCCTCTACTTCCCGCTCTAACTCCTATACCATCTAAAAAATCCTCCTTGCGTGCTGGCATCAGGGGCAACTTAAGGGCCCTCCACCTGAGTTGCTCCAGGCCTTCAAATCCAGGGGTCAAATGTAGTCCCCCCCACATTTTTTTCATTTGGCTCACACATTGAAACGTTTTATGTGTTTGCTTGCTAAATCACAATAAATGTTATAAACCTGATATATAGATTTACATATGAATGTGATGGGTTGAGTGGAAGATGACAAAAATGAATTAGGGGGCAGAAATTTGGGTGATCTCCCTCACCAGTAATTTTTAGTACTTGACCCCTGCTCAAATCTATGATGTCATATGTCAGTATGACATCCTCCAGGCCCATGCAAGAATTCTTAGAAAGTCTATACACCATAGCCACGTGAACAAACTGGGATCTCCCATAGATTTCAATCTGATACCTCCTACAACGGCAAAGACATAGCAGAGGAGGCACAATTAGGCCGGGGTCAGAGGCTTTCAGCTCGGCTATAGCGTGTGGCCGGCCCTGTCAAAGCATCACAACACTGCGATGAAGGCTGGTGCGCTCATCTGACTTAGATTGACCCCATTGTTTCTACTCTGTTACCTTTTTAGACTTTGGGAAATGGGAAAAGTAAATCTGTAATCAAGGTTATTGAAGAGCATTAACAGTTTGCCACGGAGAGGGGTTAGTCAATAGGCGCTGGTGTTTGGCAAAGTCGCAAACACCAGTGGAAATTTTCATTGTAACGCTGGCACATGTTGACGTTTCACAAAAGTATCAAATATCCCAAAAATATCCATACAGCGGCAGGAGAAGCTGCACAATGAAGCATGTCTTGTAGTTGTTTGGATATTTATTTTTGAGAAATAAATCTGTTGGTATTACTGAGTGATTTAGGATGGGGTCAGATGAGCGCACTATGTGCACCCGTACTGACGAGTCTCCCGGTGTCCGTCGCAGCGTTGTGACGCTTCGACGGGGCTGGCCACTCGCTATAGCGGAGCACGAAATTACGTGTGCTACAGAGGGCGTGCTGCGTCCAAGCTGAACGCCTCCCCGTCAAAGCGCTACGACGCACATTCGACAGGGCTGCAAAGCGCCATCCTCCATAGGAGGATCGAGCCTTGCAGCGCTGAGTTGAGGTGGCCAGACAGGCATCAGAGTGGAAGGAACGTCTACTCTCACCGACGTGCCTTCAGCTCTCAGAAACCCTCATCTGACCCCGGCCTAAAGTAGCAGCAAGCACAATAGCTTGAACCAAAAGGAAGTATTTGGGGAGAAAGGATAATAGGAGCTGCTCTAATAACCACAAATAAAAAATATTATTCGTTCTCACCATGAATAAGTGTGAAAGGGACACTCTAGGCCAGTGTTTCCCAAACCTATCCTCAAGAACCGTTGAAAGGTCAGGTTAGACAGATATCTGAAGCACAGCACAGGTGATATAATTTGCTGCTCAGTGATTGCAGGATTCAGTCTGCATTTCCCCCAAGGTGATCTGTGAAATCTGACCTGATGGAGGGTCCTGTGGACAGGGTTGGGAAACACTGCTCCAAATATTGAGACCACTCAATGGAATTTGAGTGGTCCCATTGCTGTAAACAACCTCACTGGAGGAGGGGGGCTCTCGGAGGGCTGATTCAATCCTCAGAGTTCAGCATGTCAGCTCCTCCCAGAATCTCAGATCACTGAGAGCTTCAGGGATCAGGACCTGGAAGTGGGAACCAATTTGGAGCATTGTGGTCACATGATATGATCCCGACTTGTGCGAAGCTGACAGCATGTCACATCCGGAGGAATAGGAGCCACCACTGCACTGGAAGAAAAGAAGGTTTCATTTTAAAGTCACACTGGGATACATTGGCGTTGTGGCAGGCTTGTGCAATGTATGATCATATTATGTAACCAAATCCCCACTGATTAATCCTAAATTAGGTGTGTTTTTTTTTTTTACTCTTACAATTATATTAAGGTATATAGTGCTGCAGATTTGTCATGTTACATTCATTGGTCTCAGAAGGGCCATTATGAAAAATACATGTTCAGGTTGAGCGCAGACATTCTGCTTTTATTTATTTGAACTCATTATCTGTATAATGCATTTAAATCACACGCATCATTTCCAGCACTAAAAGTACAAAACAAACTGTTATTACGGTAAGTGCGGCATTCAATGAACTAATATTGCCTCGAGGAAGCATACATCAGATGGTTACACCGAGATATCATTTGATATATGTGGTCTGAGAGGATTTTTTTTGGCCTTTGTGTGACATAAAACACAAATTGGGCTTCACGGATAACTTTAGATAATGTCATTTTGTTTTGGCCTGGGTTTTGAATGGGCTGTGCGCAGTCTGGAATGTGTTTTATCTTCACTTCACTCACACATTTAGAAAAAAAACTTCCCCTCCCTCACACCCCACACAATAGGGTGACTATTTGCATTGAACCATCCTTCCTTCCCAATCAAGAGATCAAGCAGATATGTAAACTCCATTCTTGCAGCTGAGCCCTGACTATCTGTGACAGAGTCCCCCCCCCCCAAGAAAAGATTATTATTGTAACTCAAATCAAATCAAAATAAGCTTTATTGGCAGGACCAAATACATTTTAGCATTGCCAAAGCATATGGGGAGGAGGGGGGGGGGGTAGTGGGACATATATATGGGGGGAATAGGCAAGTCCATGGACATTATCAGGGGTAAGGGATAATGTGAAGGGGGATGGGGGCGAGTCCGTGTTGGGGATTTATAAGTCCGGGATCTCTCATGTTCCTCTCAGTCGGTGACATTCTGTGACGTATTGGGCAGATATTTTCACCGCCGGCTCCTCTTCTCCCAGTGGAGTTTCCTCGTCTCTTCTATAGAGGTGAAGTCCGGGATGAGAGCGGAGAGTCTCTGGAAGTGAGTTTCCCTCAGTGCTGAGTACTTGGGGCACTGTAGGAGGAAGTGGACCTCATCTTCCAGGGCCTCCTGGTCACAATGCTGGCACAGTCTATTCTCCCTGGGTTTGAAGGTCTGTCTATGCCGCCCTGATTCAATTTCCAGGCTGTGGGCGCTCAGTCTGTACCGGCTCAGGATCTGTCTGTCCTTGGGGTCTTGTAGTACCTGCACAGTCAGTGATTTTCACAGTGCGCTGAAATAATCCTGACTCTTGTGGTTTCCTTTTTGTTTTTTATTTTTTTTTGCTGTAAATTAAATTAATGTTTAAGAGAATTCACCAGAACAACAGCAAGAGAAATCAAGAGAAAACAGAATATCAGGGTTATTCAAAGAGATCCGAATGGCTGCCGAAAGGAAACAAAATCAGCGTTCGGTTACCTTTCTTGGCCATTCGTCTATTCAAAGAGCAGGCAGTTCGCCAAATCTTGGTGAATTGCCTGCACATACGGTGCCTGTTCGTTCCTGTTCGAGGGCAGTGAATCCCCATAGAGAAACAATGCTTTGGCTATTCAGAGAACACAAACCAGAAGTGAAAGGTTACCGAAATGCCCTGCCATTCGGTGGTTTAATTCGGCAGGTTTATTCAGGCGAATCCCTTAGGCTTCAATGTTAAAAATATTCCCGTTTTAATTCAATATCTAATAAACCGTTCATTATAATATTCTGCAGTAAAGAGTCTCTTTATTTATAGATTTTGTAGGATATTTTAAGCATTTTTCAGGATTTATTTTTTTAAAAATAAATTCAGATTTTTTTTACATTTTTTTTTAACTTATTTTTTCTGTAGCAGCCCTTTTTATTATCATTCATTGGATCATATGTAAATTTCAGACACTTTCGTTCAGTAGTTTCTTTGCAAACAGCGTTTCACTTTTCAAACATTCAAGCAAACTGTTTTTCTAATTTATTCACTCCATCCGTCTGCGGTGTCGGCTTTTTCCGGCGGCTGCACTGCGTGTGATCGGCCCCTGCTCGGGTTTTTCCGGGGTTTTCGACGGGGTTAATCCAGATATTTTCTGTACGGGGTAATTCACTGTTCGGTACATATTCCATATGTTGCCTTTGCACGCATAATTTTAGCAACTCCTAAAAGCTGGTGTTAATGGCAAATCTGACCGACATGGCCGAAACCAAATACACCAGCCCAAAAAAATACAACAAAGTATAGTTACACATTCTACTCATTCCAAACCAATAAAATGGAGAAGTTTTGTGTGCTTTTATTATTGCTGCAGCATATATACTCAGATTGACTTTGACAGGCGCAAAAACTTAACGTGAGATAATTGTGGTTCTTAATTCTGATTGGCTGAATCGCGTGAAAAAAAATCAGTCGGCACACGGATTTCTGCGTGCAACGTTGCTGTTATTTTACGCGCGTTATTACTCGACGGATGAAAAAATGTGCGAGGATTGTAATTCCAGTGTTGACTTACGCGCATTAACATTTAACGCTTGCCGCACAAATTCACGCATTGCACGAGCGTTTTAACGCGAAGATTGTAATAGGGCCCTAGGTGTAGAGGACCCTGCTCCTAGGAGCTTACAGTCTTAGGCTAGGGTCAGACAAACGTGATTTCTACGGACTCTGCGTCCGTGCAGTACGGATGTATGTTAGTACGGAAGACGCAGTAGTGGCCACACAGTCCGTTTTTTCACTGACGTTATTTTTGACGGATGTAGGAGGGAAAATAAATTAAAATGCAAAACTATTATGTCCGTCAAAAATGCTGGACGTATAAATGCAGTCTGTCTGACCACGTTCCATCACTCACACACAAAGCTATGCGAACGTTACGGACGCAGCGCACTTTGTGCGGCCGTTCTAGGAGTTCTACGTTCTTGCCTAACTTGCGTCCGTTTGCCGCGGCCATTGTGCGTCCGCAGTTCAGTGCGGACGTACTGCGTGTGTGGGACTCCATCGGCCTTTATGTCATGCTATCACGGACGTACTTTTGTGCGCCATCACGGTCGTGAATGCTGCGCTCGTCTGACCGGAGCCTTAAGTTTACACCTGTCTTTGAATGTAGCCCGGCAAGTTTTAGGCTGCTGTCAGACGAGCGTAGTGTTCACGTCCGTGATTGCGCCTAAAAGTACGTCCGTGATCGCATGAAAGAAAGTCCATTGGAGCCTGACACACGAAGTACGTCCGCACTGAACTGCGGACGCATGACGGACGCTGCAAACGGACGCAGGTTAGGCAAGAACGTAATACTGCTAGAACGGACGTGCGGAGTGCGCCACGTCCATAACGTCTGCATAGCTTTGTGTGTGAGTGATGGAGCATGGTCAGACGGACTGCATTTATACGTCCAGCATTTTTGACGGACAGAATGTTTTTTCATTGTAATTTATTTTTCCCTCCTACATCCGTCAAAAATAACTTCAGTGAAAAAACGGACTGTGTGACCACTACTGCGTCATCCGTACTGACGATGTCCGTACTGCACGGACGTACAGTCCGTAGAAATCACGCTCGTCTGACCCTAGCCTTAGCCCACAGCCCCTTAACCAAAAGGCTTTCAGAGATGGTTCTTTTCTACCTTGAGCTTAAAAACCTCATTAAAGGGACACTACCACTTACATAAGCTGTAACTAGAGTACTTGTGCATTATTAACAAGATCAGCTAACAGAAAACATGCTGCTGTTTTTTTCTTTGAAGTAATTGCATGTAAAAAGGAAAAATAAATTCGTTTTTTTATCTCCTGTTTCCATTTTCTGGATTTTTCCATGATGCGACATTTACCAATATCTGTGCAAAAGCTTTTCTTTACTGCTCTTGTTTATTTAATTTATGGTATTTAACAGTCAATGAGGTGGAGGAGGAACTGTTTAGATAAGGTGGCAGGATGCAATTGTTCTCTAGGCTAACTGGGATAGAAAATGGCAGGTGAATGAGATAAAACAGGAAGCAAAAAAGACTTCTAATCTACCCCATGCGGATGTCCTTAGAATAAATCCCACGCAATACAATGATTTGAGTCTGTGATCAACCTATTCACTCAATTCTAAAGCCATTACCAAACAGTGAGGAGCAAGTGATGGAAAGATACTGTGAGGTGGCAGTTTACAACACAAAAAAATCACACAATGGATGCACCCAGTGACACCTATAGAGTAAAATATTTCCTTAACTAAACATACGAGAAAAACAAAGCACATGTAAGATATCAGTAACATAAAATAAACACAATAAGGAAATTGTTTTGACGGTAGTGGCCCTTTAACCACTTTGCTGCTAAGGACACGCTCAGCGCGTCCTGCCAAGTGCACCTCCTGTGCTATGGACGCGCTGAGCGCGTCCTAGCACAGGAGGCAGCAATCAGCCTGGATTCCGGCTGATTGCTGGCCCCCCGGTGCGGGCTGACATCTTGCATGTCAGCCCGGCACTCCGGGACCCTGGGGGGATTGCGGCGGCGCGATGACATCTATTTCAGGTGCCCCCCCCCCCACTAGTGCAGAGGAGGTGCCTGAAAGGAAGGGGGGGAGGTCCTTCGGACCTCTCTCCCTCCCGATCGCCGTAGTCCAACGGCTAAAGGCAGGCACGGTTTGGAAGGGCACAGCCTGCCTTCCAAACCGTGCCTGGCTTTAACCCCTTGGATGCCGGATCACGATTCGGCACCGAAAAGCTGTAAATAACAATGAACAACACCAATCCACAGCACAGTACCACCGCTATTCTTCCACATAAAGCGTTAATTGTGGCTATTCCCCAAATACAGTTGTTTTGATTCTGTTTGCAACACCATTGAATATACTTCAGCCGTCTCAATAGACTTGCCATACAACCTATGGTGAAAACAATGATAGTAACAGCACTAGAAAACTTCAACTGAAACACCAGTGGAAACTACAGTAAAAACTACAACCGAAAACACTGTGGAAATCGTATCGAAAACCACTGGCACTAATGATCCTGCTATCTAGTGCAATTCCTCTTGTCTTCCTCAACCCCAATCCCTCTAGACTGTAAGCTCCTATGAGCAGGGCCCTCTACACCTCTTGTTTCCAACCTATGTCCATTTATACGTATTTCGTTCCCTTTGGTTATTGTAAAGCGCTGCGGAAACTGTTGCGCTATATAAATGATGACAATAATAATAATAATGCTGAGCTCCACACTACAAACTTCGAGAGAAAATAGCAAGGAAAGGATAGCGAAAAATGCAGAGATTAAAGATGGAAGTTACCTAAATACAGAACTCATCTCACTGGGTTATTCAAAGGGAATCGAAAAGTCACCGACACGTTCGGTGACTTTTCGTTCTCTTCAATTCGGTGCAATTTGGCGATCCCATTTCGGCGACCCTGCGGTGTATTCAGCAAGCACCACAGGGCCGTCGTAGTGCAGGGAAAAGTCGCCACAAACCCGCCGAACACTCACCGCAAAACCTGGCGAATGCACACCGAAACCCGCAAAAACATCTGGATTAACCCCCCCGAAGACGCCGGAGAAACCCGAGCAGGAGCCGATCAGAGCGCAGAGCAGCCGCCGGAAAAACCCGACACCGCAGACGAATGGAGTGAAAAAAAAATAAAACAGTACGCTTGAATGTTTGAAAAGTGAAACGCTGTTTGAAGAGAAACTACTGAGCGAAAATGTCTGAAATTTACATATAAGATCCAATGAATGATATTAAAGAGGGCTGTTACAGAAAAAAGAAAAAACGTTAAATAATGTTTTTAAAAAAAACAAATTTTTTTGCAAAAAAATCCTGAAAAATGCTTAAAAGATCCTAAAAAATCTATAAATAAAGAGACTTTTTACTGCAGAATATTATAATAAACGGTTTATTAGATATTGAATTAAAACGGAATATTTTTAACATTGAAGCCTATGGGATTCGCCTGAATAAACCTGTCGATTTAAACCACCGAATGGCAGAGCATTTCGGCAACTTTTCACTGCTGATTTTTGTTCTCTGAATAGACGAAGCATTGCTTCTCTATGGGGATTTCACTGCCCTCGAACAGGCACTGAACAGGCACCGGATGTGCAGGCAATTCGCCAACATTTGGCGAACTGCCTGCTCTCTGGATAGCCGAATGGCCAAGAAAGGTAACCGAACGCTGATTTTCAGTGTTCGGTTACCTTTCGGCAGCCATTCGGAGCTCTTTGAATAACCCTGATAGTTTCAGCATACTTCATTCACCGCAAGTGGTCGAAAGTAAAACCACCATCTTTCATTGACTTTAATTAATTTTTTCTGACTCCATGGACAATTCTCCACAACTTCAACGTTTAAGAAGTTATTCAAAGAGAGCCGAATTGGCCACCAAATTGCACGGTGCACGGTGAATTTCCTCATACGGTGACATTTCGTGGCAGTTAGAGTATTCAAAAAGCTGGCAATTCGCCAAATATTGGCAAATTGTCAGTGAAATACGGTACAATTAGGCATCAGTGAGATTCCCCATAGAGAAGTAATGGTTAAACTCTTCAGATAACACCGAAGAGCTCCGAAAAGTTGTCGAAATGCCCAGATTTTTGGTGGTTTAGTTCGACAGGTTTAAACAGGTGAATCCCATAGGTTTCAATGTAAAAGAAAATCCCCGTTTTATATTACATTTTTGTTCAACTGTTTATTCTTTTCATTTGCAGCAAAAAGTATTTTTATTAATTTATCTTTTAGAATTTTTTGGCGTTTTTCTGAATTTTTTTCAGTGAAATATTTGAATCCGATTTTTTTTTAAATGGTGTTATTTTTATTCTGTAACAGACCTTTTTATTGTTATCCATAGGACCTTATATATTATGTCCATGCATTACTTTTTTAAAAACGCCTTTTAAAAATTTAGTGTTTTTTTTTACCCTTGTTTGGCAGCTGGTTGGCTTTTTTCGGCAGCATTCAGAGTCTGGTCGGCTTTCTTCAGCCTTTAAGGCTGGAGTCAGACGAGCGTTTTTATGAGCGAAAGGAATGTCCATGAGAGTGGACGCTCCTTCTACTCTGACTCCTATGGAGGATCGTGCTTTGCAGCCCCGTTGAACCCACGTCATAGTGCTTCTACAAGAAAGCCTTCTAAACGAACACAGCACACCTGCTGTAGCACGCGCAATTCTTGCGCTCGCTACAGCATGTGACCAGCCCCATAGCAGTGTCACAACGCTGCGACAGACAATGGATGGCACATCAGTATGGGTGCAGATAGTGCGCTCGTCTGACACCAGCCTTATCGGATGCATTTGGTGGTTTATCAGATGCGTTCGGCGGGTTAATCAGTGGTGTTCGGTGAATCAATTTGGCACACTTTGGGGACCCAGTGGTGAATGCTGAATTCCCTGCAGGGTTAGCTCCCCTAAGTGCGCCAAATGAAAGAGTACCAAAATTTAGGTGCTCTTTGAATAACCCCTTTAGTCAGGGCCGGTGCTCCCACTAGGCAAGCTAGGCAACTGCCTGTGGCGCACTGCCACCTAGGGGCGCAGCTGGCCCCAACCCGGGTTCCATTATTGTACCCCTTCCTCATTGTGTCGCTCATGTAGCTGGCAGTGGCAGATCGCAAAGCCGACCTTGTCGGCTCATGGACCCCCACTAGCGGTGCAGAAGATGGGCGTCTTATGCTGATGCACAGGTGCCACCAGATGATGTCAAGCGCCACGAGAGGCAGATAAAAAAAAAAAAAAGAGTCAGGAGAAAGGCACAGAAGAAAGAGAGAAAGGCACGAAAGAAAGAAAGAAAGAAAGAAAGAAAGAAAGAAAGAAAGAAAGAAAGAAAGAAAGAAAGAAAGAAAGAAAGAAAGAAAGAAAGAAATGCACGGAAGAAAGAGAGAAAGAAAGAAAGAAAGAAAGAAAGAAAGAAAGAGAAAGGCATAGAAGAAAGAAAGAAAGAAATGCACAGAAGAAAGAGAGAAAGAAAGAAAGAAAGAAAGAGAGAAAGGCACGAAAGAAAGAAAGAAAGAAAGAAAGAAAGAAAGAAATGCACGGAAGAAAGAGAGAAAGAAAGAAAGAAAGAAAGAGAGAAAGAAAGAAAGAGAAAGGCATAGAAGAAAGAAAGAAAAAGAAAGAAAGAAAGAGAAAGGCATAGAAGAAAGGAAAGAAAGAAAGAAAGAAAGAGAGAAAGAAAGAGAAAGGCATAGAAGAAAGAAAGAAAAAGAAAGAAAGAAAGAGAAAGGCATAGAAGAAAGGAAAGAAAGAAAGAAAGAAAGAGGCAGATGAAAGAAAGGAAGAGGCACAGACCGATCCTGGGCCTGACCAGTGGAGGGGTAATATGGGCACCAACTACTGTGTGTGTGGCCCCCGTGCACAGTGTGTGTGTTTTTCCCCCCATTTCAGCAGTTAATAATGTCTTCTGCGTGGGAGGCGTAAGTAGCTGGTCTTGCCTAGGGCACAAAACTGTCTAGCACCGGCCCTGCCTCTAGTGAATAATCCTGAACATCTACTGCTGTAAAACTGAAGGGTTTATCGAACAGAGCTATTGGGTGTCGATGAGCGACTTGTGACATGTAGTTGGAAAACGAAACTTGTGCAGATTATTCGCCTTTTTTATTTTTCCAAATTTTGGTGTGAAGCCTAGAATTTCAGAGAATTCCACGAGTTTTAGATCTAGCCCCATGTGGGTAAAAGGAAGAGTGACGGCCCAGCTTTAGGTGCTCCAATTATCTTTTTAAAGCTTTAAACTTCTAATACAAAATGTGGGTGGCTGGTCTACCAATCTGTTCATTAAGCTGCACAATACCCAACCAACCACCCTAGCACCCATTCTGACATGGCAGGCAACAACGAAAATGAGATTTTTTTTTCTCTTTTTCCAAGTTATTTAGTGATAACGTGGCTCTATAATGAGCCAAGTTGGGAATCCTTTAATCTTTGGTTTCCTCAAGCCATAGAAAACAAGTGAAGGGAATTCGCCGGCGCTGTCATTACACACTGCGGCGTGTTTCGCTCTCAATGGGTCAAAATGTTTCCCCTGCCCCCTCCCCAGAACATGAGCTCCTGCTTTACAAGGTTGAAGTTTTTAGGATATCGCATTTTTTCTCTGTAATAGATTCCTTTATGTGCTCTTTATTATAGGGCATTCAGGAAGCACATTATCCTGTCAGCTCTCAGCTCGCTAACACAAAGCAGAAAGGGACCCCTGCAGCAAAGGAGGTCAAAGCGACCCGACCACACGCTCAGATAGAAGACAATCGAGAGTACTGGGTGTCTGGGAGAAAGGATTAAAAAACAACAAAACAAAAAAAAAAAAAAAAAACGCCTATCCCGCATTGCCGAAAATAACAAAGCCGTAATAAATAACGAGTGGTCCGACGTGACATTTTGCTGATGTTCTTATAAAATATATCTATTTCTTAACATTAAAACAATTTTTTTTTCTTAAAAAAAAAAGTGGAGTCCAAAAATGATTGCGGGCGTACGATAGACACAACGATAAAAAAAAAGTATAATGTACTGATGCACTGCACAATATCAACGTGTTATATTATACATGTTGTTATAGTCTTTAATAAATGACAAGTACAAAAGTTCTTAACAAATAATCTTAATGGCTGATAATATAATGCACTGATAATATAATGGTGGTCTAGCATGCAGCCCCCACACAGACAGACATCAACAGGAAAAAATAACACAATGGCAATAGACCATTTAAATTCCACGGTGTCTCGTTTGAGAAGATACCCAGTCCTATTCACTAAGAGGTGAGCCGGTGAAGAATGCAAGGGATTTGTGGATTTTAGCTGAAAACAGTAGAACTAAAAAAAAAAAAAAAGGTCTGGAAATCCAACTTCTTTGGCCTGAAGTTTGCCCCATTCTCTATTATCTCACCCTTCAGTAAGTTGCGTTTTCAAAATAGTCTTTTTAAACCGGTCCCGAACTTTGACCTTTTTTATTTAAAATTTTCTGATGATTTCACTGTTTTTTTTAATGATTTTCCTCAGTCAACTCACCCAAACGGACACACACACACAAACACACTGGAATGCTATATTTTGAGAATAAATCAAGGTTCAGCTCTAAAATTGAGGAGGTGGGCAGCTTTCCATTGGATTGTGCAGAATTTTTGTGTCTGTGTGTCTCTATGGTGTCTCCTAGCAGTGGGCTGGGTGGAGTAGAGGTAACATCACCGCTCTGCGTGGAGAGAACCAATGTTGGTGCAACTAGTGCCGGCTGGATGGAGTAGAGGTAACATCACTGCTTTATAAATATGGAGACACAGATTCAAATCCCAGCAAGAGCACCTCTCCAGTGGAACACTCTAATCAAAAATCCCCCCCCCCCCGTTTCTTAACATTAAACTATACCTATTCCCTCAATAAATAGGTAGGGATTTTTTTTTTTTTTACACTGTAATACTTACCCTAAAATCCACTTGTTTCCAACGGCGTCTTTTTTTTTTTATACTCACCTCCCTCCTCTTCCGCTCCCGTCCTCCTAACTTTCACTTTGCTAAGGTTTACGTGAGAAGCACGCATGCGCGCCTCTCACGTAAGCCAGCCAATCAGCAGACTTCCTCCCGGCTCCATCTTCTTGGATTAGTGTTGCGCGCAAGAGGATGCCCCATTCTCTATTATCTCACTCTTCAGTAAGTTGCGTTTTCAAAATAGTCTTTTTAAACCGGTCCCGAACTTTGACCTTTTTTATTTAAAATTTTCTGATGATTTCACTGTTTTTTTTAATGATTTTCCTCAGTCAACTCACCCAAACGGACACACACACACAAACACACTGGAATGCTATATTTTGAGAATAAATCAAGGTTCAGCTCTAAAATTGAGGAGGTGGGCAGCTTTCCATTGGATTGTGCAGAATTTTTGTGTCTGTGTGTCTCTATGGTGTCTCCTAGCAGTGGGCTGGGTGGAGTAGAGGTAACATCACCGCTCTGCGTGGAGAGAACCAATGTTGGTGCAACTAGTGCCGGCTGGATGGAGTAGAGGTAACATCACTGCTTTATAAATATGGAGACACAGATTCAAATCCCAGCAAGAGCACCTCTCCAGTGGAACACTCTAATCAAAAATCCCCCCCCCCCCGTTTCTTAACATTAAACTATACCTATTCCCTCAATAAATAGGTAGGGATTTTTTTTTTTTTTACACTGTAATACTTACCCTAAAATCCACTTGTTTCCAACGGCGTCTTTTTTTTTTTATACTCACCTCCCTCCTCTTCCGCTCCCGTCCTCCTAACTTTCACTTTGCTAAGGTTTACGTGAGAAGCACGCATGCGCGCCTCTCACGTAAGCCAGCCAATCAGCAGACTTCCTCCCGGCTCCATCTTCTTGGATTAGTGTTGCGCGCAAGAGGATGTGCGCAACACTAATCCTCAGCCGCTGCCGCCAGCTACTGCGGCGAGTTGGAGACGTCATCGCACTGAAAGCGCGATGACGTCTCCTACTCGGCAATAGTCGGCAGAAGCGGGATATATGAATCCCGCTCTGCTGACTGACAGCTGGGAGGGCGGAGTAAAGTTCTCCACGTCTCTCAGCTGTTTTCAGCTTTTTCAGCCGATAGGTGGTCATGTTGCCTAGAGTATCCATTTAAGCAAGACACCTAACGGTACATACTCGCCACCTAGGACATACCTGAAAACGAGAGAAATCTCAATGTATCCTTCCTGGTAAAGTCCTTTCTCAAAAAAAAAAAAAATTCCTTGTGAGGTTCTCCTTGACTTGGATGAGCCCTTCACATTGCCTGGGTAGGTCCACATAAAAAGGAGTGTCTGGACTTTATGTTATACTCACTCCAGGCAGAGTGTGCCTCTTCTGAGACGTGGGGCCCTGTTCCAACTGAGCAGTTATCATTAACGATTGAGTCGCAAAGTATGACTCCCCCACTCATTAGTCGGCTCCCATCACGTTTCATCCGAACTGCAAACTCCTCCTGTGGGTCAGCCGTTGTGTAAGGCTACTATAAATTAATGCTTTTTATAATTTGAAGTGTAAATGTGTGGGGAGTCAGATAATAACAAGCGATTCCAATGTCACTTGTTGTTCTTGCTGGCAGCCGGTAATGACAATTAATTATGTTAGAAACCGATGTTAAAGGAACGCTCCACACATCCTGACGACATTATCTTTTTGAAGTAGTCAGAATATGAGGAATGCCCCCCTCTTCTTCTTCTTCCCCTCCCCCAGCCCAGCCGAACTAGTTAAAAAGAAGTGTGATGTGGAGGAGTTTCTTCCACCCGACCCAGCGTCACCAGCAGCTGGGGAATTTGAATTTCTCTGCTCCCGGTTTCCTAGTTTGGTTACTAGTGATGTTGGCAGGCACACAGCGTGCCGATGTCACTATCTGTGAGACAGATTGTGTTTTCGATTGGTCTCGGAGGGGCCACGACTGATCGGCTCTGCGCATGAGTGCGGCTCCGTTTCATTCTTCTGTGCAGGCGCTACAGAAATTGTTTACGTAAAACTCGCAAGTCTCGCTGCATTGCACAATTTGCACTTCCTACGCTACTCTGTCAGCAGCCTCAGCCCAATTATTTAAGGGCAAAAAATATCATTAGAGTGTTGCTTTTTGTGATCTTGCATCGTTGGCTTTTTTGGATCGATTCGGCGGTTTTCTGGCGGATTGTTGGATGCATTCGGCGGTTTTTCGGATCAATTCGCTATTTTTTCATAAGTTTTTTCGGATCGATTCGGCATTTTTACCAATCGATTCGGCGGTTTTGCGGTGGTTTTTCAGATGCGTTCAGCGACTCGTTCACTACACTTCGGGGATCCTGCGGTCAATGCTGAATTCACTGCAGGGTCGATAAATTGAACTTGCCAAAGTGCGGGGAATGGGAGAGCACCTCTAAATAACCCTGATAGTAATAACATTTGTTCACAGCCATATAAGCAGAGGTGACATAGGTAATTTTTATGCACTTCTTTCTACAACAAACAGTAGTCACTACTGGATAATTAAATATAAATAATAAAAGACTAAATGTGTACCTATTGTGTACAGGACATAGAAAATACTTCCATAATACGATCTTGTACTGAAAATCTACGTAATCTTTTTAATCCTATATATTCGTATATCGGCATTTTTGGAAACATTGCACATTTTTAAAGTGTGTCTAAAATGTAATAAAGTAGCGTTTTCCTACAGTGAAGCCATTTTTTGACAGTTCAGACCAGTAAGGGACCTGCTGACGGTGAAGCTCTGATACAGCAGTTTTTCAGAGGCAGCCGCGTAACCTACTTCAACAGGAAATGTTGATAACAGTTGTTTTGATGTTGGTGCTGATATAATTGATGATACTGGACGCCTGGAGCTCAGGATGATCCAGGATGTTGTTAATTTTAGAGGCGAAGGGTTTCATGGCCGTGTAACCATTTGATAGCCATTCAAAAAATAATTGCATGGACTTAATAACTTACATAACCTGATTCTGATAAGAATGTACAGCGGGTGAATCATGGAGTGAGCCGATAGACTTCCCTGGAGTATTGTGTTTTCAGAGACGTCTTGAAGGACTGGAGAGACGGGGAGAGTCTGATGTTGCAGGGGAAGGAGTTCCATAGAAAAGTGGCTCATCCAAATTGCTCATCCAATCTCTTATTATCTCCTGCCTTGACTACTGTAACCTCCTTCTTTCTGGCCTTATGAGATCCCAGATTCTCCCTCTGCAGTCTGTTATGAATGGCTGTGCTAGGCTCATCCACCTCACCTCACGTACCGCTTGCTCCTTGACCCTTTATAAATCTCTGCACTGGCTCCCTCTTTCCTTTAGAATCCAATTCAAAATACTGGTGCACACTTTCAAAGCTCTCCATAACCCAAGGCCCCTGCCTTCATCTCCTCCCTTATTAGCAGGTACAGCCTGTCCCGACCACTTCGCTCTGCCAATAATCTGATGCCATCTGCTCCTCATACCCGCACCCCCAACACTTGCGTTCAAGACTTTTCCTGAGCTGCCCCCTTTCTATGGAACTCCCTCCCCCGCAACATCAGACTCTCCCCGTCTCTCCAGTCCTTCAAGATATCTCTGAAAACACAATACTTCAGGGAAATCTATCGGCTCACTCCAGGATTCACCCGCTGTACATTCTTGCGCCATCTTCCCACCCAGCCCACATGCACCCCGCTACTTCATGTTCTCGATTTATCCTCACCTAGTGTGTCACCCCTCTCCACTTAGATTGTAAGCTCCAGCAGGGTCCTCTCTCCTACGGTTCTGTGTTTAACTTGTATGGGCATTTGTTATTCTGTCTGATCCATTGTACAGCGCTACGGAACTTGCTAACGTTTTATAAACACTTGTAACTGTAACTTGCTGCCATGCTGTGGATAAACAGAGATAAAGACCTAGTACAAATAATGAATAGACAATTCAATCTAGTTCACTCTAGTCTAAACTCAGATATGTCAGTGAGCAACAGAAAATCTGAACTGCAAATCTTGTAAAAAAAGAAAAAACAAACTAGAAAAAGTCCGAAAGGGAGGGATGTGCTCACCCTCTGCTACAGTCACTGGACCTCTTCCCCTCACCTATCCAGATGACATTGGATAATGATGGTATCAATGTATCGAGCCTTATGGTGTACAGATATTCCAATGGAAAATACGATTTGTTTTAGTATTTTTCTTTTCTAGAGAGGATTAATACAATATTAGGAAATGCCAGGTCTTTTTTGTTTTTAAAGGAATTTTGAAAAAAATGAGTTTAAAACATCAAGGGCGGTTATGCCCTCACATTCGGTTGTTCTGGGACTCTATCGGTAGATTCTGCTCGACAGTCCTTCAAATCACAGACCCTAACATTCCTGAATGGGCCATTTTCAACTTTCTCCCTCCTGCCCCTGCCCGTCCCTATCCCAAAAGTCATAGATTCTGGCTCGCTTTGCTGGCGGCCACGGGTAAAAAGACCATCCTCTCTCAATGGATTTTCCCGACTCCACCCGCTTTTCGCATGTTGTACGACAGGGTTTACTCACTGTTTTTAATTGATTGGATAGAATCCTCCTTACACCTGGAAGATCGGACTATGGCCTTCTTCCAGAATTGGTCACCCTTAAGGCTGGGGTCAGACCAGCGCACTTTTAACATGCGTTCTGGCGCACATAATTATGGCCGCACTAGCAGCAGATGACGGGCAATGACGGCCAATATACGATGTACGGCCGCACAAAAGTCCGGCCGTGCAACGCAAGTGGAATTTGAACGCATTTTTCTGAGAACGCTGAACCGCTAGTACTGACGTACTGAGTGCGCAGCTGCGGCATAGCGGCGTGTTTGCGTGATTAGGAGATGTCAGACGCTGCTAATGTCCAGCCTACATAACGTCCAGACGCAAAAAGTGTTTTATTGACTATCCGTACAAAATCACGCCCGAAAATGCGCGTCGTCTGACCGTTTTTGCGCATTCCGTGAAAAAATACGTCAATGCGTTCGGACGCACTTTTTCACGTTCGCGGGGAAAAATGCTTTCGTCTGACCCTAGCCTAATTGGGACCCTTCCCGAAGATACAAAAACCTCATTGCGTCGCACTTTTTACTGTACCTCCTGGTATTCTCTGCAAATGTTGAAAGGTTCCCCACCGATCCCCCACACACCTTATGACCCTATTTTGTCCCATTTCCTGGCCTCCACTGACCCTACCCCTGATGACACTCCCTCTACTCCCGTAGGACACGGTCCCATATGAACCGCTTTGGTTCTATCTCCCTTCAATCCCCAGAGGAATTGGTATCCAACATGTCCGGTATGTTACCGCATGCTTTAATTAACTTGATTCATTTTGTATTGCTATAATATTGCTCAATCTTTCTCTGTTTCTGTATCGCAATTGAACCTTCAATAAATATATATTTTTTTTTAAAAAAACATCAAGGGCAATATTCCACTCTTAAGCTAACGTTAGCGCCCCCCTATGTGAGCTTTAACGTTAGATTAAGTTGCCCTAACACGGCTTGCACATATTACAATCCGAATACTAAGGGGTTAAAAAACCCATTAGCGCGTCAGAGATTGCGCTTTTCAGCGTGAGGTTACTGTACTTTGCGGTCCCTATACTTAACATGGGGAGCGCAAAGAGTTAATTAGCGCTAGGATTAAAAAAGCCTAATGATAATGACGCCTCACTGCGGTTAACTTGAAAGATAACCACAGCTTGGAACTGGTGCTAACTGATATCGCTTTTGCAGAATTAGTCAGCACCAGCTAAAAATCCCCCTCAAAAATCAGATACTCACCACCCATCCTGCGGCGAGAACAGCAGTTCGATATGCCTCTTCTGGCCACCGGCAGCAGAGAGAGACTGAGGGGGGAAAAGTCCCCAGTCTCCGTCAGTTAATCACTCCTCAGACCTGCAGGATCTCGCGAGAGATGAGATCCTCCTGGCACTTGGAGCCTCAATGGAGTCCTATGGACTCCAGGAGGGGGTGCTCAGGGCGGCCTGTTAGAAAATGTTTTCACTTTTTTTAAAAAACTTTTTTTTTTTAGTTTACCCCAAAAGAAAAATGTAAAAAGTCATTTTAGCATGTTTCTCTTTTTTTATGAGGGAGGGGGAGCACACCACATTTCTGTGCCTACAGGCTCCTGAGATGCAAATCCAGCCCTGGGCATTCCTGATCATATTCAATCAAGCACGTGCACATATTTATCAATTCTGACATATTTCACATTCACACATACAAGTCCATCATCCTGGCAAATTGCACTAATTAATATATCGCCAGATCTCCTATATTTTCTTAGACAGCATAGACTCCTTCATGCAGAGGGAGGTGGTATAGGGAAGGTGCTACACTGCAGCATATAAAGGCAGATGGGTTTGGGGGTCACAGCTTGATTAACAAACAGATTTCCAATGATAATGAAAATAATAACATTATAATAGTAACACTGGTTCCTGTAACACGACCTCAAAAAACTAGGCTTGTGCACCGATTTTTTTTCCGGTTCGATTCGGTTCGGTTCGGTTTGGATTTTGTAAATTTTCGTTTCGACTCGTTTCGGCCGATTTTTGTTTCGTTTCGGTTCGTTTCGTTTCGTTTCTCGTATCGACTTTTTTTTCGTGATTTCGGAAATTTTCGTGTTTTTCGGAATGTCTGTTCTCCTCGTTTCAAAGTGTCTATTCGTTTTGACGTAAACTAATGGTTTTTCGGATACGATAATTGTACGATACGATAATTCTGCCATTGAGATTTCTCATGTTTTACAAGAAGGATACATTGAGATTTCTCTGCTTTTAGAAGAAGGATACATTGAGATTTCTCTGGTTTTCCAGGAAGGAAACATTGAGATGGGAATGATACAAAATTTAATTACAGAATCAGCAATATAAATACGTTGTCCGAAATTACTGAAATGGAACCGAAATCAGGAATGGAGCCGAAATCACGAATTGAACGAAAATGAATTTCGATTTTACACATTTCTAGTCCATTCGAAAATTCCGAAAAGTTTTCGTTTCGGCACGAAAATTTGTTCGGATCTGCCGTTTTCGGATCTGAAAATTTTCGGAAAATCGTCTGAATCCGAATGCACGAATCGGGAAATTTCGTGAAAATTACGAAATTACGAAACCCGAAACTCACATCCCTACAAAAAACCATTTAGATATGTAAAGAAATGTAATTCCCTGGATCTCTGACTGTGCTTCTATGTGAGGTTCAATCTCATTAAGACTTTGGTTTTTGAAACCTAAATAGTTTTGCATATTGGATATGCAGGGCAGGGTCCAAGCACTATAACCATTCTAATGAGTTGTTATGGTACTTAGGGTGCCTGCCTATGGTTGGATTTTACTCTACCCTTCTGCTTTGACAAATGGTTTAACAAAGCACACATTATACCCCTTGAATAGTCTATTATTTTTTATCAATTTCATTTTCTAATTATCTTAGTCCCTCCTGATACCCTCCACACTCTCATCTCCCATTTTAACCAATTGTGGGCCCTATTACATTCTTCGCGCAATTTTTAACGCGTGCGCAAAAACGCATTAACGCGAGGGGGAAAACCCTTTGGGCAGAATGTCGTATTACGACGTTCGCTCACAAAATGCGCGTTAACGTTTAACGCGGAGGGACCTGCGCGAGCATAATGAACTGTGTGCGTCCTATACTTAACATTGTGAGCACAAATGCGTTGGTGCGCGCATGGTATTACAATCTTAGCGCAAAATTTAACAGACAACGTTTGCGCGCATAATTTTAACGTCTTTGAAAAGCTGGTGGTAACGGCAAATTGTAACAACCTGACCGTACCAAACTGTGGATTCACAACGGAGAACGTTGATGCGCAAGTTTTTTTTACAAGATCTGTCAAAAATGACAGCCACCACTACCTTGTCTTCCGTCAAAACGTATGTCTGTTGTGCGCAATCTGCACAAAAATGACGGACTCGCGTCAAAAAATGACGGACGTGCGTAAAAAAAATGACGGACTCGCGTTAAAAATTACATTGTGCTCACTGTTTTCTGCGCGCAACGGTACTTTGCGTGCAATTTTGCGCGACGGTTTTGCGAACGTTACTTTTTGACGGATGAAAAAATGCGCGAGGAATGTAATACCACTGTTAATTTTTGCGCGTTAATGCTTAATGCTGTGCGTCAAAAATCCTGCGCTGCGCAGGCATTTTTACGTTAGGAATGTAATAGGGCCCTGTTTCTTTTAAAAACTCCCCTAAATCCAGCATTGATCTCCCTCTGAGCCCTGCAAGATATGGCATGCTTCCTGCTCAGCATGTCATGTGACCGAAGGGGGGGTTGGGTGCTCCAGCCAATCCACCGGCTCGCAATGCAGCAAGGCTGTGATACCATTGGCTGAGGCTACTTCCTAAAGGTCTCCAAGCCTTGAAACCTGAGCTGAGGGATCCCCTGAGCTGAGGTTCTGGGAAGGACTAAGGCTGAAGTAGCCCTCCGAGCGTCCCTGAGAGGGAGAAGAGGGAGCAAGGAGCTCACGGCACATAAAAGATTGCATGGTAACACTGTGCAGAGTGTCCTGTTAAGCTTCTAGATATGTACTATTAGGTACATCAAAATTTATGTATCTCCATGGAACCTGCATTGCTGGTGCTTTTTAATGGTTAGAAAGAAAACCAAAATGGACAGATCAGACAAAGCGTTGTCTTGTTGGGCATACGCTTTAAATCTTTCTTCCTGATTGTCGCACATTTTTAATGGATGATATGCGACTGCGACTTGACACAAAAATTCAACCTTCACTTCATGTGCCCGTGGGCACAATGGATTAAACTGCAGAATCGGCTACAGCAGACACCAGGAAACGGCTGGTGGAAAGAAAACAGGAAGCTGAAGATTCTTTTCCTAATCCACATCATCGCTAAAGAACTTTACATGACTTTTCTATCTAAGTCACCTGAACTTTCTGTTTTTCATCCTGACTTGCAGCTTGAAAAACAAGTTTTCTTATCATAGCGGCATTTTTTAACTTTGGAAGCTGAATAAATACAATTTAAACATGTCACATGATGTCAGTGGTGCTAGCAATGACTGTGCTAGCACTTTTGTTTCATGACCATATGGGACTTGATTATTGCATTTAAGTTTAATAAATTGTATTTATCATTGTTATCTTAGCATTATAGCATAGCACTGCTATTATGGGTATGTCAATAAATGCACATAGGGGTATATAAGGGTGAGAGCTGAATTGGTCGCTTATGCTCCTGATGAATTCTGATTAGGCGAAACGCGTCGAGCGGTACCATCCAGTGACCAGTTCAGGCCGTGGACATTGGTGATGTTGATATGCTTCATTTGTTTTTAATATTGTAAGCGCAATAAATTTGCTAATTTTACTGTATAGCTGGCGGTCTACACTATTGTGTTTATTTTTCCCTTATAAGGCAAATCATCTAATTTGGGGACACAAACAAAGAACCCGAGCTGAGCCTTCTATCAACTAGTAGTCTGTGAGTGGCCAATTAGCACTCTACAGGCGTACTGTCTTATTTGCGGTATAACCCTATGTGTTCTTTATTTGTTTCATTATAGATACCCCGAGGTTGCTAAGCAGGTGGGCTACTGCCTATCTTAGCCCTTATCAACCTATCCAGCAAACCTGGTTAACCCCATCAGTACCAAGTGATTTTTTCCATAAAACCTAGTGATTTTTTGACTAGTTGATTTTTGGGGGGGGGGTCACTTTTCATTAATTATACAGTAAAAATTCATTGGGAATAGTCACAATGCATTTCTTACTGTAGTATCCCCTATATGATGGCAGACGTCACCAGCTGCTGGCCAAAAAGCACAACTGCAGGCACAGCTACGTGCTGAATCAGTCAGGGATCTGTGTTTTGGACACAGAGTTACAGCTGTGGTGTTGGAATTCTTGGTGGCATTCTGGATATCATTTGCAATAACTAAAATTCAGTTTTCCAGAATTAGACAACATTGAGTATACGGGATGTTGTGGCACCGGCAGGTGATCTGAATATAGAGTGTTCTTGATCTTGGTAGTGAAGGGGTTAAGTATGGGGGAAAGATGCCAGCTCTCTTACTGTGACATTTCCCCATCCCAAATCTAGGGCGTGTGTATGTGGGAAGTGGTGACCATCCCAGGAAATACTTGAGGATGGACGTATAAGTATCACTTCACAGATTCCTTACTGGTCGAACATTTTTATTATTATCATCATTAGATAATGTGTTATATGTCTTATGTTTGTATAATTATACTTCTCCAAAAAAAAAAGTTTTGTGGAGATACAGTCTTAATAGTTGATTAGAAAACTGACATAATGGTCCATTGTCAAAGCATAACAGCCATAAAATGATAAACTGACATGCAGCTGTCGAATTCATCTTCCTAGTTGTACCATGTTAATGCATCTCTCCCAAGGGTATCATCTACTTTCATCTATGCTCGGCAGAAGATCCTATATTATGTGTGCGAGGAACATTCTACAGAGTTTTTCTTTGCTGTTCTGATCTTTTGGACTGTAGCTGAGATGGTGAATTTTTGTATTGCCTAAAAATGATCTTTACAAACCATTAAAACAAGAGTCAGCAACCTTCGGCCCGCTGGATGTTTTAGATCTACATCTCTCATAATGATTAGCCACTCATTAGGTTGACTGAGCATCATAGGAAATGTACTGTAGTTCCAAAACATCAGGGGAAAGGGGGCAAGATTGGTGACCCCTGCAAAAGAATTTCCATTTCCATAAAATATTACATTTTAACGTTAACCTAAATAAATTTATTCAGTATGCTTCAGGATACTGCAGACCTTGCTTCCTGCTCCTAATCTGTCTTGTCCACAGTAAGGGGTGTGAGTTACTGCTGTCCTGAGGAAATATTTATTTATAAAGGATTTTACCAGGAAGGATACATTGAGATTTCTCTCGTTTTCAAGCATGTCCTGGGTTCAAGAACATTGAAGTGTTACAGTTACAGAAATACAAAGTAATACAATGCAAGATATTAAAAAAAAACAATATAACTGCGGTACGCTGACAACAGTCACTTCTCTCAAATATCTAGATATGTGGTTAGACCCAAATCTATCCTTTGGCCCCCACATCGAAAAACTCTCATCTAAACTTTACCCCAAACTAGATGCCCTGTACAGAAACAAATCCTGCCTGAGCCCTGCGGTAAGAAAGCAGGTTGTACAGCAAATGCTTATGCCAGCTTTTTAATATGGAGATGTAGTGTAAACAGCCGCCCCGCAAACGCACCTTCATAAACTTACTACATTGTATAACTCATTCTGCCACTTTGTGCTACAATGTAACTACATGACCCACCATTGTGACATGTTAAAAGAGCTAAACTGGCCGTCGCTGGAATCTAGACGCACCCTTCACCTTTCCAACCTGGTGTTTGGGAAGCTACCACCCTACCTGAATAGGCTGCTTCCCCTAGCAGTTCCCTCATCCTATAACCTACGATCCAGGACCTGCAACTTACTTGCAATACCACAATACAAAAATAAAGTGTCTCGATCCTCATTTTCCTACAGAGCACCGCAATTATGGAATAGCCTCCCAGACGCCATCAAATCTTCCCCCAGTATTAAGTCACTCAAGAGTCCCTATTAACATACCTCAATACAGAATGCACCTGTAAACATGTAACATAGTGACTATATACAGAATGCACCTGTGAACATATTATATAGTGACTATATTTCCTACATATTTATTTTCTGTGTTAATCTGTATATTTGTGTTATTTGTTTTTAATATCTTGCATTTATTACTTTGTATTTCTGTAACAACTGTAAAATTTCAATGTTCTTGAACCCAGGACATACTTGAAAACAAGAGAAATCTCAATGTATCTTTCCTGGTAAAATACTTTGCAAATAAATAAATATAAGAGCATTGACATCAGGTTACAGTGTAAAGAGACAGAAGACCAACAATTGAATGACCCAAAATGATTCATCCACTACTAAGAATAATATTTTAAACGGTGGGCTTGAAGAATAAGCCTATTAATGAAAAGTTAGATAGAGCACTTATTTATACAGCTTGTGCTCCCCTAATTCGGAATGATCGTGACCCCGAGCATTCTGGATTTCAAATACTTCTGCATTTTGGAATCCAGGAGAATCCGATATTGAAGATAAACGCGTCAGGAGAGCCGTGATCCACTTCCAGCTGCAGTGCCAGTGTGTACACTTGCTGGGAGACGGCGAGCAGCCTTTTCTGAGGGACATTCTCCTAGAACAAGTATGTCTCTGGCCAGCATGTCCTATGCGTGGGCTGCCCAGAGTCCCCCAGCATGTGCCACTCTGTGCTGCAGCCGCCAGAGGAGCGCCAGACTGCAAAAGAACCCGTCGAGAGCTTTGGGGTGGAAAGTAATTCTGAGGTTCTGAAGATTCCAAAATGCTGGATTTCAGAATCTACCGATTTCAGAATTACAGATAAGGGATGTCCAACCTCTTTCTTTAATATGTAGAAGCACAAATTACATCACATTAAACGCACAGTCTATGGAAACATAGTAAATGTAATGAAGTATTAGATATCCAGGAAAAATAGATTTAACATGAAATGATATTGTATACAGCATGTACAGTATACAATGTGAACTAAAATCGAACAGAATAAGAAACAATGGTCAATCGCATAACCCAGTCATAGTATATAATGTCTTATACATAAAGCATCATATTTAGGGTTTGCTATGATCGTTAGAGATAAAAAAAGTCAAACTACAAACCTAAATATTGAAGTTCGACCTGTGGTATTAGGCAGTGTTTTAGATCAGAGGTTCCAAACCCTGGTCCTCGAGTCCCCATAACAGGTCAGGTTTGCCCGGTATCTGAAGCACAGCACAGGTGATATGATTTGCTGCTCAGTGATTGCAGGATTCAGTCTGCATTTTCCCAAGATAACCCTTAAAATCTGGCCTGTTAGGGGTACTCGAGGACCAGGATTGGGAACCACTGTTCTACATTATAGGTCATATCTCTTGTGTGGGTGGAAGGGTTTGTTTTCCTCGAGTGTCATAGATCAATGCTGCCATCGTATGGTTAGGAAAAAGTTATGGTAGATATACACTGCCTCTCTAGGCAAACTGATCAGCTGCTTTGGATTCCAGTACCACCTATACGCAGATGACACTAAAATATACCTTTCCTCCCTTGATCTCTCTCCGTCTCTCCTGGATCGAGGTACTGACTGTCTCTCCGCCGTCTCAAATTGGATGTCTTCCCGTTTCCTTAAACTAAATCTTGCCAAAACTGAAATTTGCGTTGTTCCTTCCTCCAAGAAAAACCCAGTGCCACCTATCTCTCTATGAGTAAATGGAACGCTCATTAGCCTGACGCCTCAAGCTCACTGCCTTAGTGTCACTTTTGACTCTGACCTAACATTCTCTCCCCACATCCAGAAAATGACAAAATCCTGTTATATCAACTCAAGAACATTGCCCGTGTCCGCCCCTTTCTGATACAAAATACCACGAAGGTGCTGGTTCATTCGCTTGTCATTTTGCAGCTTGATTACTGCAATTCGCTCCATATTGGCTATGCCAATGCCTCTATTGCACCTTTGCAATCTGTAATGAATGCAGGCACCAGGCTTATTTTTCTCACCAGACGCACCTCATGTACCTCCCCTGGGTCCCCTTTGCCGGTCCCTCCATTGGCTTCCTGTACGTTTCAGGATCACGTTCAAATCGCTCAATAACTCGACCCCTCGTTACATGTCTTTGTTACTCCGCAAGCACGTCTCGTCTAGACAACTATGGTCGGCGGGCGATTTCCACCTGTCCTCTGTCTACACCCGCACTGACAACTCTCGACTCCAAGGCTTCTCAAGGGCAGCTCCGTTACTGTGGAATGACTTACCAAATTCTCCCCTGATCTTCAGGCCTACAAGAAATCCTTCAAAACCCATCTTCAGATTAGCATACCACATCACTGCTGCAACTCATCCCTCTGCTCACCTACTCACACATGATTGAAGCTGCTTCTATGGCCCCACCATTCCCGAACCACTGGCACTAATGATCCTGACATCCAGTAAAATTCCCCTGGTCTTCCTCAACTCTGATCCCTCTAGACTGTAAGCTCCTATGATGAGCAGAGCCCTCTACACCTCTTGTTTCCATCCTATGTCCATTTATCTTTATCTCGTTCCCTTTGGTTATTGTAAAGCGATGCGGAAACTGTTGGCGCCATATAAATGATGACAATAATAATAATATGAATATTATTCCATTTTACTAATCTGTGAAGCCTTATTTAAGAATTATTGACAGAGTGACCATTGATGATAGAATTTTACTAAAATGGAATTGGAATCCTTTCAAAAAACACACCAGTAAGAAAGCATACAACAAATGAAAAGCATAGCTGTCAAATCCAATTTTCACCTCGTGGTACCCCAGGAGGTTTGGTTACTTTCTGGATTTTAAAACCCCCAGTGGCCACAGGGTTAGTTTAGTTACATGCACCTGAAACTTTGTGAAGGATGTTCGCCGCAATCAGGGCCCTGTTACAATCATAACGCTAAAGTTAGCGCTCACCTATGTGAGCGTTAACATTAGCAATGGTGACCCTAGCATGGGCAATATTACAATCCGAACGCTAATGGGTCAAAAAACCCGTTAGCGATTCAGATCTTGTGCTTTTCAGCACGAGCTTACTGCACTTTGCACTCCCTATGCTTAACATGGGGAGCGCAAAGAGTTAATTAGCGTTAGTATTACAATATACCGCTCAGCACCGGCAGAAAATCCCCCCAAAAAAATCACATACTCACCTCTCATCACGCGGCGAGAACAGCGGCTCCTTCTTGCCGCCGGGGGCAGTGAGAGACTGGGGGAAAAAGTCCCCCAGTCTCCCTCTGTAGATCACTACGCTGACCTGCCGGATCTCACGAGTCGAGATCCTTCAGGTCATGTGACTGGTAGCGTTAGTCTCAATGGGTCCCTATGGACTCCATGGAGGGGATGCTCACGTTGCGCTGCTGCGAGCATCCCGAGGCGAGCGCCGGGTTACGGGGCAGGCTGCTGGATTAGCACCTGCACCGGAATATCATGCTAAAAAGGGGACGCTAAGGAGAAACCTGCAGGCGCAGGGTTTTCTCCTTAGCGTCCCTGTTTTAGTGTGAAGATTGTAATATGTGCCTCAGACTCTTGGAACAAAAACCGCAGACACCCTATGGACGGGTGCACTCGTGTGAAAAGGTGAGGCTTGTGTACAGTGTAAATAATTTATCATTTAGTTAGCCAGTTAAATCTCCTAGGAAATTGGCCAACTGTCCCTGTCTGGAGTTATTTTGGACCCTGGATCATTATTTACAATTTGCGTACATATTACCATTCTTAACAGTTTAACTAGGGAGCTCCGGGAGAGCGACGCTCCTCTATATTACAGCCATACCCACATTATATCTTGGCATTCGAAGACAAGACAAAAAAAAGCTGAAATAAAACACTTCTGATCTACTTCGGTCTAAAATCAGACTTTAAAAACAAAAAATTATTATTTTTAGTCTTTAAGAAACATGGAATTTGAACATCATGACCTCCTTTAACCTTATGCTGTAATCCATGGTATTTTGTCAGAGATACAGCACTATCAACATTTACATTCCAGATACGACTGGTACAGACTGACATGTATTTGGTCAAATGAGGCCAAACGTTTTATATTGTTTCAAATGTAAAATAAAGCTGCAGAAAAGAACCTCTCCCCTACACAGATTACCTTAGTGGCGACAGCCACGTACAGTGTGTGTGTGTACACTGCTTGGCCAAAAAAGTCTTCACTTGGATTTAATTAATTAAGTAGGTGTGAGCCTTCCATTGGATAATTACTGCAGTGATTAATATGTTTCCACTGACAAAAAAATGAGGTCACGTGACTCGCTGAATATACTGAAGGAACAGGTTTTTCCATCAATGGGTTTTTACTCTCCTGATGGCACAGCGGGCATATTCCAAGATGGCAATGCCAGGATTCATCGGGGTCAAATTGTGCAAGAGTGGATCAGGGAGCATGAGACATCATTTTCACACATGGATTGGCCACCGCACAGTCCAGACCTTAACCCCATTGAGAATCTTTGGGATAATGTGCTGGAGAAGACTTTACGCAGCGCTGTGACTCTCCCATCATCAATACAAGATCTTGGTGACATAATAATGCAACTCTGGGCGGATTGTGAAAATTCTAGCCTGTCAAAAAAGTCACTTGCCTTTTTTTGATCTCACCCATTACTCCACCCAAACCCCATGAGTTACTCTTGCGTGCCACATCCTTCTGTTATAACCCCACGAGTTACCCTTGCTTGCCACATCCGTCTGTTATAACTCCACGAGTTACCCTTGCGTGCCACATCCATCTGTTATAACCCCACGAGTTACCCTTGCTTGCCACATCCATCTGTTATAACCCCACGAGTTACCCTTACGTGCCACATCTGTCTGTTATAACCCCACAAGTTACCCTTGCGTGCCACATCCATCTGTTATAACTCCATGAGTTACCCTTGCATGCCACATCCGTCTGTTATAACCCCACAAGTTACCCTTGCGTGCCACATCCGTCTGTTATAACCCCATGAGTTACCCTTGCGTGCCACATCCGTCTGTTATAACCCCACAAGTTACCCTTGCGTGCCACATCCGTCTGTTATAACCCCGCGAGTTACCCTTGCATGCCACATCCGTCTGTTATAACTCCACAAGTTACCCTTGCGTGCCACATCTGTCTGTTATAACCCTATGAGTTACCCTTGCATGCCACATCCGTCTGTTATAACCCCACGAGTTACCCTTCCATGCCACATCTGTCTGTTATAACCCCACGAGTTACCCTTGCGTGCCACATCCGTCTGTTATAACCCCATGAGTTACCCTTGCGTGACACATCCATCTGCTATAACCCCATGAGTAGGGAGAAAAAACTGCGCCTGCAATATTCCCCCTACCGTCCTCGGTTTAGCGGGGGATTACAATGCAGAATATGCTGCCTGCATTGTTTTCGCCCGCTAAGCGCAGCCGCGCGCATCCTCTCAATGGAGTCCATAGGACTCCATTGAGAGAGAGACGCCGGCGGTCACATGGCGTAGGGATACCCAGGGAGAGACTGGGGGGACTCTTTTCCCCCAGTCTTTCCCTGATCCCGCCGGCCGGAGGAGGCGATCGGAGCCGCGGTCCTCGCCGCGCGACATAGGATGAGTATTAGATTTATTTTTTTATTTTTTAAGCTGGTGTTTACGAATTCTGCAGAAGCGGAATCCGTTAACACCAGGTCCTGGCTCTGGGTAACTTTTCGTTGACCAGAGCCAGCCGTTAATCAGCGCTGGGACTTTGTAATCCAGCGCTGATTAACGCTTTGCACTAAGTATGTTAAGTATAGGGAGCGCAAAGTGCAGTAACCTTGCGCTGAGAAGCTCAAGGTCCCAAACGCAAACGGCTTTTTTAACCCATTTGCGTTTGGATTGTAATAGGCGGTAAATACCGCAGCTAATGGTAGTGCTCACGCAGGTGAGCGTTAATGTTTGTGTGGAGATCGTAATAGGGTAGGGATGTGCGTTTCGGGTTTCGGAATTTCGGAATTTTCACGAAATTTCCCGATTCGTGTTTTCGGATGCAGCCGATTTTCTGAAAATTTTTAGATCCGAAAATGGCAGATCCGAAAAGTTTTCCGAGCCGAAACGAAATATTTTCGGAATTTTCGAATGGACTTGAAATGTGTCAAATCGAATTTTATTTTTGCTCTATTCATGATTTGATCTTTATTTAATAAAAAAAAACACGATAGAATCGCCAGAATAATCGTAGACACTTTGAAACGAGGAGAACAGAAGTTCCGAAAAAACGAAAATTTCCAAAATTTCCGAAAAGTCGATACAAAAAATGAGCAAAGTGACACAAAAATACGAAAAATGGTCGATATTCCGAAAATAAAATGCACACGAAAAACGAATCGAACCGAACCGAATCGAAACAGAAATCGGTTGAAACGAGCCGAATCGAAAAGTTTAAACATCCGAACAAATCGAACCGAATCGAACCGAAAAAAAATTGGTGCACAAGCCTATAATAGGGGCCTATTACTTTCTAAACAGTAGGAAATCCATAACGAATGTATATTTTGAAAATACTTTGCTTGATTTAGGTAATGTCACAAAACCAGTAGAATGTCCATGTAAATCGTCTATGTAAATCGTCCATGTATTGAGAAAGGATGCGCTAACATTTTGCCTCACCTGTAGATTTGTAGATATTGAAGAGAGTCAAATTAGAAAAACAGTAACTTTTGCGCATGTGACATAGGATGTGATGTAATCCATCAGCACCAGATCTCAAAGCTTTCTTTTCAGTATAAATGGTTTCACATGGCTTGGACAACCGCATCTGTTACAAATTACATTTATTTTCTCCTCATCCAAGTTGTTTTTGTAACAATTGTAATAATAGAAAACAATTTATATAAAAAGCAGGTTGGTTGCATTCTGCTTTTAAAATAAAGTGGCGTACCAAGTATTAAATATAATTGATTTCAGATTGGTTCCTTCCTTTATCTACACGAGGATTAGAGGAGAAGGCAGGTCTTGGCATTATCAGTTAGTACAGTGAGGCCTGTGTGGGAGGTAAAATGATATATTATGATAGATTTGATTCATAGGGTGGCAAAGGGACTTAGAGAATTGCTCTCTTAAAGAAGGAATCAACATTTGATAGAAATAAATTATTCATGCTATTAATAAAGTAAGGTTTTGGGCTCGGCTAATGTGTTCTTAGATGCAGTTAATCATATTTGGGAATTAAATATTGCAAAACGTTACTCATTTTGGGTCAACATGTGAGTATTTTTCAATATATTATATGCCAATCGTGTACTTAAATGACACCTGTCACTCACACTTGACTAGTACCACCAGGGGGAAAAGCCAATCATCCGTGCACCTCAATACTCTTGCGCCAGCCATGTATGTATCTCTACTGTATACAATTTGGTCTGCTTTTTTGCATGCCTTGTAGAGAGCAATATAAAGCAAGGAAATTCAGAATGAACGTGAAAACAGAAATTAGGTGCTAAAAAGCAACCTAAACGAATTGCAGAATTGAGTATATTGTCAGAATGAGGGACATGACCCTAGGGAGTTACCCTGTGTAGAGAAGGAAAATAGAAGCCTAGCGAAGCTTGAAAAACTGACAGACAATACTGGTACAATTATATCTAATAAAAACAACATATAGTGAGGACTGATAAACCTGCTCTTATTAGGTATAAATGCCAATTAGGTTATTCCCGGTATTGTTGTGCATACGAGGCTCAAATGAGAAGGGGTATAACGAGGATTGAAATTAAAGGGTACTCCTTGTGAATAGATTAGCTGTGGCTTGAGACGATGAATCGTTAATTAATAATTATCACACAGATAATTATCATCATCCTGATGAAGCCGCGTTAAGCGGCGGAACGCGTCGAGAATTATGCCTTACTTTTAACAGTTGTCCTATTTCTAATTTTCCTCCTCCTGCTGGTCGCGGTCTCGTTTTTTCAATATTAGCTGGTGTTAAGTAGGTGGCACGAACCACCGAGGTATAGACTAGGGAAACCTGGAAGCTTGAGAACTTAACTATCTTTCAAACAGACGGTCTTTATCCCTCCTTCCTTTAGTTCTATCCCCCTATGTATATTTGGACCTTTACGTTTAGTCGATGGGTTTAACCATTGTGATGTTGAATAGTTTTTGATGAAAATATTTCCACAATTGGCGGAAATTATTAGATATAATTGTACCAGTGTTAAGTTTACTAATAAAAATTCAGAATGAATACTACAAATGTATGGGCATCGGAATAAGTGATGCTCTTATTCTCATATTTGAGCATATTAAGGGCGCTATTCCCTAGTGAACACTAACATTAGCATTCTGATATGTAAGCGTTACCGCCAGGATGATTGGATTTAACGCAAGCCCCCCATATTACCTTCCTGATGCTAAAGCCGTAAGAAATCACTTAGCGCATCATTTTTTTTTTATAACACAATTTTATTGATTTTATAAATAATACAATAAACAGTTACAAGGCACCAAGTGAAGCACAGAAAGCAAGCCAGTATTTCGAGAAGCAGTATAAAATTTCAATAAACAAAAAATGCTAAATCAGCATTCTAACCACGAGGCAAAAACAGTGCCTTGAAAAGAAATAGAATAGAAGAAGTAACGATTGCGGAATAGTCCAAAAAAAAGGGGGGGGGAAATCAAGGTGTCCTGGTCAAATAATTAATGCATAAATCATGGAACCGGTTGTGTCACAAGCCACGGTTCCCATATCTTAGTACACTGCGGAACGGTATCGTGTAGTTGCGCTGTCAAACATTCCATCTTATAAACATACCACACTTTCGTCACCACCTCCGCTAGAGAGGGAAGGGTCACTTTCCACGAATGCGCTATACAGATGTGTGAGGCCGTGCAAACTCGATGGACCAATTTAAGGGAGTAACGGGACAGCCCATAGCAACGGGACGGGCTATTGAGTAAAGCCAGCAATGGCTCAGGAAGTATCTGTAGACCGATAGCGCGTGAAAGTAACATAAAAACTGAGGACCACAAAACAGTTACATGCCCACATTCCCACCACATATGATAAAACATTCCGCGATGGCCACAACCTCTAGTACAGAGGCCAGACATAGACGGGTAAATTCTTTGTAGTCTAGCAGGGTCCAGGTACCATCTGGAAAGAAGTTTGTAACAGTTACTTTAACCAAGGTACAGGTGGTTATCCCCATAGAGGACTCCATCAACGCCTCCCACTCCTCCCGAGGAATAGGGCGACCAACATCCCTCTCCCACAGCTGTTGATATGGACATGGTCTATCAAGTGAATGGAAAAGGAGCGATGCGTAAAGTAGAGAGATTGCCCCAGCAGTACTCGAGCTTCTCATCGCCAAGCTTTCAAACGGTGTGGTGGTAGGGATACCTGAAGTTAAACAATTGTGGACAAAGTGACGTAATTGAGTGTAACGGTGAAATTCCCTCAACGGAACATCATAAGAGTCTCTATAGTATTCCCAAGAGGGGAATTTCCCTTGAAAGAGCACTGAGCCCAGTGTCGTGAATCCCTTATTCTGCCACCACTGAAACGCTTGTCCCTCTCTCCCAGACCATGGCGGAAAAAGGGGGTTATCACTCAAAGGAATCATCCCAGAGCCCGGTGTAGTAAGAGACGCCTGAAATTTAACCTTGGACCACAAATTGAGTGAGTGAATAGAAGTAGGCAATAATCGCTTCGGTCGAGGAGATCTGTCTCCAGGGTAGCTGTGATAAGCAAGCCGGAGAGGCACACCTGGTCTCAATATCTACCCAACAGACTCTGCCTTGTCCCAAGGACCATTGAAGGAGCTGAGTTAGTTGCACCGCCTCCATAGTATAGTGTAAGATCCGGGACCGCCAGGCCCCCACGCTGTTTCGGTCGGCGCAAAATGGTCCAGGAGTCTCTCGGGTTTTTCCCCTGCTAAACATAGCGATAGAAAGCTGATTATGTCGATTAGAGGACAGGTAACATGGTCGGTAGAAAGGGCACGGGTAGTGTGCGAAAGAGGTATAGAAGCTTTGGGAGGGCCGTTTTCTTAATAGCGTATATGCGCCCCATCCAAGAGATAGAGTAGGAGGACCACTGACGGAGTAAAGATTTGATATATTTAATCATGTCGGGATAACTGGCTGCATATAGTTGGTTGGGGTGAGAAGTAAGGTAGACGCCCAAATACTGAATGCGGTGAGGACATCACCTAAAGGCAAATGTGCTTTTAAGAAGTTGTGTCATGTCTTGAGATAGCGAAACGTTAAGCGCTTCCGATTTAGAAATATTTATTTTATACCCTGAGAGGACACCAAAGGAAGAAAGACAACTATATAAATTTGGTAGCGAAATTTGGGGTTGGGTTATTGTGAGAATGATGTCATCTGCAAAGAGGCCCAATTTATATGATGCGTCACCCACCACGATCCCTGTAATGTCCGGGTGCTGACGTATTTACTCGGCCAGGGGTTCCAAGCAGAGGGCAAACAAGAGTGGGGAAAAAAGACAGCCTTGCCGCGTACCATTAAGAATAGGAAATGGTTTTGACTTCCCTCCCATAGTTGTAACTGAAGCCGTAGGAGACGCGTACAGTGCCTGAATGCTTCGAATCATAGTAGCTCCGAGGCAGAACCAATGTAGAACTTCCCATAGATAGGTCCAGTCTACGCGGTCAAAAGCCTTCTCGGCATCAAGAGAAAGCAGAAGGGCAGGTTGTTGAGTAGTATGTGCTACTGAGATTAATTCAACCGTACGGCGAATGTTATCCTGAGCACCTTGGGAAGAGATAAAACCTACTTGATCCGGGTGCACTAAAAATGGTAGGTGGCGACTCATGCGAAGTGCAAGTAGCTTCGCAATTTTTTTTATGTCAACGTTAAGTAGGGATATTGGGCAGTAACTAGCGCATGCAGAAGGGTCCTTCCCCTCCTTCAGGATTACAACAATGGAGGCCGCTAACAGTTCTTGAGGTGGAGCTTTACCTTTCAGAAATCCATTATACATGTTAACTAATAAAAGGGGCCAACTGAACTCTAAATTTTTTATAATAGAGGGGACTAAACTCATCAGGGCCAGGGGCCTTAGGTGGTTTAAGATCCTTTAAGAGTGAAAGAACTTCCTCTGTAGTAACCGGGGAGGCTAATTCGCTGGCCTGTTAGCGGATCAGTTTTTTGCGCTAGCTTACTGTAGTTTGTGCATCCTATAGTTAACATGGGGAGCGCAATTATTAACCGCTTCGCTGTGGAGGACATGCTCAGCTGCGGAGGACGCCTTTGCAGCCGTGATTGGCTGGGATTCCGGCCGATCACTGCGGCCCCCGAGGCAAGCTGACATCTTGGATGTCGGCCCGGCCTCCGGGACCCAGGCTGGCACGATAGACGTCATCACGACAGCACGATGACGTCTATTACCGGTATCCTCCCGCCAGTACGGGGAAGGTGCCTAAAGGGGAGGGGGAGGTCCTTTTTCCTGTGCCCGATCGGCGTGGGGCACAGGAAAAAGTCAGGTACCGCTTGGAAGGGCACAGCCTGCCCTTCCAAGCGGTGGCTGCCTTTAACCCCTTGGGGCTGTATCACGATTCGGCGCAAATAGGCGCTGGATCATGGTCCCCTCCCGGAGTTCGCCGACATCTTGGATGTCTGTCAAGCTTCCGGGATCTCCCCCTGCCTACTGGCGTCATTGCGTATAGTGCGATGACGTCAGTTCGGGAGTTAACCTCTAGCTGCCACCTATGGTGGAGATAGGGGGTTCCAATGAAACCCCTATCTCCTGATCCTTTCTAAAAGCTAGTGCTAACTGATTCCGCATTTGCAAAATCATTTATCAACCCCTAACACCACACCCCCAATAAAACCCATTCTTACCTCTCATCCTGCGGCAAGAATGGTGGCCTGATTTGCTGCTTCTTGTCACCGGGAGCAGAGTGACACTAGGAACAGATCTCGCTGCTTGGAAACACAACCCAACATGGAGTCCTATTGACCCCAGGAGATGATACTCGCGGCAGCGAGGAAGCACTACCATGAGTATCCCAATAGTTAGCGCTGTGTTCCAGGGCAAGGTGCTGAACTAGAAACTGCCCTGGAATATCGTGGGAAAATGGGAGGCTATGGGGAAACCTGCAGGCTCATATTATCCCCATTAGCATCCCCATTTTAGCACACATTAGGGAATGGGGTCCTAAGAGTTTGGACAATTTTTATATTTCATTCATCTACTTTATTATTAATTTCCGGTTATTAGTTGTATGTTGGAGGTGATTAATTGTCCATATCCATATGAACATTTTGGGTAAGAAATGGAACAGGTACAACAGGAAGCCACAGGAATATGGGTTACAGGCACAGAGGCTTCTGAATAACACTGAGAAGATGATTAGGTGAGTGTTTACAAGTGCAGGTAGCGATCCTCCAAGGAATGTTGGACCATCTACCTCAGTGCCCTATGCGTATATAAGTCTTATATGCCTCACTGCGCCATGTTTGTGATCTTCACAGAACACTGATGCAGGTACTAGGTTTGACGTTGAAGACATTTCGGCCAGTGGAGGTCGCTGAAATGACACGGGTGCGTCAATATATGACATTGGCTGCATCAAAATATGATCCTTGTACATCAAGATAACAGTTACTGGTTGTACAGGGCAATCACAAGGATGCTGCGATGTTGTACTGTACATGCAGGCCTTGGGACAATGGCACAAGGTTGACCACGGGGACATTTATGGACAAGCTGGGTAAGACGCCAGGGGTCTTGGCAGTTTTTAGATAGAGATGACAAAATAATAGGGATGTCCAATTCGTTTTGTTCCGAATTGAAATTCGGACGAAATTCACCATACTCGTATTTCGGGAGCATTTCGACCATCTGAAATTTTCGGTTTGATCCTAAATTTCGTCGCGATTCGGATCGATACGGTGATTCTGATGGATTCGGTGATTCGAATTGTTTCGGATCAGTTGTTTTTTTGTTTTTTATGAGTTATTTTGGTTTTTATTGGATATTTAAGAATGGGAAGTAGATTACTAGTACCAACAGAATGAAAGTTTCTTTACTTATTTATTTATTTATTTAGGATTTTTTGGGTAAAAGTTTAGGTTTCCTAACTTTTTTTAAAGAAACAAGGCTTTTTAACTCATAGGTTTCAATGCAGCATATGAATCCACACACTGAGGGAGAGTGCCTTTCTGCAATATAATTAATGCAGCATATGAATCCGCACACTGCTAGGAAGTGCCTCTCTGCAGTATAATTAATGCACCATATGAATCCACACACTGCTGGGAAGCGCCTCTCTGCAGTATATTTAGTGCAGCATATGAATCCGCACACTGCAGGGGCAGCACCTCACTGCAATATAATTAATGCAGCATATGAATCCACACACTGCTGAGAAGCGCCTTTCTGCAGTATAATTAATGCAGCATATGAATCCGCACACTGCGGGGAAGCGCCTCTCTGCAGTATAATTAATGCAGCATATGAATCCACACACTGCGGGGAAACGCCTCTCTGCAGTATAATTAATGCAGCATATGAATCCGCACACTGCGGGGAAGTGCCTCTCTTCAGTATAATTAATGCACCATATGAATCCACACACTGCTGGGAAGCGCCTCTCTGCAGTATATTTAGTGCAGCATATGAATCCGCACACTGCAGGGGCAGCACCTCTCTGCAATATAATTAATGCAGCATATGAATCCACACACTGCTGAGAAGCGCCTTTCTGCAGTATAATTAATGCAGCATATGAATCCGTACACTGCTGGGAAGCGCCTCTCTCCAGTATAATTAATGCAGCATATGAATACACACACTGCGGGGAAGCGCCTCTCTTCAGTATAATTAATGCACCATATGAATCCACACACTGCTGGGAAGCGCCTCTCTGCAGTATAATTAATGCAGCATATGAATACACACACTGCGGGGAAGCGCCTCTCTTCAGTATAATTAATGCACCATATGAATCCACACACTGCTGGGAAGCGCCTCTCTGCGGTATAATTAATGCACCATATGAATCCACACACTGCTGGGAAGCGCCTCTCTGCAGTATAATTAATCCAGCATATGAATCCGCACACTGCTGGGAATCGCCTCTCTGGAGTATAATTAATGCAGCATATAAATCCACACACTGCTGGTAAGTTCCCAGAAGTGTGCGGATTCATACGCTGCATTAATTCTAACTCATAAAAAAGCAAAAAACTAACTGATCCAAAAAATGAATCGATTCGAATAACTGAATCAATCTGCAGAGAGAAAAGTGCTGCCCCGCAGTGTGCGGATTCATATGCTGCATTGAAACCTATGGGTTAAAAAGCCTTGTTAGTTTAAAAAAGTTAGGAAACCAAAAATTTCACCCAAAAATGCCTAAAAAATCATAAAAGAATACAGTAAATAAGTAAAGAAACTTTCATTCTATTGATACTAGTAATCTACTTCCCATTCTTAAATAACTCAAAAAACTGATCCGAATCACCCGCAATGATTTGAATCACCGAAACGATCCGAATTACCGAATCGATCGGAATCACCAAATCACCACAACGAAACGAACCGAAACAAAACAGAAAACTGTCCGAAATGACCCGAAACGAAAAAAAAGACCCAAAATAAAAACGAAACGAAAAAAAAGGTCATGCACAGCCCTAAAAAATAATGACTAGTTAAGATATTTGAAGGATTTTAAGAAGGTCTGGAGAATACAAGAAAGTATGAAAGTAATGGTGATGCACTTTAGTTCTGTGGTTGGGTTTTATTAGTGCAAGAGAGTGTGAGAAATGGGCTTTCCTCAGTGATTGAGAGGGAGTGTATTTGTATAGCAGGGAAACTATGGAAGAAGAGGGTAGACATCTTGTAAGTTTGTACGGAAATGTCCATATTTAAAGTAGGAAGACAACATAAAGACTGACAAAACGTGGAAGGACTGCCATGTAAAAAAATAAACCTGGAAACCACTGTCATTGCGCTATGACGAAAAACAACAATCTAGCCAAGATATACAGGGTTATTCAGAGAGAGGTGAAAACGAGGAGAATGACTGGAGAAGTGAAAATTCTAGGTCGAAATAGCCAAACCAGAAAAATTCTCCCATTTATCTCACTTTCCAAATCAGCTATTTGGTCTAGATTGTTATCTTCTCCTGCCATTCTTCTGGTTTTCCCCTTTCTCTGAATAACCCTGACAATGTTCTTGTGCCTCAGTTGCTGCTTGTTTGAAAAGCGAATCAATGTAGGAAATGGTAAAAAAAGTCACCACCTCCCTTACAAGCCTTTTACGATGTTGGGTTGCTTCAGTTAGTCAGGTCTAGGTTTAGCAACTTTATGTGCCCAAAAATGATGTCAGCTGACTCTGAATATACTGAATGTGCAGGTTTTTCCATCAATGGATTTTTTCTCCCCTGATGGCACAGCGGGCATATTCCAAGATGGCAATGCCAGGATTCATCGGCCTCAATTGTGCAAGAATGTATCAGGGAGCATGAGACATCATTTTCACACATGGATTGGCCAATGGCCACCACACAGTCCAGACCACAACTAGGGATGAGCTGTTCGGTTTGATCTGTTCGGAGTTCACATCCAACATCGGTCGTTTGGCTGCACGCATGTTCGGTTCGAGTTCGCCCACAATGCACCACAATGGACCACAATGCACTTTTCCACTGACCTGAAGCTTGTAATTGGCTACAACCTTGCACCTGACCACAGGTCAGGTGCAAGACTATGCCAATCACGGCTCAGAGTCCTGATTGGGCAAATTTTGCCCAATCATGGGCTCACAGAGCTAAGTCCCGCAGCACACTATATAAGGCTTCACATAGCCTTCAGCACATGTTTTTTGAGAGGAGATTGTTATGTTAGTGTGTCTTCTCAGTGCCAGCAGCTAAACGGGAGGTCTCACTTCTACAAGATATCTGGGAATTGTTGTAATCTGTGTGTTCTCACCGCCAGCAGCTATTGGGGAGGTCTCACTTCTACAAGATATCTGGGAATTGTTGTAATCTGTGTGTTCTCACTGCCAGCAGCTATTGGGGGGGGGTCTCACTTCTACAAGATATCTGGGAATTATTGTAATCTGTGTGTTCTCAATGCCAGCAGCTATTGGGGGGGGGGGTCTCACTTCTACAAGATATCTGGGAATTGTTGTAATCTGTGTGTTCTCACTGCCAGCAGTTATTGGGGGGTCTCACCTCTACAAGATATCTGGGAATTGTTGTAATCTGTGTGTTCTCACTGCCAGCAGCTATTGGGGGGTCTCACTTCTACAAGATATCTGGGAATTGTAATCTGTGTCTTGTCACTGGCACCCATCAGGGGGTCTGACTGATTTATAGGAGGTTCCTGGGAATTGTAATCTGTGTCTTCTCACTGCTAGCTATCAGGGGGTCCCACATACTTCTAGCAGATATCTGGGAATTGTAATTTGTGTCTTGTCACTGCCACCCATCAGGGGGTCTCACTGATTTATAAGAGGTTTCTGGGAATTTTAATTTGTTTCTTGTCACTGGCTGCCAGCTATCAGGGTGTCTCACTGAGTTATACCAGAGTTCTGGAAATCTTTAATCTAGATAACACAGTTGAATCAGAGTTCTGCATATCTCCAATTTTTATAACGGAGTTGAATCAGAGTTCTGTATATCTTTAGTCTATATATCACTCACCATGTCAGAAAGACCAAAAAGCACAGGCAGACGCTCTCAGACACAGATAAGAGGGCAAGCAGCCTCTGTGTCGGGAGGCTGTGCCTCTGGTCGTCATGGACGTGATGCATCCTCTGCAGGGGCACGCTTGTCCTTTCTAACTGGTGCTGGCCGTTTTAAGCAGGAGCAACATATAGAGGATTTCAGGATTGGCTAACCAGGCCATCCTCATCCTCCGAGTCCTCTGCCAGCCAGGCTTGTAGTGGTTTACAGTCCACCTCAGCTGCCAAAACATCTAATTCAGCCTCCATGTCCACAACTACTCCTTCCGTAGCCTTACTATCACACACGGAGGAGTCAGCTGAATTGTTTGACTCTAATGACAGAGAAATGCTGCTTGAGGATGTGCAGCAACTCCAGTGCTCTGATTCAAACTCTGAGGTTGAGGAAGGGAGTATAGTCAACCTAGAGGAAGGGGGTGCCAGTGACGCACAAATAACTGCCACTCATGTTGCCCCAGCAGCTGCAGCATACTGCCAAGTTGGCTCCAGTGACGAGGAGATAGGGGGTGATGACAAAGATGAGGTCACTGACTCCACCTGGGTGCCTGATCGAACAGAGGAGTCAAGGGAGGAGGAGGAGGCACAACAAAAAGGAGGCAGAACGTCCTCTATGACCAACCGTAGACAGTCCAAGGCATCAGAAGTCACAGCTGCTCAGGTGCAGAGCGCTGTTGTCTCAAAGCACATTTACAAGAAGTCTGCTGTCTGGGAGTTCTTTAAGAAATGTGCAGCAGACCGCACCATTGCTATTTGTAATCTATGTCAGATGAGGATCAAGCGTGGGAAAGACATCCCACGCTTGGGTACCACGTGCTTGAGGCCACATATGACCACCTGTCATGCATCCCGTTGGCACAACACTTTGCATAGGTCCTCCTCCTTCTCATCTGTCTCTACCCCCACTATATGTCCTGCCATGTCATTGCCTACAACCTCCACTGACAGGGATGATGCTACAGTAATGGGTGTACCAGGTCCTTCCTCAGAATGTGACAGCATCCCATCAGCTGAAGGTTTTCGCAGTCAGATTACATTGCCCCAGCTGCTGCAGCGTAAGAAAAAATATAGTCCCAACCATCCCCAAGCACAGCGTCTAAATGCCAGCTTAGTAAAATTACTCGCATTACAGCTGCTGCCTTTCCAGCTGGTGGACTCTGCTTCCTTCCGTGAATTTGCTGAATGTGCTGTACCACAGTGGCAGGTATCAAAACGCCATTTCTTTTCATGGAAGGCCATTCCAGCACTATACCAGCACGTGGAAGACAATGTTGTTGAGTCATTGGGAAAGGCAGTCAGCAGCAAGGTGTCAGCAGCAACATGACTTTAGACACGTGGTCCAGCAAGCATGGACATGGCCGTTACATTTCCTTCACGGCACACTGGGTAACTCTGATTGCAGCTGGGAGGGATCCAGGATGGGGCTCTGTGCTGGAGCTTGTTCATCCACCACGCCTCCAGAAAGCTGCTTGTATGAGGTCTGTCTGCTCCACCACCTCTTCCTCCTCCTCCTTCTCTGTCTCTGGCAAAGTGGCAGTTAAACCGACGCGTGGCAGAGGCTACGCAATGGCTCAAGCAAAAATATGCCATACTGTGCTTGAGCTGGTTTGTTTAGGGGACAGGAGCCACACCGGGCCAGAAATTCTGTCAGCTCTGCAGGGGCAGGTGCAGAGATGGTTAACACCACGCCAGCTTCAGCTGGGAATGGTCATCTGTGATAATGGCAGCAACCTTCTCTCTGCCCTACGCCAGGGTAAGTTGACGCATGTACCATGCCTAGCACACGTCCTAAATCTGGTCAATCAGGTTCAGGTCAACTTGTTTCCCCCCCCCGCAGTGACCATTTGAGGACGCAACGAGAATGGTGAGCAGGGACAGTGCATGCATCAGTGACACAATTCCTTTAGTATTCCTGCTGGAGGGCACTCTGCAGGGAATTATAGATGTGGCACTAGAGGCAGCGCATCAGGAAGAAGAGGAGGCCTTCCTTAGCTCTCAAGGCCCCAGTCTTTATGCAGACAGCATTCCTGCGGATCCTCAGATCAGACAGGAGGAGGATGAGGAGGAGAAATATTTAAGCAGTGGGGGCATTGAAGGTGGGGATTCCTCAAGGGAGGGTTTTGTGTGCCCAGAAACCCAAGGACTAGTACGTGACTGGGAGGAGGAAGTGCACGATGGGGTCATCCTCATTGACCAGGAAGACTCGGAAGCTAATGCCACCTCCAACCTACGCTGCATGGGCTCCCTTATCCTGCAAAGCCTGCTTAAGGACCCCGGGATTCGTGCTATCAAGGAGAGGGATCATTACTGGTTGGCAAGCGTTCTTGATCCACTATATAAGGGTAAAGTTGCAGAGCTCATCCTGCCCGCACAGAGGGAGCACAGGATGAAACAACTTGAGGACGCTCTAAAGCGACACTTGTGTAACACCTTTCCAGGCTCTGGTAGGTTACCAAGTGATGACACAGGTGCTTCTGAGGCTGCGGATGATCAGAGGAAGAGCGGTGAAGGCCGGGGGCTGCTTGACTGATGCCTTTTTAAATTTTTTTAGTCCATGACTCCCAGGGACGTCAAATGTAGGCACCCATTGCCAGCGTCTTCACCGTATGGTACAGGACTACCTAGGGGCAAGGGCAGACCTGGATACCTTTCCAGCCGATGATCCACTGGCTTACTGGGTGTTGAGATTGGCTCACTGGCCAGAACTTAGCCAATATGCTATGCACCTACTAGGTTGCCCTTCATCCAGCGTGCTTTCCGAAAGGACGTTCAGTGCCGCTGGAGGTTTTGTCACAGACAAAAGAGTGCGTATGTCCACCGACTCTGTGGACCGGCTGACATTTATAAAAATTGATCAGTCCTGGATCAGCAGCTATCAATCCCCTGATGCTGATGTAACTGAATAGATCCGGGATCTCTTCTGCATTACCAAAACCTCCAACCCTGCACTCTTCCACAATACCTCAGAGGGGTTACATTGTGAAGGCACTAGCTGGCACCAAAGGCACAATATTTGGGTGCACTGCCACTGACGCCTATACCAGATTCATATAATTTTAATATTGGACCGCAGGGTCCAACCCTGCACTCTTCCACAATACCACAGAAGGGTTACGGTGTGATGGCACTGTTGCCGACACTAAAGGCCCAATTTTAAAGCACCTGTTGTTACTTTCATCCAAAGCCTGCATAAATTTCACCATAATTTAGCCAAAAAATCACTAAACTTGTTCTGCGGGTCCTAAAATGTCTACTCTTTTCATACAGGCTGCCGCCCCAAGCAGTTGTTTATGAATAGATTAAAGGAAAACCATTTACCATCATTTGAAATGTCATTTTTTTGTTTTTAAATGTTTCTATACATCCTACAAATCCGCCACTTCATGGGCAGGTTATGGGGACCTCCTAGGCACGATATTTGAAGGAATTTTTGGTTTTTATTCTTAACCTTTATTTCATGGAAAACTCACTGTTCCTTTAAAAACGTTTTTTTTAAAAAAGTTTTTGTCCTTGTTTTCTGTCCCCCAGGGCACTACCCGGACCCCCATACACCTTTTATAGCAAATATCTTGCATATATGCCCTCTTGGAGGGCACTCTAAAAATCGAACTTTCGAGTACCATTGACTTGCATTGAGTTCGGTTCGTGTTCGAGTTCGAACTCGAACTTTTGAAATTGTTCGAGTTCGAATGCGAACCAAACACGGGGGTGTTCGGCTCATCACTAACCACAACCCCATTGAAAATCTTTGGGATAATGTGCTGGAGAAGACTTTACGCAGTGCTCCAACTCTCCCAACATCAATACAAGATCCTGGCCACAAATTAATGAAACTCTGTCTGGACGGAAATAATTGCTGTGACAATGCATGAGCTTATCAAAACTGTCTGTGCCACAGCGATTACGTGTTGTAATCAAAGCAAAAGGGGTCCGATTAAATATTAGCGTGTTTGAGTTATTTTTGAGCAGGAAGTGTATGTCACATAATCGATAATATTGGCAAAGGACAGATATAGTTACATAGTTACACACATATGAGAAATTTACAAATTAAACCATGCAGAATACAAACAAGGAGCTCTGTGTGAATTTACATGTGATTTTGAATGTTGAGGTGTGTTGTGGACCGTTATCGCTAAGATAAAAAAGAGGACTGTCCCCCCAGCCACAATGAAATAGCAGGTCTATGAACTATGTTATGATAGTCTTTCAGAAACATGTGTCGTGAGGCTAAGTAAATATTTGATTTTACGTGTATGATGCCCTCTACAAAGCTGTACGTTGGGGCATTTTGCTCCAATTTCTTCACAGATGTTGGATTTAAACTTCTATGTGTCTATCTACGCGGTATCTAAATATGTTGTATATTTTTACAACAAATTACATTTATCTTAGTATGTGCTTGATGTTTAGTTGTTTATATTCTAGTCAGTTATTTTTCTAAGTTTTTTTTTGTAGCTGCTAGGTTCTAAATTGCTTGTATGTATATAGATGTATATCCTCTGGTGACGTGAACTGCCCTCCGACTGAGCTACTGGAGTTAATTGCTTTAATCTGTCAAAATACCACAAGTGCATTAGCCCCATCAAATACTTCCAGGATGCTGTAAATTACAACACTTTATGAATATTTTTATAGGATAGTCTTGACATCTCTGTGATGGAATGAGAATGAGAAGGTATAAAACGCGTAGGGTTCTACAGCACAAAATACTCTGAACTCAGCAAAGGAAATGAACCGGACCACCCGCAACCAATACTTTCCCTTTACATATCGAGCACCGGCACAAAGTTTACCTTTGCTTTCGCCTCACTGTCTGAAAATGCCTTGTGATTATTATTTATTTCCAGCCTTGAGTGGGATTCATCTAAAAGCACCTTTCATACCCTAATTGGTGTACTAGACTCTTCAATGATTGCTTATCCACATGCATTAGCCATTTGGAACACTAGCATATTTGGGGTCTGGGAGGATTGCATTAGAAGGAAAGAATGTTTTTCTTCCTCTTATCATCAATAATCGTAAAGTGGCCAAACTTAATTCTCAAGTTCAATGACGTCTTCTCCCCTAAATTGAATCTGATTGAAACTGAACTTTTCCTATTAAAACACTATTCATAATTGAGTAAAATAAAAGAGTGAAAATCCCACAACCTTTGATTAATAACGACTTGCTGGCTTTTACCACCATGAAGCTGGTTTTAACCCGAGACAAAAAAGTGGAACCTTGGGAAATAAACTTTCCAAGGAATGTATGCAGGATATGAACGGATGCAATGTTACATTCTGCAATTTGCTTTCACAACTGGAAAAAAAGCTTTTAATAGATACATAGTATCAAGTTGTCTATAAATCTTGGGGTCAAATCTTCAATATGTCCACCAAGCTACCAAAACGTCAGTGCTGCTGCATTGCTGGATAGCTAAAACTAGTACCTGGCCAATGGTTTAATGGGAAACCTATTCCATTCATTTCTGAAGGGTAATCAGCCCTCTCCGTGGTTTATTGGGGTGTGCATTCCAGATGTGGGCCCTTGCTCAAGGTATCCACTATGTCCTCCAGACAATCAGAGGTTGCAGTTCCTTTCATGCAGTGGAGGTCAACTTTGTATATCGGTTCTGGCCACTCTTTCTGGGAGATAGCAGTCTGTTTTGCATATGGAATACCCTTCTCTGTAATGACACTATCAAGCGAAAATTTTATGAGACCTGCACAGGGACTCACGGTAGGATAGAAACATTTAAATATTTAAAGGGAATCCACAAGGTAGAGGAAGGGAGTATATTTAAATGGAAACAAAGTAGAAAAACAAGAGGACATAGTCTTAGATTAGAGGGGCAAAGGTTTAAAAGTAACATCAGGAAGCATTATTTTACTGAGAGGGTGGTGGATACATGGAACAGCCTTCCAGTAGAAATGGTAGAGGCCAAAACAGTAATTGAATTTAAGCAGGCATGGGATAGGCATAAGGCTATCCTAAACAAAAGATAAATCCAGGTAAAGTATCCATGTAATTGGGCAGACTAGATGGGCCGAAAGGTTCTTATCTGCCGACATTTTCTATGTTTCTATGTTTCTAGTGCTCCTGCCCGTTCTTCATAATGTCATATACCCTGTTTTGTTCCCTAGCCAGAGGCTTGCTTTAATTAGTTATGTGTAGGGTACAGAATACAGTGTACAGGGAATATCCAGGAACATGAGCCAAAAGTCAAAACCAGAAAATACTCGACATGAAACTAAGCAGCTACGCGTGAAACAGGGAACAGGAACAGGGCACAAGAACCACAACCACCATAGATCTCCACAATTGTCAATGAAGCACTGTGCTGCTGGGAGTTATATAGGCAGTGGGTCTGTGTGATTGGGCCATGTGACCTCAGTCCAGAAGATCACAGCAGAACCTCAGAGCAGACCCATACAGGACAGCCAAAAACAAAACAGGGGAAAACAGATGTGAATGCCTCTCGCCACTAGTGATGAGCCGAACACCCCCGTGTTCGGTTCGCATTCGAACTCAAGCAATTTCAAAAGTTCGCGTTCGAACTCGAACACGAACCGAACTCAATGCAAGTCAATGGGACTCGAAAGTTCGAATTTTAGAGTGCCCTCCAAGAGGGCATATATGCAAGATATTTGCCATAAAAGGTGTATGGGGGTCCAGGTAGTGCCCTGGGGGACAGGAAACAAGGACAAAAAGTAAAAAAAAAACGTTTTTAAAGGAACAGTGAGTTTTCCATGAAATAAAGGTTAAGAATAAAAACAAAAAATTCCTTCAAATATTATGCCTAGGTCCCCATAACCTGCCCGTGAAGTGGCGGATTTGTAGGATGTATAGAAACATTTAAAAACAAAAAAAATGACATTTCAAATGACGGTAAATGATTTTCCTTTAATCTATTCATAAACAACTGCTTGGGGCGGCAGCCTGTATGAAAAAAGGAGACATTTTAGGACACGCAGAACAAGTTTAGTGATTTTTTGGCTAAATTATGTTGAAAATGATGCAGGCTTTGGATGAAAGTAACAATAGGTGCTTTAAAATTGGGCCTTTAGTGTCGTCTACAGTGCCGTCATACCGTAACCCCTCTGTGGAATTGTGGAAGTGTGCAGGGTTGGACCCTGCGGTCAAATATTAAAATGATATGAATCTGGTATAGGCGGCAGTGGCAGTGCACCCAAATATTGTGCCTTTGGTGGCAGCAAGTGCCTTCACACCGTTAGTAACCCCTTTGTGGTATTGTGGAAGAGTGCAGTGGTGGAGGTTTTGGTAATGCAGAAGAGATCCCCGATCTATTCAGTTACATCAGCAGCTATAACAAAACCGGGTTAGCAATATTTAGGCACTTGTACTGCGCTACTATATATGGTGAGAATCGGCGCACACCAGTAGCAACAGGAAGCAAACAGAACAGGCAGGGAATACACAGAGAGAATAGTCAAATGGCAGGCAAAGTCGGCAACAGATTGGGTCGTCAGAACAAGCAGGGTAAGTAACAAGTATACAAACTGATTCGGTAAGCTAGCGATGCGGGAATAAATGCTGAGACACACTGAGCGTGTAGCGACGTACAGCGTAGTGAAGTGAAGAGAAGCATACATTTTGCAGGCTTGATTTCACTCCGCTCCGCCTCGCAGCGTGTCTACACTACATTACGTTTGCTTCTCACCGCAACTGGACAGGAATCCACTAACTAAGTTAAAATGTACACACAAAACCGTTTTATTTTCACAAAGCACATGTTATATAGGCAAAAAAAGTTTCTACTGAATAAAATACATAAAAAATTACTGTTAATTTAATAGGAATAGTATAAAAATATAAAAAAAAGGTAACCCCTGATCATATATATTATAGGGACACGGAGAGCCGTGTATAGAGTAGGGATGCATTGATACCACACACAGACATATACGTATATATCAACACACAGACCTATATATACGTATATATCAACACGCAGATATATATATATACACCCACCCACAGACCATATATACACATACGCACATGGGGGGGTGGCATGTGGACAATCTCAACTAAATGCGCCCCCCCATTTGGCTGATCCCTCCAGAAGAAATGTTGAACCCAACAGAGCAGAGAATATATATTCATTGCTCTATCGGGTTCAACATTTCTTCTGGAGGGATCAGCCAAATTGGGGGGGGGGCAATTAGTTGCCAAAATGTGTGTGTAATACAAGTCTGGATATATATATTTATAAGAATATAGATATATATAGCTTATCTATATATATATATCATACCTGCCCTTACCTTCCCCTATAAATTTGCTAAAAATATACACACAAAAAAACAAACCACTGCATGAGACCCTGCGCAGACCACATGTCACCCCCCTCTACCTGGCTGAATGTATCTAATATATATAATTAAATACATTCAGCCAGGTAAAGAAAGAAAAAAAAGTTTAATTTTATGTTGTCGGGGACATTTAGAAATGTCCTCGGATTTTTTTTTTTTAGAAATGTGTCGCCTTACCTTAGCCTGGTGGTCAGTGGGGGCTCCCTGGATCCTGGTTGTGGAGGGGTTCTGCCGTGGCCGCAGGTGCAGTGGCTCCCTCCCTGCACTGCCTGCCTCTGCCACATGCACCCGGGCGGCTAGCCCTCACAGTCGCAGCTCTGTCTTCCGGCGGCCACATGCTCCTCAATGCTCCTCAAGGGGATCCTTGGGAGGCCCCTGCAGGCTGCCCTCTACAGTGCCTGATTAGAGGGCTGTGTCTGCCTGATGTTTTAGTAAGAAGAATGTTTTATCCCATAGGCTTCAATGTTAAAAATATTCCCGTTTTAATTCAATATCTAATAAACCATTGCTTATAATATTCTGCAGTAAAGAGTCTCTTTATTTCTAGAATTTTTGGTATTTTTTAAGCATTTTTTAAACTTTTTTTTCCATTTTTTTTTTGAACTTTTGGCTAACGTCCCAAAAAGTTCGAAGTTCGCGAACTGTCGAACGGCCGATGTTCAATGCGAACTCCGAACAGATCGAACCGAACAGCTCATCCCTACTCACCACTAGGGGGCACAGCCAAAACCAGGGAAAATGTGACAGATTGACTCACAACGTGTAGAGCCAACACAGACTTGTCCTTTTGGTGCATTTAAGGTTCCACCACATATTGGTTTGTGCTGTTCTTGGTTAGAATCTCAAGGGAACGAGACATACAGAGCAAACAGGGAATATCAATATTTCATACAGTATATTCAGAAGTAAGATTTAAGAAATTGTGGCACTCGCATGTTTTTGAGTCTTTTGGATCCGGCTCAAGATTTGAAGAGCATGGGTAAGTTTCATAGGAGCCCTGACCACCTGTCTCCACTGTGCGTTCCAGGAATCACTTGTGACTTACCGACAAGTACTCATATGCAGCCTGGGTAACTGAAATAACACAGGATAAGATAACGATAGGATTCATTTATTTTTGTTACTTAAATATCATTATGTTTTCTGCTATCAAATTCACAGAGAAAGGAAAATCTTTAATACCCTACATATTTATTTTTCCAAATTTCTAATAACTTGTAAAACTATGTTAGTTCACCTGTATATGGAATCTCTACAAAAGATTCGCCGAGAGAATAACTGGCAGCAGCCAGAATAAATCTTAGCACAGAGCTGCTGAGCTATGCCAGCATTATCTCCTAATCAGATCAAGGTAAAAGTAATGAGTTCTGTTAAACTGGATGCCTCTGCTTTTCAGGAAATGTTTAACAACATTAACTCTGTAAGCCCTTAACACGAACTTTGGATTTGACACTGAAAGAAAAAAAAATCCCTTTGTAACTCATTCAACTCGCTAGACACCTGATTTGCCCTTTATTAAACAGCAGTGCCCATTACTCAGCATTTCTAGCATTTGTTGCTGAGTAAGGTGCATGCACTAAGACGATTTAGGAGAAATGGACCTCTCTGTATTTGCTTTGTAGAAGAGATATTTTTTTTTTCTTTCTGTTCTTTCAGGCCTTGGAAAAACCATAGAGCTCTATTCCAATCTTGTTTTAAACCAGCCTTGTCCTGTCAATCTCACGGCACCCCAGATGTTGATGCCTACAATTCCCATAATTCCTTTAATGCAATAGATGGCCAGCGAATCATGGCGTTGTAGCTCAGAAACATCTTGGGGGGCCAGAGCTTAATAGCCCTGTTTTAAACTTAACCAGAGCTGTTGTAAACTTAGCAACTCCATAGATATAATGGCTCTGGTACGTTTACAACATCTCTGGTTAGGGTCGGAATACGGCCAATAGTTTGGTTTTACAGCAGGAGTACTCAACCCAGGCCCTCTTCATGTTTTGAAGCCACATCTCCCATGGTACTCAGCCATTCATTAGGTCTACAGAGCCTTGTTGGAAATGTATTGTAGCTCCAAAACATTGAGGGATGAGGTTGATCACCCTTGTTCTCGAAATTGTGGTGTCAGGCTCTGGACGGACTCATGTAATCCTAGTTCACGAAGCAAGGTGCCATCCATCTATCTGATTTGACTTGCTCATACAAGAAATAACGTGCATACTATATAGTATTGTTAATTATTCATTTCTTATCTATCTTTATTGGCATTTAAGAAAGTCAAATCAGGAGTCGTAACTGACATTTACAGCCAAGTTGCAATGGTGGGCAGAAAGTCATCGCTGACTGGTTGGAGCTCAAATTTTAGCATACACAATAATACAATAAAATTGCAAAAGTCCATAATGGTAACCATTCAGTTTGTAATGACAAGATGAGTGGTAGTGATGATACAAGACCACACAGTACGTATGGTCTTGAACCTCAGTTAATTGGCAAAGCTGAGCATGAAATGGAGCACATGGCGTTCTACTTGTATTTTCTTAAAGATAATTGTTGGCCTCAAACTACGAAGTCAATGGCTCCGTTAGCGCCCACCTTTCTTGATACTTTAGTTGGAGAACAGAGTTACATTGGTATGATCAGCATGATCCCTGTTCTGTGCTCTCTGGTGTGACTCACGGGAAATGGCGACGGGCATGTGCAGGCAATTTCCTTTGGATTTGCTACCATGGGTATTCTGTTAATTACAATCTAATGCTTTAAAATATCAGCACAAAATCCTATATTTCTGAACATATTCCTGATCAGAAGTTGTCAAAGTATATATAGAGATAAAATGAATCTTTTTGCTCCTTAATTTGAAATAGAGTTGAGTAACATCCAAAAAATGTAGGTAAGAGCCAAAATCTGGAAGCATGTCCAATTCACCGAACATTACAGGGTGCCTGCCTGTGCCAAAGGTATATGATATTTTGGGTTATGATGTCATTATGGTACAGGGAAGCACCAAGAAAGAGTAAGGAAGGCAAAGGTATCTCACCCAGAGAATAGACATCTTCGGAAACTAAGGCAAATTTGGTGGTTAATTCACCAGCAGTCAGGACGACAAATATAGCGTGTGGAGTGGCCAACACCACTTTATTATAAAGATGATTCTGCCCAAGATGAAGGATAGGCCAAGGTAATGGCTACAGAACTAATATCTATAATTGTTCAGTGGAATTTGAATGTGTGGAATTGGTGTGCAACAGAAATGGTGTTTATATAGTTAATAATATAACTTCGAGAAATTGCAAGACTAAGTTTATTAAATTATGATGAAGAATAATGTACTCATTAAACAGACCTGTAGGGCATTATCAGACGGTTGCCTGAGTTCCTAATAGCATGGGGGCCAGAATAAAAAAAAAGAAAACATGGCAGGCCGCAAATTACATTAATGCAAATCTAATAGAGAAGTTTCTAACCACTAAAGGACCAGTGATGTTCCACATCGTCATCAAAATGTTGAGGTTTTGAAGATCCCAAGCCAGAATGGGGCACACTATTCTATTAGCATTAGCAGTGCCAAGGTCCTCCATGGTGTTCCTGGAGTGGTCACTCATTCACAAGTTTGGATGTCAGCTTTCCTTCGTTTAACACAAACCCAATTCATCTGAATTCATACCAAAACATTGAATGACAGGAGCCCTAGTCCGACATTATTGGTAACAGGGTCCCAACAGGGACCTGACTAATTTCTTGGTTCAAAATATGCTGAAGCCACTTGTAAATACCAGAGGTGGCGCAGAGTACCACCACTGGTATCGGCTCTTGGATTCCATATTCGAGTCCTGCCACCCTATTCGAGGTCTATGTAGCTATAACTTTCTAAATGCAGATCTGCCAGCTTTCACAAAAATGCAAGAAAATACCTTCTTTTTATATTAAGGTTGTGCAAGGAGTGCAAAATTGCTCCTAAAATAATCATGGGTGATTCTGTGAAATTTCTCAGAAGGTTCTAACCATTAAAGGGCCAGGTTGTAAGCTCCCTCGGAAACAGGATGCTCTACAAGGTGCTGTACTCTAAATATAGTGTTATTCTGTATAAAATGTCCATAAAGAACACAATGAATAAGACTCTTACACATTGCATTGCCTGATATCTGTATTAATAGTTTCACAATTCACAGCCCAATCACAATCTCCCCATGATACCTGTCGTCCATTGATTCAAAATGTCGTTTCCTGGACTGCCAGTTTCCTCCATGGGAAGACACTGTAGGACTAGGTCGCTGTATTCTGTATATGCGTAGGATTTTTAGACATGGTAGACATGTTTGGACTTTTGGGCCATTAGGTTTGTGTAGTATTAGCACCATCTTGTTTTTTAGATATCGTTATTTTATTGTGTTTTGTGCTTTTACTGTTTCTTATTTCTATTACACAATGTATACCTACTGCCAATATTGGTTCTCACTCAGAACACATGAGGTTTCTCTCAAGGTTTCTTCTGCATACATTGTTCATTATAGATGATGGAGAGGGAAGGTGCCAAGAGATGGGTGCATCACTGCCTTTGCAACAGAGGATACAGGTCAATAAATCAGAGCCTGTTGGCTGCCAATTCGCTGAATGTTGCAAAAGCAGTATTGCACTGGCAGAAACCCAAGTCACATTCACAAATCACATGCATCTATTGATACAAATATGCTTTTGGGGGACCTTTGGATGTAGTGACACCAGATAGCACACCTATTGAACCGTTTGTAATGACAAGTGGTAGAGATTATGCAAGACCACACCATTTACACCTTTTGCCATCTTGTGTGATTTCAAAGTGGAGGTTGCCAGACACTTACCCTAAGTACTAAAAAGATGTTTGCATGTTCATTAACCCTTCACTATCAAGATCAAGATATATATCGGTCTTCAAAGGCACCATTCAGTGCCCAATATCAATATATCTCGATCTGCAACTCGCAGCCCAAAAGCAAATTTCATTTGTTTCCTGCAACTAATTTGGTTTGCTTTTGGACTGCAGAAGGTTCCCTAAAGTTTTAGCCTCGTGGGCACAATGCCCGAAGAGCCAAAACTGTGTAAAAATCAGCTAACTGAATGTCCTGTCATCGGACATTCAGTAGCCGACACAGTTGCAGCTCATTGTTCCCTGCAATGGCTGTAACTCAGTTTGGCAGTAGATGCCCATATATGGCCAAATATGTCATTACAGTAAGTTATAAATATGTTATTATAGTGAGAAATACATTGGGAATATGCCCAAATATTTCTTACTGTATAATTAAATAAGAATGTTTTTTCAAAAAAACATTGGTTGCCGAGACAATGTTTTTTTGGAAAATCACTTGGTAGTGACGGGACTAAGGAACTCTAACAGAGCAGCAGCTTTCTCCTCTAGTGTTTAGGACCTATTTAGCATTATGTGACTGTGCAAGACATTGCCTGAGGTTGAGCTGTTCCTAACCATACTCCAATCTGTCTGAAAATCCCAGGCAGGTGCGGATCCAGGGGGGGGGGAACGGGAAATTGCCCCCCCCCAAGAAAATTGCCACCGGTTTTATTCTCATCTCCCTACGAGGCGAACGGCCGCTGGCATGCAGCTTGGCTGCTCGTCTGGGATGGGAACCACCTGACCAGTGCGCAATATCTCGAGAACGTGGCTGTTGGCTGGTCAGGTGGTTCCCGGCGAGCGGCCAAGCTGCATCATGCCAGCGGCCGCTCGCCTTGTAGGGAGTAGGGATGAGTTGTTCGGTTCGATCAGTTCGGAGTTCGACTCGAACATTGGCAGTCTGAAAGTTTGCGAACTTCGAACTTTTTGGCGTGTTCGGTTCGAGTTCGAAAAAAAAACCATTTTGAAAAAGTATAAAAAATGCTTAAAAAATACTAAAAAATCTACAAATAAACAGACTCTTTACTGCAGAATATTATAAGCAACCGTTTATTAGATATTGAATTAAAAAAATACCTAATGTTGTCTACTATAGGTGCAAAGATTCTCACCTCTAAATGACCTGTGCTCTCAAACGGCATAAACAACAGGTGTTTAATTAGTGTTTGGAAATAACATGTGCTTCTAATTAGCAATTAGAATTTGATACATTGGTTGCAGACTGGGTGTGGCATGCACATGTATGAACAAACACTGTTTGTTTTGAATTCTAAGAAGAGTTCATTTCTACTATATGATCCTCTCTGATATGCTGTTTAACCCCTTAAGGACCAGGGTTCTGTAAAGCCAATCATTAATGATGTAGATGTTACGTCATTTGTCATCAAGGGCTTAATAAAATCTTTATCACACTCCTTAGATTTAAACGTAATATTCCAGTATTTGTATGTCATGTACCTCTCCCGAAGGGCCTATGTGAGCATACAATTATTATTGTGTTAGAAATGTCTATCATAAAGCGTACAAGCTGAGTCCCTAGAGTCTCTGACTATCCATTGTCATATATACCTTGCTTTATACATATAAAGCCCCGTTCACACTGTGCGATTTGAAAGTCACGTGATTTTCCGCGCGATTTTCATATTCGCGACATAGTGCAATAATGTCGCACGATGTCACGCGACGTTGCGGTTTTGTGCGATTTTTGCAAAGCACCACCAATGCAAATCGCAAAATCGCAAATAACAAATCTCAAAAAAAGGGTCATGTACCAGCGACATGCTACTGCGACGCGCGACATGTGACGTCACGTGGCAAGATGTGAACACCTCCATTGAAATGTATTGGAGAAGCTATACAGTGCGAGGTCGCGCGGATTTTGCTGCGACGTCGTGGCAAAATCCACGTGATAAATCGCACAGTCTAAACGGGGCCTAATACATTCCCTCATCTAACAGGATAGTAGCCAGTCCCTGTGCATTTTAACCCCTTAAGGGTGGCTAGGTGTTCTGTGTGGGTCTCTGATGGCAATGTTTCTATACATCCTACAAATCCGCCACTTCACGGGTAGGTTATGGGGTCCTCCTAGGCACGATATTTGAAGGAATTTTTTGTTTTTATTTTTAACCCTTATTTTATGGAAAACTCACTGTTCCTTTAAAAACGTCTCTTTTTAAAACTTTTTGTCCTTGTTTCCTGTCCCCCAGGGCACTACCAGGACCCCCATACACCTTTTATGGCAAATGTCTTGCATATATGCCCTCTTGGAGGCAGGGCACTCTAAAAATCGAACTTTTGAGTCCCATTGACTTGCATTGAGTTCAGTTCGCGTTCGAGTTCGAACTTGAACTTTTGAAATTGTTCGAGTTCGAATGCGAACCGAACACGGGGGTGTTCGGCTCATCCCTAGTAGGGAGATGAGAAGAACGCCGGTGGAGCCTGGGGCCAGCAGAGGAGGTGAGAGCTGGGGGCAATATATAAACTCATGTGAGCTGGGGGCAAATATACCCATGTGTGAGTTGGGGGCAAATATACCCATGTGTGAGCTGGGGGCAATATATCATGTGAGCTGGGGGCAAATATATCCATGTGAGCTGGAGCAAATATATCCATGTGAGCTGGGGACAATATATATATTTCCATGTGAGCTGGGGGCCAATATATATATATATATCCATGTGAGCTGGGTGCAATATATATATCCATGTGAGCTGGGGGCAAATACATCCATGTGAGCTGCCTGGGGGCAATATATATCCATGTGAGCTGGGGGCAATATATATATATATATATCCATATGAGCTGGGGGCAATATATATATCCATGTGAGCTAAGGGGGCAAATATATCCATGTGAGCTGCCTGGGGGCAATATATATCCAAGTGAGCTGGGGGCAATATATATATATACATGCAAGCTGGGGGCCAATATATATATATATATCCATGTGAGCTGGGGGCAATATATATATATATATATCCATGTGCGCAGGGGGAAATATATATCCATGTGAGCTGGGGGCAATATATATATCCATGTGAGCTGGGGGCAATATATATATCCATGTGAGCTAGGGGCAATATATATCCATGAGAGCTGGGGGCAATATATATATCCATGTGAACTGGGGCAATATATATATATCCATGTGAGCTGGGGGGCCAATATATATATCCATGTGAACTGGGGCATCTATTACCACAATATATATATCCATGAGAACTGGGGGCAATATATATATCCATGTGAACTGGGGGCAACATATATCCATGTGAGCTGGGGGCAATATATATATCCATGTGAGCTAGGAGCAATATATATCCATGAGAGCTGGGGGCAATATATATATCCATGTGAACTGGGGGCAATATATATATATCCATGTGAGCTGGGGGTCCAATATATATATCCATGTGAGCTGGGGGCAAATATATCCGCCTGTCACTGCGAACCCAACACCAGCTCTTGGCCAAAACTGGTAGAATGCCCCCCCAAACCTGTGTCTGGATCCGCCCCTGATCCCAGGTTTCTACATTACCACAAGCTTGAAAACCTTTATTTTACATGTATCAGTATCATAAGCCGGTTTATAAAGCAACAATATATTCACATTGGCGTACAAACCCTCTCTTATGTATCTATAGAGCAGTGCGTATCTGCTAGCTTTAAGGAAGAGTTAAAATTCAAATGAACACTCAGCGCTTTTTAAATTTGTACTATGGACCTAACATTTGCTTTGTCTAATTTTAAACATGACCTGGTCAGGTAAAAAAAAAAAAAAAGGTTCACGTTTTGTAGCGTGTCAGTACTCAAGGACATTTAAAATGGGTTTTTAAATGTATTTTTGTCTTTCCTTGTAAATAAACAACCAAGGCACAATTAGCGTTTTAAATTGAGCCTCTGAGTGCAGGATGGGTGCAAAGGGAATAAATATGCAGAACAATACATCTATGTGTTGCTCTGGACGTTAAACACCAAGATTAATGATAAAAATACATTATTGTTAAAATACTAAATGCAATTTTAGAATATTGTTCTTTAAAATATTTGTTAACCCAGTGTCCCGTCTGATACTTAATGAGGATTTGCGCTAACTAAATTCACAGAAACACTTTTAGTTCCGATGCAATAGGAGAGGCTTTTTTATCTGGCAGTGAACAGGTTAAAACAAAATCAGAATTTTCCCAAATTTGGTCAATCACTTCAAAGGTTAGCACCTCCTATTCGATTGTGTTACAGGAATACGCTTTGCTTCTGGAACTCTCCAGCGAGTTAGGTTATCTGAAATAAACATAAAACCGGTGATAACATTGTAATCAATTTATTATCTGCGTCACATTACCCGTTAACCATATCGGTGCCACAGTGCACTGGTTTTCACGCTTTCAGCTGATGCCAAATATTCATTAACGATGTAACGGCGCCAGAAGAGTACTAGTGTTACTTTGTACATTTGTCACTTTATATAAGGTTTTTGAGTTGTATGTGTGTGACATTCCACATAAAATACAATTAATCATGGACTGTAAAAAAAATTTACTGGAAAAAAAATGCTAATCCAGAGAAAAAGTGACATTGTTGTCATGTAAATAATTATTTTTAACGATGTTGCAATTACTTTCAATATGCATCAGAGTGTATCATTTATTGGCACTGGCAATTTTTTGTCTTTATTTAGGAACCTTCAAAATATGTGATAATGTAATATATATATATATACAGTATATGTATTGTGTATTGCCTTGCAGTCTTCTCTTTTGGACACACTCAACATCAACACTCAATTCATACAAGAATTTTGGAAGATGATAATAATAAAGTTGGTCCATCAGAATGAGGACAACTAAAGTATCTTCCAGTTATGGGGTGCTCAACCTTGGCCCTCAAGACCTTTTTGGAACTCCATTTCTCTACATGGAAGATGTCGTTTTGAAACATCTGGAGGACCAAGGCAGAGCACTCTATGTTCTATATCAATAAGTATACTAATGGCAATATTAAAGCGATTGTACTTTCTACCAATAATCTGGCACGGCAGACCGTGTTCAATTTTCCTTCTTCATTCGGCATCAACTTTCAGTAAATAATAAATGATACTTTCTGGACCATTTCACTTAAATTTGTCAAGTATTTCACGGAAGTGACTTCTTCGGCTAATGTCAGATGAACGCAGTCTGCGTGTGCGCACAACAGACGGACGTACTTACGGAAGATACTGTAGACACCACACGATCCGTTTTTGGTTTTTGTTAACGGACGTAGAAATAAAAAGGGAATTATGGGAAACAAAATTAATATGAAAAATGATAAAAACTTGAAGAGGATATGAAAAGCCATTTTGTGCGTCAAGGTGCTGGACGTCGCAAATGCGCTGCGTCTGACATCTCCTCATCACTCACACAGAACTCTAGGCGGACGTGGCGCACTCTGAGCGTACGTCTAGCAGTTTTACGTTGTTGCTTAACTTGTGTCCATTTGCCACGTGCGTTGTGCGCGCGCAGTTCGGTGCGCACATACTCCGTGTGTGGATCTCTATTGCTCATGATTCTATGCTACGACAGATGCTAAACTGATGCCGGCCTTCTACTTGCCGAATGTTATATTAAAAGACTCTATGCGCATTCTCTCAATTGAGCAATTTTGATTAACGACGAGTGAACTATTAAGTATACCTGCCCCACTTGGCAATCATAAAGGCTCGTGTCTAATACCAGACGAGTCACAAACTTCCCTTGTAGCATGACTGTTGTGGCTCCCAACTGTACATTAACACTTCCTATACTTTTTTGGAGCTAAATTGAAGGCAGCCCGTAGAATAAACGAGAGATTCAAGAGTCTCTTGCTCATCAGTGGCATCTCAAGACAATCAGGGTTATTCAAAGAGATTCGAAAAGTCATCGCAGGTTCAGTGACTTTTCGTTCTCTTCAATTCGGTTCCTTTTGCCGATCCCATTTCGGTGACCCTGCGGTGTATTCAGCAAACACCACAGGGTCCCCAAATTGCAGGGAAAAGCTGCCGCAAACTCTCAAAAACGAACCGTAAAACCCAGCGAATGCACGCCGAAAACCCCCAAAAACATCTGGATTAACCCACCGAAAACCACGGGAAAACGCCGGAAAAACCCGAGCAGGAGCCGATCGCAGCCGCCGGAAAAAGCCGAGGCAGTGAATAAATTAGGAAAGCAGTTTGTATGAATGTTTGAAAACTGAAACGCTGTTTGCAAAGAAACTACTGAGCGAAAATGTCTGAAATTTACATATGAGGTCCAATGAATGATAATAAAAAGGACTGTTACAGAAAAAATAAGTAAACTTAAAGAAAAGAAAAAAAAAATTGGACTTTTTAAACAAAAAAAAAATCCAGAAAAATGCTTAAGATATCCTAAAAAATCTATAAATAAAGAGACTTGCCGAATTAAACCACCGAATGACAGGGCATTAGGGGAACCTTTCACTGCTGGTTTTTGTTCTCTGAATAGTGGAAGCAGTGCTTTTTTATGGGGATTTCACTGCCCTCGAACAGGCACGGAACAGGTACTGTATGTGCAGGCAATTCGCCAGGATTTGGCGAATTGCCTGCTCTCTGGATAGCCGAATGGCCAAGAAAGGTAACCGAACGCTGATTTTCAGCATTCGGTTACCTTTCTCAAGCAATTCGGATCTCTTTGAATAACCCTGAATGTTTAAGAAAAAATAGTGGCTCTCAAAACTTGTGAATGAATTTTGCATTTGCAGAAGGAAAGAAAAAAAACACAAACATGCCAATACAAAGAATACCTGTAGAATTCTTAATAGAAGTGTATCTAGAATATTTGAATTCTTCTTGATTTGGGAATCCGTGACAAGTTGCATGTGCCCTGTGTGCAGAATGGAATCATGCAAAACACCTGTAGGGGTTTCACCGATGGGTTTTATCCGACATTGAGTTGCATTTGTCGAATGGATAGAAATCGTAATGCTTAGGGGAAAAACACAATTTTTTTTTTTACAATTGTCAATTTCAGAGATCTTTCATCATATTGGTGTTAATATTTCATTCCATTTTTTGCATCCCTGGCACATCGCAGGTGCCCTGTGTGCACATAGAATTCACCATAGCAATTTCAGAGTATCTTACCTGGAGTTGCATTTGTCCAAGAGATAGAGGATTTAAAAAGGAGGATACTTTTAATTTTTTTTTCTTTTGAAGTTTAAAGAAATCTATCACAAAAAAATGGCATTCTTGCTCAGCGTTGGCATCGCGCAGTGCTGTGTCTTTGCCGTTGTCATCCGACGATCGTCTTGCAGTAATAACGTTGTCCACGTGTCGGAGCATCCGACTCACATCACTGAAATGCTACCCAATGCCTGAGTCGTGCTTGGGTTGAATTCCCCGGACCGATCACCTGCATAAGTTTGCTTTACCTCTTGTGTAGAAGCCTCGATGACACTGATAGCTGTCAGTGCTGAACGGGCCAGCATGGGAGGGCTGTCTAAATCCTGCGCTACAGCATCTGTCACAACATTCTCATGGAAAATTTCAACATGTGGGTTTACTGATACGTAGCATTGCAAGTATTCCACAAAGGATTTAATACAATTGAATGAGGGGAACTGAACAAAATTGCTTGATTTTCTTTCTGAGGTTAGTCATCAAAAATGCTTACAATACAAAGAGAAAAAAAACAACCCAACAATACTCCAGCACTCTGTTCACAATCACCATGTGCGTTTATTCCATTAGCAGGATAAGAAACAACGTTTCGATCCTTTTGGGTCTTTGACAAGTCTTGACAAACAACGTTTCTACCATCTTGGGTCTTTGACAAGTCTTGACGAACAACGTTTCTACCATCTTGGGTCTTTGACAAGTCTTGACGAACAACGTTGCTTCCATCTTAGGTCTTTGACAAGTCTTGACAAAGAACCAAGAGGGTCGAAACATTGTTTCTTAATCTGCTGATGGAATAAACCCACATGGTGATTTTGAACAGAGTGCTGGAGTATTGTGTTTTTTTATTTAAGAGTGGATCCTTTCCAGCCTACTGGTGAGCAGAATTAATAGAGCTACCTTAATTTATTTTGCAATACAAAGAGAACGCCTGACCAGGACCACTGTATTAATTCTCACTAGAGCATCTCACCAGCGAGTGCCTTTGGGCACGACACCCAACGATAATGTACTGGATATAAAAATATATATATAACCTGATACGGCGCAGATAATGCTCTCTGGGGTACTGGGATCTCACAAATACATGGAAGATAACAATAAAACACAATTATGGTGCAGTATAGCTTATACAAGATATAGATGAAGGCAGAATTCTGATAAGGTCCCACTCACAAATAAAGGAGCCCAGACACTGGCTCTGAGTGGGTCCACACATGTGGCTTGATTGCCTTCAGATTTTTTAGGTGACCCCCACCTTATCAGGAATCTCTCATCCACAGACATGTAATGGAAAGCAGACAAGAAAAACTCCTTGTGCAGATCTGATGTGCTCACAAATTAGTATACTGCTGATTTCGTACTTACATTTCAAGGAGCTCACAAAGCTCTTGAATAGACGCCCATGGGTATTTTTGGGGCTGGAAAACCCAAGTGAAACCACCAAGGGTCCAGAAGATGGCACGACATGGACAGGTTTAGAGGTAAAAAATAAAAATGTATTAAAACATAACTAATATATGATCCAGAACGCGTTTCGCCGCATAGGAAGGCGGCTTACCACAAACTGTATATATCCCAGGATATACACGAAAACAAGAGAGATCTCACTGTAACCTTCCTGGTAAAACATTTCCAAATGTTTACCTTATCTCTCTGTACATACATACCTCCCAATATTTAAAAATGCTAAAAGAGGGAAATTTACATTTTGGGGAATGTCGCTGGAAAAGTTCATCATTCGGCTGCTTTCTATGAGTTTACGTTTATGTAGTTAATGTCAAAATGTAGAAGAGAAAGGGCCTCATTAGTACCAAGCTATTTCTAGGATTTGCTACAGGTTAACAGTGCGTTGCAGGGGGATTTATTGATTTTTCAACTCGATTACCCACTTTTACACCCGAAATACATAAAGAAGTTCCATACGAAGGGGTACCTGGGGAAAAAGAGACAAGGACAATCAGCTGCTCCATACGAAGGGGTACCAGGGGAAAAAGAGACAAGGACAATCAGCAAATAGGCCCAAAAGAAAGGCACCTACGATGGATGCATATGTGCAAATTACTCATAGACTCGAGTTCCACATGACTGCTCTCCGCCATGTTTTTCACATCTTTTACGAATGGGGTAAGCACTTAAAAATGATTTGAAAGGAGTTCATACATGTGAGAATTGTAGATTGATGCATATAGTGCACTTGCAGTAAGGTTTTCATTAATTGTTACATGGAACACGTTCTTTTAACTGCCCCAATAGAGTTGTAAAGTGCCAACAAGGTCTGCAGCTTGCTACTCATGTGTGTAACGCTCTGTCAGCTCTTCTGCCATTTCGGTATATTTTATTGTACAATTTGTGTATTATATTATAATGTGCAGTGGAAAATGTTGCTGCTTTATAAAGAATTGATATATATGTAAACCTTTTGGACATTATAAGCTTGTCCGAACCTGGCACTTTACACTTCTTGCCTACGTGCCCTAATTTTTCTACTTTTTGGAATTTAATTCTCCATTCCATTATGTAAAGCGCTGCAGAAACTCTTCGCTCTATATAAATTATCATAATAATAGTAAAAATTTTGTGTGATTTTATATATATATATATATATATATATATATATATATATATATATATAAAGCATAAAACAGCAGAGAGGTTGCACTCAACGAAAACAAGCAATAACAGCAGGTGCACTGTTGTATGTTACATGTAGGGGGCTGACAACCCTCATTTGGTATGCACCCCTCCCTGTTACAGGTGTGTTCCATCTTGGCTGCCTATAAAGGCCTTCAGTTGCTTGGGAGCTCCAGGAAAGATTGTGCCTCCAGCAAGTGAGTTGATCCTGTAAATGCAGGTTCGGTTAGATAGGACCTGTCAACGATGGGATACATTGGCGACTGTGACCGGCTTAAGCAAAGTATGAATTTCCATCATTTATTCCCTCAGGTGATTGAATTTTTAAAAGTGGTGAAATTTTTTATTTTAAATGTAATGAATTGGAAGAATGTGGTCATTTATATGGAGTGCTCTTTTTTTTGTATATATGTATATATATATATATATGTGTTTATTATAGTGTGGAGGCTTTTTATCTCACTTTTTGTCCTCCACCACAACTCTTGTGTATATATACGAGTATAGCAGTCTGTAGTGATACCTTTTTTATTGGACTAACGTTACATAATATATATATATATATATATAAACAAAACCAGGGAGAGACAGGGGTCTGACTGGAGTACTCTCTCCCTGGTTTTATTTGTATTTTATTTTTGAGATGCACCCATCACTGAAAGCTTAGTTTAGGTTGAGTGCTACCCCCCATGTGTTTTATATATATATATATATATATATATATATATATATTATATATATATATATATATACAGTTTGTTTAACTCCTGGAGTCATGGACATGAAACAACAGAAAAAAAGATAGCACTCCAGGATCAGGATGTCCTGATGAAAGCTCATTATGAGCTGAAACATCGACTTGATTAATAGACTATCTTTTTAATATTAATTTAATATTTAATAAAGTTTATGAATTTCTTTGTGAAGACCCTGGAGTGCTAGCTTTTATGTAAAATATATATATATATATATATATATATATATATATATATATACACAGTATATATAACAATGGTAACCTATTTATATTAAATCTATTCCAATGATTAAACAGAGAATTCTGTTCGTTAGCGGTTAGCCTAACGAAGAAGTCATACTAGACCCTGCCGCATGGATTTATTAAAAGCACCCCACAACAGCACGCAGCAATAGAACATCCTACCTGTAAAGATGCATAGAGCAAGTGTATGCAGTTTAAAATGCTTGATTCTCTGTATCCCTAAGCATTAGATAACTCCCCAAAATAGTAACTAAAAGGATTCTGACTCTATATGAAAATGTATAAATAATTTGTGTCACAAACCAAAAAATGGTCATTTTCTTTTTAAAAGTTGGCTTGACAAGCAATATAACTGCATTTAGCGAATAAGAACCTGTATATAGTGGTATTTTTACTGTAAGAAAATTCATCCGAATAAAAAGGCAGATATTAATTATTTTTCCCGTGTTATTTTTTTTCCCCATAAAGCGTGAGTTGAGATACTTAGAAGATGACACAAGTTACAGGTTGTAGTTTGACAGATATTGGGTGCTTATCCATTCGTATAAACGCTTTAGAACTTTCGAAATAAAAATCATACCTATTCCCTAAAGGATAAACGTTTTGAACATGTAACAATGGGAACATTTTATATTTTTAAACACCGTTTATTTGGTAAAATCTAAACAAATCTTTTTCTGAATGTACTGCACGTTACATGGTGTTGTATATTTTACCTTTTCCTTGTAAAACATACCGTTAGCCATCCTTCCTGTTAGAAGGATATGGTTAAATGATCCAAATTTTAAAGTTTGCTCATATATTTTTATCAACTACATTATGTGGAATATATATATATATTTAAGATTTTCAGTAGGAAAATAGAATTTTTCTTGCAAACTGAAATAGTGCTTTTTAAATTGTTTTAATTTTGTTTATACCACTATTAAGGTTGATTATGTTTATAAAAAAAATTATTATTTGTTCATTATGACATAGATGAGTTGTCTAGTAAATCGGGATTTATATTAAAGCCGCGAAACGATATACTAAGCCAACGCATTTGCCGTCCTCCATAGCACCGGGTTTTCTTATCTTCAATGTGGCTGAAATGATAAAAAGAGACCACAAATTTTTGTTAATCAATAATATTTATAAGGCATTGACTTTTTTTTTGCTATCCTCATGATTCTATATTCCAATTCCACCCAGTGCATGTAATTTCCGTAATCTATACGTTAATAAAAAATATATAAAATGAAAATAAAATAATAATAAAAAGGCTCTGTCCACTAATCGGCATAAAAATTAACGTTAAGTAATATGAAAGGGGTCTCTCTACTAAATGGCAACATTTAAAAATAGTTAAATGGAATAAAATACCTTTCACTAATTTGAAAAATAAAATAAAATTAGCTACCTACAAATGGGGTATGTCCACTAAATGGCAAAATAAAAAAAATTATGAATATGAAATGGGATTTGTTCAATAAATGGTAAATGAACATGAAAGGGGGTCTGTGCACTAAATGGCAAAAAAAAATGAATATGAAAGGGGGTCTGTACAGTAAATGGCAAAACAAAAAATAAAAGTCCAACAAATGGCAAAATAATAAAATAAATGAATATGAAAGTGGGTCTGTCCAATATATGGCAAAAGAAATAAAAAACTAAACTAATATGTTTATTAATTAATAATACTAATAAGAGGATTAATCCAATAAATGGCAAAATAAAAAAATAAATTGTTATGAAAGGCGGTATGTCCAATAAATGGTATCAGTAAATAAATATTTAAGTTAATATTCTATATTAAAGAAAATAAATATTTTTCACTAAATTGAATAACGAATAAAATTAAAATAAAAAAAATAAACTGAACACAAAAGGGTTTAGTCCAATGAATGGCGAATGTAAGAAAGAAATTGTAATAAATAAATATAATAAAGCGGTCTGTCCACTAAATGGCAAATTTAAAAAAAAATAATAGTAATTACTATAAATATACCCAACTTTCACCGATTTTTCAGTTCGGCAACCTGGAGGTTCTTTTCCATGTTAATGAAACTTCTGCATGTTGCTAGTTGTTCTTCCGCAACTCACCACTTAGTTAATAAATCCCCACAGTGAAGGAAAGGCTTCAGTTTTATATATATATATATTTATGTATATAAAAATAATAAGAGAAATCAGTTTACAATGCTGCAATGTGTATATGCATGATCAAAAAGTATAAAGGCATGGGTACTGGTTTATCACACAACTTCTGCCCTTGGGACACAGACTTAAGTGTGAGATAAAAAACAACAAACAGTGAGAAACAAAAATCAAGAACAATGACTCTTAGTCCTTTGCACACTGACCAAAGAGATAAATGATAATTACTTTTTTTTGTCTTGATTAAAACACTTTCTCCTATTTTTTTTTATGGTGGTTGTCGGGTGGGGGGAGAAGGGGAGGGGAAAACATGCCCACTTGAAAGCAGAGAGAAGGGGGGGGAGGTATGGTGTATAAAAGAAAGGACAGGCTGCTTTCTCAGCCTGTCTCCCTAGTCCTGGAGCAGCTAACAATATCCTCGCCTAGCTTGGGTGAGACGACTGAAGGCATCCTACTACCATAGTCCTATACATATTATGTGGTTTATCCTTTCGGTCTCTCTCCCAAACTCTCACATCCATCCATTAAGCCTGCACTCATCCTCCGTAAAAAGCAACTTTGGAAAAAAAAAAGGAAAAAAAGAAACCGACGTTTTCGTTAGTACTTCTTTTTGTTAAGCAATTATTAAGAAAATAAAAGGCACGTCTGTCCAATAGGAGCTGCGAAACAGAAGAGAAATAAAGAAATGGAACATCTAAAGTGCAAAAACAGAAACAGCACAAACACAATCTGCAGACAAGTGGAGAGCGCAAGCATGCAGGTAACCCAAAATTACTTTACGCGGCGGGTGGATTCAAATTCACCGGTATTTTTGTTTTCGTTGCAGAATATGGTTAAGAATTATTTACTTTTAAAGCAATTAATAAGACTTGCACATAATAAATAATAATAATAATATTTATGCAATAATGAATATATATATATATTTTAGTGTGTGTATATTTTAATATATACCGCTATGTGTGCGCGCATACATAAATATATACTGGCGTGTGTTTGTGCGCATATATAGTGTTTATTAAATGATATTACAGTTTATCTGAAGATTCTTGCAGCTGTATGACAGGTCTGAACAAATGGACTGTTTTCTTTTCGTGCCAAGATGTGTCAAAGTTCTTGGAGGATTCTGTGTGTGGAGACGGGGCGCAGATGGGATAGTTAGAGGCAGGTCACGTAAGGCTTCGCTGGATTTAGCGATGTGATGCTGTGCTATAGGTATACTATATGTGGATATGTTAGCCTTGCAGATGTAGATACTGTATCGGGAGAGTTTATAGCGTGGAATTCAATGGAACACTGAGGGTAATGTTAATGTAAGCCGGTGCACTGCGCTGTGCTACTCTGCAGGTAGGCTCCTGCCCTCCACGGGGTTAAAGGGATTTAAAGCGTAAGGAAAGGGATACCCCACGGGTGTAAATTTAACCAATACCGTGTTGTGTCATAAACAAGAAATGGTGCGTTCTGTATTTGGTAGCGGACCACTTACAGCGACATGACGATGCCCCACGTCTAGTCGTTTCATTGGCTCTTCTTGCGATGTTAACCCCTTTGCTGCCAGGGTTATGTTTGCGATTTTCAGTGTTTGGAATTTGGCGGAGAATTGCAAGGGGATTAAAACAACAACAAACCCCCCCCCCCCCAAACACAAAACAGAAGAAAGTCCCTGAGCTGAACTGGAACGACAGATGATTAGGAGAACTTTTTTTTTTCTTCTCTAATCCTCTGGTTTAGTCGAGAAAAGTCGACTAAGAAAAAAGTCGAAAAAGTGGCAAATCCCACCCCTTGCAATTCTCCAGGAATCGCCAGGTTTTAGTGAATGACCTTCACGGATTAGACTTTCCGGATTGGGTGTGTTTTTAATTTGGCTGCTGCTGTAATTAAGTGAAATAAAAATTGTTCGGCGGCGTTACCTTGAGGTATGGGGTGAGCCGGCTGCTCTGCACACAGGGGAGAGGAGGTCCCACAAAGGATGTTGTCTTTCGTTTTGGCTCTCCCTCTGCGCTCGTTAATTAGTGGTGTAATTAATGGCTACCTGGTTACTGACAAGCAGTGGTTCCTCAGTTCCTGAGTAATGTTGCGCGCTCCGTCGGCAGATGGCCATAGCGTTTGCTGGAATAAAAAAAAAGGCACAAACAGAAAAGAAAAGCCCTTCGTAATCACTTCAGCGTGATATTTCAAAGAAAAAAAAAAGTTAAGGATTTTGCAGCGCGCTGTATTTTTCCACTAGAGGGCATTACAGTAGCATATATATATATATATATATATATATATATTATAGACACACATACAGTTTAAACAATGTTGTGTAGTTTTTATTCGAATTGTGATTATTGAATAAGGAAACACAAGGGAAAATAAAAAAATCTCAACCCCCTGAATTATAAGCGGTGAAGAATAACATTTTGGACTTGTGGTTTTGTTTAGTTTGATTCTGACTTTACAATTCGTTTAACGTTGTGAAAGCTAAATGTGAAAATAAATAGAGTGCAGTACCAGCATTTGTGGAAAGGGGAACTTGCGCGTTGTCTCCAACTTGTACTGTGAGCCTAAGGTTTAGGTTTCGGCATTGATGACTGAGCCTTGGCTCTGTAGATGTCAATGCACTACATGTCCCATGATGCTCAGGAAGTCTAACAGGGTTATTCAGAGAGAGGTGAAAAGCAGGAGAATGACTGGAGAATGGAAAATTCTAGGTTAAACTAGCCGATTTGGAAAGCGAGATAAAGGGGAGAATTTTTCTGGTTTGGCTATTTTGACCTAGAATTTTCCATTCTCCAGTCATTCTCCTGCTTTTCACCACTCTCTGAATAACCCTGTATGGGGACACAGAATGCATTTATTTGTAGCGTCGTGGCTAGGTTTAAGAATAAACATATTATAATATACTATACCCAATCAGAAAGGGTGGAGTGATGACGTGGGATGATTAATAGTCTTAGAAAATGCAACCTTGAGGCTGCGTGGCATGGTATGGGTTAAATGACATCACGGCTTACAGGAGCGGAGGGTTAAGACGTAGCAATTATTACATCTGCTCTTGGATCTGCTTTGCAGTGTGGGATGCGCAAGACGTTTTGGTCGTTTCCCAGTGTGGCTAAAGAGTTAATAAAATGTGCTTCGCATTTATCTAAATCTATTCCAGATCAAAAAGCAACGCAGACAGTAATGTCTTTCCTGGAAACTGCAGATAGTATAAAGAAAAACGAGCTGCATACGCGTCTCGTGTATATATTTCCTACAAAATAGCCATCATACAAAATCTGTACGTGTGCGATAATGATGATCACATGTGGGGTCTGCAAAGCTAAAACCACTGCTTACTGCACAGGCTGCAGAGTGACACTACATGAAGTTACCCCGTTCTCTTTTGATGCTTTATGGATACTGTGCATTAAATATTAGCATCTTTTGTATCAAAATAGTTACATCTGCAATAGTTGCATTTGCTGTCAATCCCTGGGATTTGCAACTTCTGCGGAGTCCAGACCAGGAATGAGCTCAACCAATCAGAGTGACTAACTGATGTGTTGAATTGCTGAGCCGAACCCATAATGCAAATTCTGCCTCCCTTAGATACTGATGGCCTACAATTCCCAGAATTCTTTGAATGCAATAGATGGCCATAAAATCACGGCAGGTCTATTCAAAGAAGGGTGAAAATCAGGAGAAGAGAACAATCTAGACCAAATAGCCGATTTGGAAAGTGAGATAAATGGGAGAATTTTTCTGGTTTGGCTATTTTGACCTAGAATTTTAATTTCTCCAGCCAAATCTCCTGAGTTTCACCTTTTTTTGAATAGACATGCGGGGTTTGTAGTTCACCAGCATCTGGGTTCAGAGTTTGAGATCCCTGCCACAAAGCCTTGCACATCAGGGCTGCATAGAGCAGAGGTCTCTGGGAGTTGTAGTTGATCTGTCAGCTTAGGCTAGGGTCAGACGAAAGCATTTTTCCCCGCGAACGTGAAAAAGTGCGTCCGAACGCATTGACGTATTTTTTCACGGAATGCGCAAAAACGGTCAGACGACGTGCATTTTCGGGCGTGATTTTGTACGGATCGTCAATAAAACTCTTTTTGCGTCTGGGCGTTATGTAGGCCGGACATTAGCAGTGTCTGACATCTCCTAATCACGCAAACACGCCGCTATGCCGCAGCTGCGCACTCAGTACGTCAGTACTAGCGGCTCAGCGTTCTCAAAAAAATGCGTTCAAATTCCACTTGCGTTGCACGGCCGGACTTTTGTGCGGCCGTACATCGTATATTGGCCGTCATTGCCCGTCATCTGCTGCTAGTGCGGCCGTAATTATGTGCGCCAGAACGCACGTTAAAAGTGCGCTGGTCTGACCCCAGCCTTATAGCAGTAAAGACAGGGCTATTTAGAAAGAGGTGAAAAGCAGGAGAATGGCTGGAGAATGGAAAATTCCATGGGCAAAATAGCCGATATGGAAAGTGAGATGAATGGGAGAATTTTTCTGGTTTGGCTATTTTGACCTAGAATTTTCCATTCTCCAGTTATTCTCCTGCTTTTCACCGCTCTCTGAATAACCTTGATCGGCTCTCAGCAATTTCTGCTTAGGAATGTCAACCATGGCGTAGGTCAGGGAACTCAAACTTTGACTCCACCCCCAGATATTCCTGAACTGCAACTCTATCAGTTCTATTCACTAAAAGGTGAAACTCAGGAGAATTGGCAGGGGAAGAGTACAATCTAGACCAAATAGCCGATTTGGAAAGTGAGATAAATGTGAGAATTTTTCTTGTTTGGCTACTTTGACCTAGAATTTTAACTTCTCCAGTTATTCTCCCGACTTCACCATTTAGTGAATCGACCTGTATGATTCTCTGTCTGTCTGTTGAATTCAAAGAATTCTGGGAAATGTAGGCCTTCTACATCATCTGAGAGGCCGGAGTTTGAAATCCCAGGCTTAGGGAGTCATAAGCATTTACGACCGACGTATAGGGCTCGGTGACCTCCATGTGGCATAAAGTAGGTTAGAAACATGGGGTCCCATAAGGGAATCGCATGTATTCCAGCTACAGATACACTGTATTAATGTTACACGTGGCTTTCTTTTTTATATATACATGTGTTAGCCGGTTTAAGCCTCTGAAGGCGAAACGCGTTAGAGATTCTCGCAGTTCGCGGAGGGTTAAAGCGATGACACCCAGTTCTGCCCGTATCCTAGCGCCGACATTGTATACATTCTTTGGAATGCATGGATGGTAATTTTACACAGACAGGTAGGAAATACGTCCAACCCCACCTTTCCCCTTGCAAACGATCCACCGCTTTAACCGTGTCTGCAACCCCGAGGCTGTGTGTAACATGAACTGTAGCTGATCTGACAAGAGTCTCAGTGTGTGTATTCAGGGGGCCTCTCAGCTAATTCATTTCTAGGAAAATGCTTGTTTTCACTGGCCTTTGAAGTGCTGCTTTGTATATGGTTACTGAGTCCTTATGACGTGTCTCACAGAGCATGCTTGTTACTGTTTGACTGTCACAGATAAAACACGCAGAGCGCTGATTCGCCTAAGTGCTGACTAAAGATTCCTAGTATAGGGAATTCTTCTCACAGTCGCTGAACACATGGCACGGATATGTCTAGGGGGAAGCTTAATCCTGCAAGATGAAAGCGTTTCAGTTTTTTTTTTTCCTCTTAAAGGGACGCTCCAGATTGGAGCCGAACCATCCTTTTTTTTTTTTCTTTTCGTGCAATACGAAAATAACGTACGCGCGACATTATGTAATAACGCTGGAAAAAGAAAAAAAAAAGAAAGCGAGGAAACAAAAAAACAGTATCTTAATCACAATCAAAATCAAAACAAAAACACACATCTGAATATTCTGTTTGTAAACTGAGCCGCGTTCAGTTCCTCAGCAGCTGCTGAATTGCTATCCCGATGAGCACCTCTCCAGTAAGCGTCCTTGGGCAAGACACCTAACGGTACGTACTCGCCACCCAGGACATACTTGAAAACGAGAGAAATCTCAATGTATCCTTCCTGGTAAAATTCTTTCTCAAAAAAAAAAATTCAGTTTGCTGCAGCAGTGTCACTGAACGCTTTGGATGTGAATTTCGAAGCAAAATGGCCGATTTCTTAATGAAAGCTGTAGTTTCTGCAATATCCACAGTTTTATTAGCAGAAACTGAGGCCAGAACATTTTCAACGCAATTTATCCTTATGTTTGCAACAATTATATCAACAGCCAACTGCTGCAATCCCTGATTATTATGAGGAAACAGTGCCTCGTTATTCAGATTGTTTTTCGTATGACTCGGACAACAGTTGAGGTATATATGATAAAGTAAAGCAGTCGGCACAATTCCGTTTTGTATGCACACACCACAAATGATAGTTTTTATTGAATAAACGTTATGTTTACTTCTGAAACAAAATAGAATTGAGCTGTAATATATGTCTATGTGCAGTGGTAAATAATAAATAAATATTTTGTGCTTTGGTGAACAAAAACCTCAAAATTATCATTGCCGTACTGAATTGTTACTTGCTCCATGACGGCGGCCATCTTTAATACGTCACACTCAGCTACTCGCAGCACCTCTCCAGGTCGCTGCAAGTGCTAAGTTAGCAGTGCTGAGCGCTGAGCGGCAGAATGGCGTTCAGTGGCGAGTTGCTAATTTAGCACTTGCAGCCGCTGAGCAACTGAACGCTCCTCAGGCGTTGCAGCTTCTGCAGGGAGATCACCCCGAACCAGGAAGTATCTCAGCCAATCAGCAGCACACCGCAGTGCATATTCAGGTTCTTTATTGTAGACAAAGGCTTGTGGGAATTATAAATTAGTGACAGTCTAGCCGTATCAACTAAACTACAACTCCCAGGAGACCATGCGGTGCAGTCCCTCGGGTTAATAAGTATACGTTGTTTCAGAAGGAACTTTGACTTGTTTAAGTGAAGATACATTCTCGTAGTCACATGTCTGGAGGAAGGACAGTGAGGAACTACTTTAAATCAGTGTTTTTCTGAAAGAGGAAAGAGTAGGGATGGGATCACGCTCTCCTCTTCATTGGAGGACCAAAGGTAAGTGTCTCATTTTTTGGACTTAGGTATTTTTTTTTGGTTGCTTCCAGATGTTTATAGACAACAATTTTGTTCTGCCGGCTGCTGGAAGAACCGCGGTCGCCTTGGAATTATTCTCGACTCAGAATACATAGCAGACCGGAGAGAAGGAAAGATCAGTGGTGGCTTTGGAAAGCGAAGCCTAGATGTGGGGCCTGGGAACCGCCTGACCGTACAACCTATGCAAGGAAAATATTGCAATAGTCATCCTAATGTCCCTTTAATTCTAAAAACGGCGTACGGCATGTAGTGAAGAATTTCTCTCTATGCCAGGATTTTGTGAAAATGTTTAATTGTGTGTGAATTTTACAAAAACATTTTGAATAGTCATCAGGAAAACTTTCACAAATCCACAAACTTCTGTTTTTCTGTAAGCAGTGATTTGTTACACAGACGGTATAAATATATATATGTAATAGCAATGAGTTACACTGTTACAGTCTATCTCCTGCTGATGAGGGCATAATAAGCTTGAAACAGCTGTACAGCAGTGGCTGTGGCTCGTTGCATAACCTGACCTTTGCTACTAGTATGGCACGGCACTGGAGGGTTCTGTGTTAAAACAGACCCAGGATGCAAATAAGTGGGAAATCGCAGACTTCATTTGCATGTCCTTCCCAGAGTTCCTTGCTGCATATGGGGAATGTAGCACATGAGCTCTGTAAAGCAGTTCTCTGTATTGCTGGGATGTGTAAATGTCTTCCACAATTATAAACTTTATTATTTGCAGTCTGGAGGCTTTTAATCTCACTTTTTGCCCTCCACCATAACTTAAGTGAGTATTGATTTGCCCTATGGGTTAAATATCAAATAGCAATGAGTCATGGCCTATCACCTGCTGATGAGGGCATTATAAGCCTGAAACAGCGGTCCAGGAGTGGTTGTGACTCGTTGCATAACCTTTGCTAAAAAGTCATCTAATATGGCATGGCACTGGCAAGGAGGGTTCTGTCTTAAAACAGACCCAGGATGAAAAAAAGTGGGAAATCGCGGACTTCATTTGCATGTTTTTCCTAGAGTTCCTTGCTGCATATGGGGAATGTAGCACATGAGCTCTGTGTAGCAGTTATCTGAATTGCTGGGATGTGTAAATGTCTTCCGTAATTATAAACTTGATTATATATGCTGTTTCTACAATATCTTTTTAGTTCTTTTTTTTAAATTAATATATTTAATAGGAACACATAACTCCTCTTGCATTGTCCGACAATGACTTTCGAAGACGTTGCAAACGTGCCAGAGACCTATAAGTTTTCTGAGTTGGCTTTATTTTGGGAACTGAGCTATTGCAGAGCTCACACAGAGCTAATGTCAACGTAACCAGAACAGACGTTTCTAATTATTGCTCTGTCAGAATATAATAAATCGTCCAGTAAATCTTCTGAGCTCTTGCTCACAAAACCTGTGTGAGAGAATGTGAAGATTGTACTACCAAGCACCCGAACTGTAAACTCTGTGCCGTCATCAAAAGGTCCTTTCAGTCGCCTCGGAGCCCAGTAAAATTTGGTTCAAGAGGATCCCGCTGCGCCGCGGCAGTGTGACTGGGATTTCCAGACTGAAAGGACCTTGTGTTAAATTCCCCCGTAAACTGCTGCTAGGTGGCATGCCTTCATTATTGCACTTTGTTGTTCCCTAGACTTTAAAACTCATGCTGTTGTAGACTACACTACCCATGATACACTGAAACCCAAACTCAGCTTTGATGGGGCAGTTTGTCTTCTTTGGTCCATCCCTCCGTAAACGTAACTTGTGCCGTTGCTCGTGTAGACCTTGACCAATCCAAAGAGGCCAGACAATCTCTACTTAACAAATTGTTGACCCATTGGCCTGATTTGAATGCATTTATAAAAGTCTGTGGGTGTGTTAGTTCCTTAATTGGCTTGATTGGAAGTGTTTTATAAACATGTTTATGGGTCGCAGGACCATTGGGGATGTCTTCAGTGGAAGAGTCAACTTTCCTGTTTTGTTATTTATTTTTTTAATGAATATCATCGTCTGTAAAGGAAACTCTTTCCACTCCTATGATCTAATCGTTTATTTGGTGGGGAGGAAGTGCTTGGAAAGCGATTTTATGGAACTTCATTTTCTATGCTCTCCAGAAGATACAAACACACAAGGCCTTGTGTCCTATGGTTTGTCTAGATAATTTGTTTTTATAAGAGGCAAAGGTGTTTCTATCACTTGTCAAGTAAATAGTGTTTTGACATCTGTGTCATTTTATTTGTTAAGAAGGCTCACCCCGTGACCTTGAGGGCTATAACAGGATAAGTTATGGTCCTCACAGGTCAGTAACTGTCAGCAGTAGCACAACACTGACACTCTACCGCTGTGGTCTACGACCTCCATGATGTTTGACTGTCTGCAAAAGTCTCTGGACCTCTGTGTGGTCACTGCATGTGCGGATCTATCTTTCTGGACTTGAGACGGGATACTTTTCCCGTAGAACCTAGAGTAGCCAAAAAAAAATTCTCCTTCAACCAAGGTCCTGGTTGTGTAACAAATAGACATTTACAGACATTCAAAAGTATATGTTAAAAGTGTTCGTCTAGTTCTCGAAGAGGCCTTGGCATTTCCGTTGGTTTGATTGAAAGTGTTGTTTTATAAAAATCTGTTAAAAAAAAAAATACTTTTTTCGAAACAGTTATTCTGGACCCTTGGTAAATTAAATACACAATACCATTAATTTTGTGGGATATAGGAGGCCTCAACTTCAACTTTATTCCTTTGCAATTGCATCGTAAAGTGAAGTGCATGCCATGGTACATAAGTAAGAACAATTTCCATTTGTAAACTTAGGCTAGGGTCAGACGAAAGCAGTTTTAACGTGCGTTTAGACGCACGAAATCACGGCCGTGCTAGCAGCAAATGACGTCCAATGCCGGGGAACACACGAAGTACGGGCGCACGGAAGTTCGTCTGCGCAACGCAAGTGGCAAACGAACGCATTTTTTCTAGAACGTCAAACCGCTAGTACGGACGTACAGAGTGCGCTGCGTCCGCTAGAGGCGTGTGTGCGTGATTAGGAGACGTCAGACGCTTCTAATGTCCGGCCAACATAACGTCCAGACACAAAAAGTGTTTTATTGATGATCCGTACAAAATCACGGACGACAAGGCGCATCGTATGACCGCTATCGCGTGTTCTGTGAAAAAATGCGTCCATTCGTTCGAACGCACTTTTTCACAGACAACGCGAAAAATGCGTTAGTCTGACCCTAGCCTTAACCTCCCTGGCGGTAATCCTGAGTTTTTCCTCGGGGGCTAATTATCCGTACCAAAAGCGGTAACCCCGAGCCACACTCGGGATTACATTGTAGTGTAATTTACCTTGTCCCTGAGATCCCCCAAAGTTCTCCCGCTGTGTCCGATGCCAGAGATAATGATTTAATATAAAGATAATGAAATAATCAGACCGCCAGGGAGGTTAATTTACATTTCTCACTTATCAGTAACTAAAGGAGTATTTCCTATGTAAATTTATCCATTTTTCACATTGTTTTAACACATGTAACCAAATGTTTACTTCTTCCTTGAATTAACCCTTATCACCATCCATAGGCAGCCATATGACTAGAGTCCAAAATAATAATAATAATAATTTGGACTAGGGTCCAAAATAACTGTTTCGATAAAAAGTAATTTATTTTTTTTGAACAGACTTTTATAAAACAACACTTCCAATCAAGCCAACGGAAATGCCAAGGCCTCTTCGAGAACTAGACAAATACTTTTAACATATACACTCGAATGTCTGTAATTGTCTATTTGTTACACAACCAGGACCTTGGTTGAAGGAGAATTTTTTTTTTGGCTACTCTAGGTTCTATGGGAAAAGTATCCCGTCTCAAGTCCAGAAAGATAGATCCGCACATGCAGTGACCACACATTGGGGGATCTCGGGGACACAGACTTTTTTCATTGATACCTCCAAGACCACCATATTTTACTGTCACTGACCCCAGCCCCTGATACCTATTCCAAAGACTGCACTGAATTGTTCCACAAATACCTATCCTGACTCCGCCCATTAATATCCATTCCAAAAAATGGGTAGACTCCACGTTCCTAGTTCTACTGTGTGAAAAGACAAAGAGATAAGACCCCCCATGGAACGGAAACCCTTCCTCAACTGCTCTTCATGTATTCCTTTATACACATCTTAAAATTAAGGATGGGAGCGAGTGAGGAACGCTGTTGCCCTGGCACCGCTTACTGAAAATGGCTCCTGAGACAACCTCTGTGTTAGGGGTCTTCTTCTAGCAATACCCCTCCCAACCTTAAAGAGATTTTTTTCCTTTTTTCCCTAGACCTACCAAACAAAAAACTGAATGAAGTTCCTTCCAGCTTAGTTTGCCTCTGAGACGTCATTACTTTACGTTTTCGAGACTTTATCCCAAACCCGAGAGCCATGTAGCTCGTAGAGTTTTATCTCTGGTTCCTAAATTTGTGAATTTCTTTCTGAGAAAATCTATAAATAAAATGGTTCTGCGATCCTAAAGATTTTTAAGGGCCCCTTTACTCTCTTATCAACTATTATACAAACTTGTCAAGCTTTGTTGTTTATATATATGAAAGCAAGTATTCGTAGCCTATTCGATTACTCATTGGACATAAGTTATCCTTCGTTCGGCATCTCCTTGCAACTCTTGTTATTTAAGATTTTTTATTGCCTGTGTTGTCAAGATTTTTGACTTCTCATGGTGGTATCCCCATCTAGCCTATGTTTGAGGCACATGGTGGACTTTTTCAGCGAGTACAACTCAATCACCATGGTCTTTTTTTTTTTTGGGCTAGTTCCTCTGTTAAGGCAAACACAGCAGGGCCCATCAAACTGCACAAAAGTCACCAATGGATCACTAAGCAAAAACTGGTAGGAAAATGGCTACTGTGCCTCAAGTAATCCATATTGTGGAAAAATTCAATAATCATGACATTGATTTGTCTCTGCTGTTTTGTAAAAGCAAAAGTCAGTCGCATTATCCCATTGCCGTCCTTTTAATTCCTCTTCTAATGTGAGATAAAAAGTCTGCAACATCAGGAAGAGGCTTCAAATGCAACACTCAATGAAAACATCAGACAGTAAAGACGGGCAGGATATCCTGAACTTTTTCGCTGGCGTGGCAGAGAGATATTCGTGATGGATTTGTGTCTCTGAAGGGGAAGAATCTTCTCTAATCTCTCAAAGTTCTGAATCTTCCCAGATTAGAACAGTGCAAGCCTACTCTGAACAGCAAGCGATCGTGAGCCAGGCCCATTCTGTTCCGGGAGCAGAGGCCGGTGGGATTAAACTCAAGAAACACCCTCCCCTCCCCACACACACACTTATAGCGCCAATGATAGCAGTAATCGGAGAGCACTCTATTACGTAATAGATTATAACGTCCATTTCTGCATCGCGATCCCTCTACACTGAATTTCTTCCTTGTGTGTCCATCGTGTTCTTCAGCAACGCGTTCCTTCGCATTTGTCAACCCCCGAGTCAACCCCGAGAAAACTAAACACGAGCCATACAATCGTGTTATTCGTGCATAAAAATTCACGAGCAGCCACGGGGCTCGATGTTCTCCCACTCATTAAAACGTGCAGATCCAGGCCTATTTATTTAATTTTGCAAAGTACTTTGCTGTGCTAGAAGATACAGACTATTTTTTAATGGTTATTTCCCGTGCATGCCGGGAAGATGGACGTAGCCATAAGAAAAAGGAAATGACAGAAACAATACTGAAGGTTAGACCATGGAGTGGAGGTGTTCGTGGTGGTGGTGGGTGGGTGTTTGGGTGAGAGACAGAGAGATAGGAAAAGGAAAAGTACATCCTTTTTTTTTTTCTCTTTTGCCTGCTCATTTGGGAGGGGGCTTCGAAAACCCTTCATCATATTAATGTCTCAAAGGAAAGAATATCGAGGCAAGAAACAAGCAGGGGACAGCCAGATCGGAGAGTTAAATCCTGGCCTGGCGCCAGCTGAAAAAGCCTGTTTGCTTGTTTCATTCTGTTTTTCTTCCTCTTTCTCTCCCAGTTGCTTTCGCCCGGCAGTAATTGTTTGGAGAAGCCTGAGAGAGAGAGAGAGAGAGAGACCAGAGTTGGAAAGACTTCTGCATTGTTGAGCAACAGGGAATAGGGGGCATATGAGGGAACTTTGTAGCTGTAAGAGTAGCAGCAAGGAAGCAGATGTTGCTAACTCTTTCCCCCCCCCCCCACTCCGTATACACATACCACCACCGTTTCTTTAGGTCTACACCTTTAAGTTCTCTTTCACACCCGCTTAATTGCGTATCTGTAACAAAACACAGACTGGATGATTTGATCCAGAATGAGTTTAGGAATAGGGAGGGAGGGGGCAGGTTGGAAGCTGGGGACTCTACGGTTGGGAAGCCGGAAGAGTCTGGAGACAGGTATGAGCGGTGATCAAATAAGCAAAATCTCCTTTATGTGTCCTGCATGTTCTTGAACGTGAGGTTCTCCTTGCAAATTAGGTTTTCTAGGTGCCAATACCAATGCAAACCAGGAGTTACTAATAAATGCTGTAGAGAAGCGAACAAAAATTGAAGCCTTATGAGACGATATTCCAGCCATGAAGTTAACATTAATGTGTGAGCTGTTAAATATATTGGCCTCAATCTTTAATTTTTCAGACTCCTTTCCTAATCGAGCCAAGCAGCAGATCCATATTGTGGCTCGATTTATTACGGCTGCCTACTGTGCGTTGCATTTGTAATGAGGAGGCAGTCAGAGAATGACAAGTGATTCAGGGTCGCTCGTTATTCTGACCTGCAAGTGCTATTGTAATATTACTGGCCGTCTAAAGCTGGTGTTAATTTTTTATGCAATCCTTTGGACTCAGAACACCAGTGGTTGTGCCATCGACTCCCGAACATCACAAGGCCACTGACTGGCCTTATCCTATTAGTGCTTAAATAATTTCTGGCAGGGATAGGACCTTTATTTCTTTAGTGGGTCAATTAAAGGCATTTTTTGGAGGTCCACATGTATGCACTGGACAAAAATACTAAATGTAGAGCTGTTGCTTTGGAAACCAGTGACAGCATCCTACTGACGCATCCACTTTAATCAGTGTATTTAAATTCCCTTAGGCTGGGTTCGCACCGCAGCATTTTTCAAACATGCACAATACGCGCATTTTTTGACGAGCGTATCACGCATATAAAAAAACACGCGAACGTGCATTGCAGCGTGTTCGCGGCTATGTCTATGGCCGTGAACGCTATGCTATACGCCCCAAAGAAGCTCCCGTACTTCTTTGGGCGTCGGACGTTTTACAGCGCTTTCCTGCGCGCTGTAAAACGTCCAGGTGTGAACCAGCCCCATAGGAAATCATGGGATTTCCAGGGTTGAGCGTTTTACAGCGCGCGGGAAAGCGCTGTAAAACACTGAGGTGTGAACGGGGCCTTACTGTTCTTTATACATACAGGGGTCTAGATTCTAAACCATGGTATAAACCAGAGTTCTGGACTTTAATGGCTGTGGTAAATGTACGAGCGTTCTGGTTATGTTTACACCTGGTCTGGAATCTAGCCCAGGTCATAGGACATCATGGCAGGCTGTACGCTGCTCGTGGTGCTTAAGGGATTTTATTGCTCAATTCAAAATCTATGCTTTGTCTGCATTACTACCATGCCTAATACATATTCAAATATCACCATATTTGGCAAATATCTTATACATGCATAGTAGAGTAATTTAGGGCAGGCCTCAAAATTTCCACTCGCCTGCTCGCATTTGGCGAGTGGAAATTACATGAAGGCGAGTGGGAATGCAGAGGCATGACTGTATAGGAGTTAGGTGGGGCAACTAGTGGCGAGTAACTCTTAAGGCCTGGCTAGTAGCTTGGGACTTGAAATTTTGAGGCCTGATTTAGGGAACAAATCTAATTTAATCTTCTTTACCACTAACCGTACGTATATTAAGACAGTTGGTTGCAGGAGCAATGGCCAATGCAATTGTGCAATAGCATGCAGTGGCCATTAATTAAACTAGGACAGCCATTGTGACCGAAATCTAATTTCCCAATTAATTACAGCTATATACAACTGTTTTGCGACAAGAGTCCACTACATTCAGAGCATAGTCATGATATATTTCTAAAATGTAGCCCCTCGTTTTGTATCTCACAAGATTTGAATGATTTACGTGTAGAAGCAAATAGTGGTGGAAAGACAAAATAGCAGAAATTATACTCAACTTCAAGTGAGATACTGAAACAGCCTTCCGGGAGGTGGTCCAAGGCTCCTGAAACAACAGCTGAATATACACGGAAGTGTCAGTAATGACTCCAGCCGAAGATGACTCTCTCTCTTTCTCGTGGTGGAGATCTAATCCACTCGTAACTGGTATCCATATTCCATGATTATTCCTGGTCCATGTAATAGACCTGCACCATATGGCTCTTCAATGTGGAATGATGGACCAAATAATGAGAGTCTTCTTCGCCTGGAGTCGTTACTGACACTCCTGTGTATATTCAGCCATGATTTAGGTGTGCATGTTGATGTAAGGGGCTGTTGCTGGCACAAGGGGTGCTCAGATTGGGCAGCTTGCTTGTAAGGTTGACATTTGAGATGTAAGTCATCAAGCCTATCCATAGCTGGGCGTTACAAAAGTGGCAATGCATGGGCAGATGAATCCATAATCAAGGAATGGACATATATATACTGTAGCTAGTGACATTTTTCAATCCTTATACTGTATCACACAATCATTTCATGAATGTGTGGACAGCCATCATTGACTGAACACAGGGGGTCAGGTCAACAGGAATTCAGTTCCTCCACTATTTTTGCAGAGGGAATGGAGTTCCCATTTGTTCTACACAGTGAAAAAGCTTTTATGTTAGGTGCACCATCAGATTTTTCTTCAAAACCAGTTGTCAAAGTGACATACGTATTCTTTATTTTGGCTGTTATAATGGTTCCCTAACATAAACAAAAAAAAATCTAATTTGAGTGTAAAGTGTCGGATTAGGGCCATGTCAGACAAGCGCCTGTACTGACGTACCTCCCGGCGTCCGTCACAGCGTTATGACGCTTCGATGGGGCCTGGCCACACGCTGTAGCGTGCGCACGAATTGCGCGTGCTACAGCCGACGTGCTGGGTCCATTCAGAAAGCCACCCTGTTGAAGCACGCGTTCGATGGGGCTGCAAAGCGCAATCCTCCATAGGAGGTTCAAGCCTTGCAACGCTGACCGCACTAAGGGCCCTATTACATTCTTCATGCAAAAATGCATGGTAAACGCATGAATTCTTGCGCGAAGCGTTAAATGTTAACGTGCGTAAATTAACGCTGGTATTACAATCTTCGCGCATTATTTCACCCGTCAAAAAATAACGCGCGGAAAAAAGACACGCAAAAACACGTGCGCATTAACGTTGCGCGCAGAAAACGGTGTGCGGACTGTTTTCACGCGATTCAGCCAATCAGAATTAAGAACCTTAATTGTCTCACGTTAAGTTTTTGCGCCTGTCAAAGTCAATCTGCGCATATTTTATTTATAAAGGATTTTACCAGGAAGGATACATTGAGGTTTCTCTCGTTTTCAAGTATGTCCTGGGTTCAAGAACATTGAATTGTTATAGTCGTTACAGAAATACAAAGTAATACAATGCAAGATATTAAAAAACAACACAAATATACAGATTAACAGAAAATAAATATGTAGGAAATATAGTCACTATGTTACATGTTTACAGGTGCATATATGCTGCATCAATAAAAAAAACACATACAACTTCTCAAATTTATTGGTTGGGTATGTGTAGAATGTGTAACTATACTTTGCTGCCTATTATTTTTTGGGCTGGTGTATTTGGTTTCGGCCAGGTTGATAGAATTTGCCATTAAGGCTAGGGTGAGACTAACGCATTTTTCGCGTTGTCCGTGAAAATAGTGCGTTCGAATTAATGGACGTATTTTTTCACGGAATACGCGATAGCGGTTATACGATGCGCATTTTCGTCCGTGATTTTGTACGGATCATCAATAAAACCCTTTTTGCAATACAATACTGCGCTCGTCTGACCCTAGCCTAACACCAGCTTTCAGGAGTTGCTAAAATTATGCGTGCAAAGGCTGTGCGTGACAAACTGCGCATAGATTGTATGGAGATGGTATTACAAACGCATTTGCGCTCACAATGTTACGTATAGGACGCGCGTCGTACAGTAAGCTCGCTCAGGTTGACCCGCGGTAGACGTATACGGGCGTTTGTTGCGCTGAGATTGTAATACGACGTTCTGCGCAAAGGGTTTTGCCCCTTGCGTTAATGTGTGTTTGCGCGAAGAATGTAATAGGGCCCTAACTGCGTTCAGCGAGGTGGCCAGACGGGCGTCAGAGTGGAAGGAACGTCCACTCTCACGGACGTTCCTTCCGCTCTTAAAAACGCTCGTCTGACCGCAGCCTCAAGAGCGAGATGACTTCTGTTAATTGAGGGCAGAAAGCTCGGCGAGTTCCCACACTTATTTTTCTGGGACTTGACCCCTGACAGAACAGCGAGCAAAATCTGATCAGCACACAGTTCCGGTTGGTATAATGAGCACAATATTTGCAGTCTCGGCGGCACAAATTCTATGCAGGGAGGGATCTGTGCGCAAACGGCTTTAAGAGGAAACCACTTCCCTTTACATCTATGAGAACCATATCCATTTTTATGTGTTTCTGTCTGTTTTAATACATTCAATGGGACGGAGGGGATTTTTATAATACCTGCATACTGTTAGAGCAGCACCTGAATAAACATCCATTTTACAAAGCGCTTGTTATTTTAGCCTAATTATGCCCCAGTGATCTGGCCGCTAGTTACATGGAGTTTTTTTTTATTTCTTTTCTTAACTTTTCTTCTCCAGTACATACGTGCACATTTTCTCGTCACCAACTTACAGTTCTTCTGCTGGTTTGTAAAGTCCCTTTTTATTTTTTTTATAAAAGGAAATAGAAAGGAGATGTTCTATGTATAGAAAACATAAACCGGAGGCTCTAGCAGGTTAAAAGAATTTAAATTTATTGGGCCCTATTACATTCTTTGCGCGCAAAAACGCATTAACGTGAGGGGCAAAACCCTTTGCGCTGAACGTCGTATTGCGACGTTCGTGCACAAAATGCACGTTAACGTCTTAGGCTGGGGTCAGACCAGCGCACTTTTAACGTGCGTTCTGGCGCACTTAATCACGGCCGCACTAGCAGCAAATGACGGGCAATGACAGCCAATATACGAAGTACGGTCGCACGAAAGTCCGGCCGCGCAACGCAAGTGGAAAATGAATGCATTTTTTTTGAGAACGCAGAACCGCTAGTACGGACGTACAGAGTGCGCTGCAGCGGCATAGCGGTGTGTGTGTGTGATTTGGAGACGTCAGACCCTGCTCATGTCCGGGTACATAACGTCCAGACGCAAAAAAAATTCTGGTTTTGATCCGTAGAACATCACGCCCGAAAATGCGCAACGTATGACCGTTTTCGCCTATTCCGTGAAAAAATCCGTCAATGCGTTCGGACGCACTTTTTTACGTTCGCGTGTAAAAATGCTTTCGTTTGACCCTAGCCTAACGCGAGTGACCCATGGCGAACTCTTTGTGAGCGCAATTTCATGCATGCATCCTATACTTAACATTGTGCGCTGGTGCACGCATGGTATTACAATCTTAGCGCAAAATTTAACAGACAACGTTTGCGCGCATAATTTTAACGTTTTTGAAAAGCTGGTGGTAACGGCAAATTGTAACAACCTGACCGTACCAAACTGCGGATTCACAACGGAGAACGTCGATGCGCACTTTTTTTTTTTTTAAAAATGACGGCCACTACCTTGTCTTCCGTCAGAACGTACGTCTGTTGTGCACAGTCCGCACAAAATGACGGACTCGCGTTAAAAATGACATTGCGCTCACTGAATTCTGCGCGCAACGGTACTTTGCGCACATTTTTGCGCTTCAGTTTTAGGAGCGCAATTTCCCGACGGATGAAAAAATGCGCGAGGAATGTAATTCCAGCGGTGATTTTCGTGCGTTAACATTTAACGCTTTGCGCAAAAAAACACATGTTTAGCGTGCGTTTTTGAATTAAGATTGTAATAGGGCCCATTGTCATTTTATTCTTTCCTCATATGGTTAAAGCTCATTCCGTCCTGGAAACCTATTATTGATAAGGAGTGCGCAATCCTTGTGTCACATCTCACAGATACAGAGTTCTTCAGAGAGCATCAAAATGTCACCGGCATTTCGGTGCTCTCCCATTTGCCGCACTTCGGCAAGTTCAATTCGCAAACCCTCCAGTGAATTCAGCATTCACCGCAGGGTCCCCGAAGTGTGGCGAATCGACCCGCTGAACGCATCCGAAAAACCGCTGATTCCAATTGGAAAACCGCCGAATAAATTAAAAAAACCGACTAACGAATCAGAAAACTGCTGAAAAACCGTGAATGTATCCGACGATCTGCCAAACAGCCCGCCAAATTGATACAAATAAAGCCAACGACCCGCCAAACAGACCGCCGACCAGCCACCAGAAAAAGCCGACAAACCGCCAGAAAAAGCCGATAAGCTGCTGAATAGGGGTAAAAAAAAACAACCACCACAACTTTTAAAAGGCGTTTTAAAAAAAACTACTGCATGAAAATGCCTGGAAATAATATATAAGGTCCTATGAATATTAATTCATAATTTACAATACAATAATTTACAGACAAAAAACACTATTTAAAAAAAATAAAATAAAATCGGGAATTTTTTTGCCTAAAAATGTAAATTAGTTAAGAGACTTTTTGCTTCAATTGAAAAGAATAAACGGTTGAATAAATATTTAAGAAAAACGGGGATTTTTTTTTACATTGAAACCTATGGGATTCGCCTGTTTATACCTGTCGAATGAAACCACCGAAAATCTGGGCATTTCGGTGCAGTTCGGTGTCTCTGAATAGATTAACCATTACTTCTCTACGGGGATTTTACTGCCGCAGAAGACCACTGTATTTCGCTGGCAATTCGCCAATATTGGCCACTTTGCACCGTACCAGGAAATTCACCAAATTCACTATTTCCGGGCCAATTCGGTGTTCTTTGAATGACCCTTTTAGTGTTAATCTGACCTGGAAAATTTAAATTGGGGAAAAAAAAACAATACTTGATGGACCCATAGGGTATCGATTCCCTCTACAAGTGTTTTATATGCGTACTTGGTCATTGTTTTGAAGACTCCACCCCTTTATATGTTCTTGGGATATGACACTTAAGCATTTTACACAGGAAAATCCATTTTTTTCCTTTCTAAATGTTATTTGAAACAGTCTGCCCGGTTGATTCTGCAGCCCAAATAAACACACATAATGCCATTTATTATCGGTATAATAAGGAACCAGTAGAAGAAACCCATAGTGGGGCCATATGTCCTGATGGTTCCTGTAGGTAGTGGCAGATAAGAGTTGGGAAGTTCTTTCTTGGAACTACTACGTGATGGTTTTCCTAGGAAAGACTAGGACTACAGAATTAACAGGAATTATGGTTTAAAAACTTTAATTGGTTAAAACGAATTATTCATACACACACAACTGTTTATCTTATGCAATCCTTCTCTTATACAGCTGTTTATGCTAGAAATTCTTTGGCGATTTGGCCTCTATAGGTTCAGCATCAATGGTAAAATGAGTCCCGCATCGACATACTTACCAACAATGCATTTCACACAGACGCCACTGGTTGACTCCGTCACACACCGATTGAGTCCATAGCCTGGTCACCTGCCAAGGAGGTGGTGAGTGAAGTATTTTACAGCGCAGTGCAGTTTAACCCATTCTTCAACGAAACCTTTGTAGAACATTAATGACACCCCAGAAGACTTGCAGAAGTCTCACAAATCGAGAGTTAACCTCAGTGTTACAGACGTTGATGGGGAATGTGGTTCACCAACATCTGGCTGGCCACGATTAGCCTCCAATACTGTAAAAACCAATAAGATTCTCAATTAAACATGGCTGTTCAGTTGTTTGTACAGCTGGCCACATTCTACTGGATTTGTGTGTTAATATAGTCCCCTTCCTGGCGATATCAAGCAAATCTGAAGCTTCAGATTGGTCATTGATAAAACTAATATTTTGAAATTCCTCAAACTAACATGGTAATGCAGGTCACACACTACCCAAATAACCACTCCTATTAAATCGGACATGTTTAGTGTAACTACTTTTTTTGGAATATCCATTCTTAATCTATGTTTTATGGTGGTCATGTTATCTGCCATAAATTTACAGTTCTACCCTCACTATTGGGTTTTCATGGCGTTATTTGTTTTTAATTGTGAGCTTGCAACCTTTATTCGCATGGAATGTTCACCATTTCATCGTTGGCCCCAGTCTCATCCTGAAACGTGATGAGCTAGTTATGACCTGCTGTCATGTTAACGGTTGTCATACTGTTTTAGACCTAGCTTGGCCCCTTGCAGCATGAGGGTCCCATGGGTCCTGGTGTAAATCACTCATCGACTTGCAGAGGCAATATGGATATTGGGAGAGGGCAGGAAGCAGAGATCAGTCTCGCTGAGAGAGGGGTTTCTGACCTGGAAAGTCTGCAACCGAAAGAGGGCAAAGGTGGTGGAAAGTGGGTACACATGGTCTAGCTGCATCCTACAAATCAAACATCCCAATATGATTCTCAATGTGTTTTTTTTAGTCCGTAGAGTCCAATGAATTAAGAACAGAATTGCAAAAGTTATATCAAAATAAGCCAAAACAGAAAAAAAAATCGAATACCGTAGATACTCGAGTATAGCGCGACTCGAATATAACACGATGGATAGAGATTTATTATGGAAATGAGAGAATACTGTCAAGACTCGAATATAACGCGAGGAACAAAATTTTCCCTTACAGGTAAACAATTAAAATCCTTCGAGGTTCTCTTAACACAGTCAGGCTCCCCATCAGGCCAGGGTTCTCTGCTCTAGAGTGATTGCAGTTGTTACTATGTATGAAGCCGCCGGCCACCCGTCTTCTTTATTAGCTATTAGATGGCTGGCAGAGGCGAGTGAGGTGAACTACTGTCTTAAACCGAGAGTGCCATCTGGCCGTGATGGATCCCTCCTCTCCCGAATCTGGGAGTCCCTGAAGTGTTTGCAAGCATCAGGTAGCCCGCATTCACTTCAGTGAGACTGGGATCCAGAGCAAGGCAAGTCTTCTCTTTTTTTTTTTCCCACGCGTTGCAGATGTCTCGAATATAACGTGACCCCTCCAATTTTAAGGTAATTTTTTGTCACCAAAATCTAGCGGTATACTCGAGTATCTACAGTACTTCTTAATGTTGGCCCCTTTTTTTTACCGATTCTATATTCAAATCTACACAATACACTTTATAGAAAATAAATTCTAAAGAGCAGTAGTAGCTGAAACATTAACAGGGCTATTCAGAGAACGGTGAAAAGCAGGAGAATGACTGGAGACCTGAAAATTCTAGGTTAAAATAGCCAAACCAGAAATATTCTCCCCTTTATCTCACTTTCCAAATTGGCTATTTTGACCTAGAATTTTCTGTTCTCCAGTCATTCTCCTGCTTTTCACCGCTCTCTGAATAACCCTGATACAGGGATGCATTTATTAGTATTGCTGTTGTTGATACTTAAAAGTTGACGCCATATTTGCTGGAGCCAATTATGTGCGAAAGTGTCTTTTAAACTTGGCTCCGAGTGAGGAAGTTAAAACAATACATCTGCTTTACTCTCTGCTTTTTCATGTATTGCATCACATTGGAAGAACTGTCAAAATGTTCCCTGCCGATGGGACTCATCAGCAAGTGAAAATTTTGGCTGAGCTAAAGTAAATTCTGTTAAAATCCTCTTATAAATGTGTAGAGCAGTGGTTCCCAAGTCTAGTCCTCAAGTACCCCCTAACAGACCAGGTTTTCTAGATCTGTAGCACAGCACAGGTGATATGATTTGCTGCTCATTGATTGCAGAATTCAGTCTGCGTTTCCCCAAGGTGATCCTTAAACCCTGGCCTGTTACTGCCCCTGAGGGCCGGAGTTGAGAAACACTGGTGTAGAGCACCCATTGACTCCTATGTGAAGTCAAATCACTAATCTAGCCAGTTGGAGCAATTCATGGGAACGCGCATTCAGATCTCCTAGGGTTTTAATAATCAAGAACAGAGCTAAAATTATATTCTGTAAAGGAGGAGTCCCTTTGTGTGGCGCTACACATAAAATCGAGGCAAGTTTAAGTAAGATTGGTGTACAATTTTACTAAAGGTATATAAAAATGTCAATACTTTAGGTCACTTATAATCCTTTTTTCGCCTTAGTTCCAGTCCGCAAATAAAGCAATTCAAGTCTAGCTTCCAGTCCTTAAAAGAACTTTTCTATTCACGGTACAGTTTTCGGTGTGTCATGTACTGTGAATAAAAAAGTTCTTTTAAGGACTGGAAGCTAGACTTGAATTGCTTTATTTGCGGACTGGAAAAAAGACGAGACAGAGGAGATATGATAGAAACATTTAAATACGTAAAGGGAATCCACAAGGTAGAGGAAGGGAGTATATTTAAAAGGAAACAAAGTAGCAAAACAAGAGGACATAGTCTTAGGTTAGAGGGGCAAAGGTTTAAAAGTAACATCAGGAAGCATTATTTTACTGAGAGGGTGGTGGATACATGGAACAGTCTTCCAGTAGAAGTGGTAGAGGCCAAAACAGTAATTGAATTTAAGCAGGCATGGGATAGGCATAAGGCTATCCTAAAAAAGATAAATCCAGGTAAAGTATCCATGTAATTGGGCAGACTAGATGGGCCGAAAGGTTCTTATCTGCCGACATTTTCTATGTTTCTAATCTTACTTAAACTTGCCTCGATTTTATGTGTAGCGCCACACAAAGGGACTCCTCCTTTACAATCTACTATCACACAGCAGCTTGCAGAGCTCTGCTGCTAACCCCTTGTGGGCTGCTGAAACACATTGAATAGTGCCAATGGTAAAGACGCCGTAGGGCAACCCCCCATTTCTTAAAATTATATTCTAGTCGTGTTGGTGCAATCCAAATGTGGCGAGAGGAGAGTACCCATTGATTTCTATGTGAGATCAGTGGCACTGAAAGTACATTCATCCATGAAATGCAGTTCATTAGAAGATTTCTAAATTCTTGGTGCCCTATTCCAAAGTTGGTGCTAACTTAACCAGAGCTGTTGTAAACTTAACATCTCCAAACAACTCCATTGACAATGGGACCTTATTACATTCATAACGCTAACGTTATCTCACCTGTGTGCGTGTTAACGTTAGCTGTGGTTGCCCTAGCGCGGGCGCACCGTATTACAATCCGAACACTAACGGGTTAAAAAAAAACATTAGCGATTCGGAGCTTGCGCTTTTCAGCGCGAGGTTACTGTACTTTGCGCTCCATATGCTTAACAAGAGGAGCACAAAGAGTTAATTAGCTTTAGGATTAAAAAGTCCTAACGCTAATTACGCCAAGCTGCGGTTAACTCAAAAGTTACCCACAGCCAAGACCTGGTGCTAACTGATTCAGCCTCTGCGGAATTACTTATCACCAGCTAAAAATAAAACTGAAAACCAGGTACTCACCGACCATCCCGCGGCAAGAATGACGGCTCCATCCACCTTTTCTTGCCGCCGGGAGCAGTGAGAGACTGGGGGGAAAAAAAAGTCCCCCAGTCTCCCTCTGTAAGTCACTACGCCGACCTGCCGGATCTCGCTAGGCAAGATCCTGCAAGTCATGTGACCGGCAGCGGAAGCCTCAATGGAGTCCTATGGAATCCATGGGGAGGATGCTTGCAGTGGCACTTAGCGCTGCCTCGAGCATCCCGAGACTTAGCGCCGCGTGACGGTGCAGGCTGCTGGTTTAGCGCCCGCACCGTAACATCATGCTAAAATGGGGATGCTAAGGAGAAACCTGCAGGCGCCGTTTTTTCTCCTTAGTGTCCCCGTTTTAGCGTCGGGAATGTAATAGTGCCCCATGTCTTTAACAATCTGGGAGACCAAGATACAGTATCTATTACAGACATGATGACATCAGTTTTTATGAGTTAAAATCATGTTAAAATCTTCCCTTTTAAATAAAGGGATGCATAGATTGTACGGCAATAACGTAGCAAATGCAGTTTTCCCACTAACAGTCTTGGTAAGTGAACCTTTTTGCAATATTTTAAGAAAAAGTGTTTTTTGTAAGGGTATATTTCTTTCAACAAACAACAGAGCACAGATATCCTGGCTGCCTCAGCTCACCTCCTTTTCTGTACATAGTGTACGTTCTGCCCAAATGTACAGACTGACTGCGGGAGGCCCAGCTATGGCAGTATTTCCTATCTGGCATCAATAAAACATCCTACTTTGGGAGGGGGGGTATAAACTATTTAGCCACGTTATAGCAATCTCCCTGGGCAAAAAGACTGATCTCACACAGCTGAATAGTGCATTAAGCCCTTTAGTGCCAGAGTTTACAACTCATTTATTTACGAAGATAGACACAATTTACTACAGTAGTTGGTGATAAACTAAACCACTAATTAAGCAAATTGACACAGTGGTTTTAAAGGGACACTGATGACAACAAATTCTGCTTACATGGATGGATATAGTGCACAGACTCTGTAACTGCAGCTATCTCCTAAGTGTATCTTGAGAAGAACAGGCTTTGAAACTATTCAGTTTTCTTTAAGCATGGCTTTAAAGCAGAGATTGCAATGAAACAAAGAAGCTTTGTCAGTCAGAGAGCCAGGGAATTGCATTTCCTGGTTTACATATCAAAATATTCAGTTTGGGCACGTAAAGGCGATCAATCCATCTCATACAAATAATGTCATATTTCTAATTATGATTTTTTTAAATTAGGTGTTTGAATGCGGCATACAAAAATAAAGTAGAAACAGAGTGAGAAAAGTGTCATTCTGCAATGTGTAGGATCCGGCTACTATTTGCAGGATATCCTCTCAATCAGGGTGGAATCCCAAATGAAGTGTCTTGATTTGACATTCAAATTCCATCCTCCAATGTCTCCAATAAAAGGTAGATCTTACAAACGGGGCATTATCCAATGGATAGATTTGTGTGTTCAAAGAGGAAATGCGACAGTTTGATAAGTGTGTATTAATTGAGTAGATTTCTCATGTTTATCATCAGTGGTTTCAATACATTGCTGACTAGAACTGGTCAGGAAAATTGGGAGGTATCACATGATTGCTTTTTAAATCTTCTATTCCTGCAGACTGGAGCGAAAAGAATATCTTTTTGGGTGTTCCTTTAATTATCCCGAGTTCCTAGCTTGTAGATCATTGTTGAAGAGTCAATCTGACTTAAGATGCATCTTTTTATTAATGTATCTGAATCCTTGTAGAGTCATTACCCAGCCATACAAGTCTGTTACATAAACAATACACTTTTAGGCCCTGTTTACACCTGGGCGTTTTACAGCGCGTTCCCGCACCCTGTAAAACATCCAAACACGGAAATCCCATGATTTCCTATGGGCCCGTTCACACCTGGGCGTTTTACAGCGCGTAGGAAACGCCATGCGCCCAAAGAAGTACAGGAGCTTCTTTGGGGCGTATTGCAGCGCATTCACAGCCATTGACTGCAGCGTGAATGCGCTTTCGCAGGTTTTCCACATTTGCGCAATACGCGCGCCAAAAACGTGCGTATTATGCGTATTTGAAAAACTCTGAGGTGTGAACCCAGCCTAAAGCCAGTTGTTGTTGTCCTGACATTGAAACTGTCCCTGTTTTCTTTTAAAATTTGCATTGCGTGCTCTACACATGGGTTTCATAAGCTCTCAGAAGCCTGTTTACAACCATATCTTAGTATTGGCTCGGCAGCGAAAATAGTACAGCAAGGAGTACAGGATGTTTAGAAGAATATTCATTGTTTTTCCCTCAATAAAATTTATGCGAGACACAAATACGCACTTATATTTCAGAGTTTATGAGAAGGCAAACAAATGTGTTGCTTGATGGATTAAATAAGCTCTTCGTCTTGTCAGTGTATGATGATAGAATTGGAACAGTGGTCCTAAACCTCTCCAAATTGGATGTGCCGCACTTCTAGTTTTAGGTTAACCATCAGTCATTGTTGTCAGACTCCCCACTCTATCCCATTTATAGGCCAAGGGTAGTGTTGCCAGGGGAACTCTTCTTTCTTCCTGATGTCTCCTATTCTTCACAAGTTCATACTCGAGGTAGAGACCACCATCAAACACCCAGAAACCGTTATCTCGACCAACTGTCTTGATGTCTATAAAATACTGTTATTTTTGCATAACCATAGCCAGGTTCAACCTCCATGGATAAAAGATGGCCAAAGGGATTCATCTTGAACTTGGGATTCTTCTCGATTCGGGATTTTTTTCACATTACATTTTTCTCACTCCTTAGCCAAGGGATGTCCCAACTCCGGCCTCCCAGATGTCCATGAACCACAACTGCCATGCTTCTCCAACCATCTAAGGCAGTCAGAGATTTCTGAGAGTTGTAGTTCAGGAACATCTGGGTGGCCGGGGTTTGGACATCCCCGCCTTAGCCCATGACCTACTATGTCAATACAAGAAGCCACCAGAATATCTGTAGCCTTGGGTCGGTGATATATAAACTTAAGGTTTTGAACATGGATACCATCTGCCAGAAGTTCCACATGTAACTTTTTTTTCTTGAAGGGAAGTAGAGGAGATAACTCCATACAGTACGGCAACCTGCTCAGCTTTGGCCAAGATGAGGCTGCAATGTTGATTGCCTCCATTATGTTTATCTCAATGGAGCCCGGAACGTTTTCCAAAATTCATCTGCACGCGTTTATAAGAAAAAAAAAGAATGCATGTCATCTGCAATCAATTAGGGTAGCAGACTAAGCGTAGCTCGGCCGAGGACCGCTTGTGAGGAAAAACCATGAACATTAAAAACATAGAGATACCTTCTTTAGATCCACTACTTATGTTGGGGAGAGGAACTCCGTTTTAAAAAAAATAAAAAATCATCCTTCCATACAGGTGATTGTCTGGTTTTGTTTTCTTCTCAAACAGAATTCCAAAACATCACCAAAAAACACGAAATACAAAAAAAAAAAGGCTGTAGAAATCAGTCCCGGAGCATGTTGGGAACAAAGAAAGTACGAGCTTCACAGCTTGTTCGCTTAGTAATAAGGAACACTCCTTTTATTTAAAAGCACATTATACAATAAAAAAATAAAAATTAAAAATTAGAAAAACACAGCTTAGAAACGGCCATATAATTAAAGACTATTACTTGACGTAAGTGCTTCTTCTTCTTTTCTTTTTTTTTTTTCCTTCTACTGTGGCTACCAAGACCTGGATCTTTACATAAGTTTTTGTTATTCCTTCTCCGTCACTAATTGTCATTAAGCTGTAAATAACCCAGAGTTATAATCTTAATAACTGCGTTTGAGGATGTGCAGGGATTTCATCTTCCCACCCTGCTGGGTGAGGTTAAAGCACTCAAGTGAGATCTCCAATAAACTCATTCGCTGCCAGGTACATGTGCACTATGCCACATCCTCTTGCATTTCAACTCGTTGAACAAGACACGGGCGGCTTGTCAAGCGGCGAATCTGGGTCTGACAAATGTTTTTCTGACTTAACGTGAGAAACTGTCAGATCTCTGCGAAATATTTGTATTTGTGGTAGACCAAAGGTAAATAAATTCCTAGGTGCTCTTGGCCCCTCGATCTGCTAAGCCCTGCACTAAAATTACGTATCAGTACAAGTCTCCAGCCTAGAGGTTGGGGAAGAGTCAATGGGATTGAGTGACTTTTCTTTTTGGCTACAACAAATATGATGGTGTAAAATAAATTGCACAAGAGTGATACCTTCACGTTCCAAAGGATCAGCTGAATGGTAGATTATTGCCGCCATGACATGCCGTAGAAATATCCTCATTGTATTGGGTTTTTTTCTCACCAAAGTCAATGGGCCGTATTACATTCCTATCTCTCACCTGTGTGAGCGTTAATGTTGGCGTTGGTTGCCCTAGCGCGTACGAACAATATTACAATCTGAACGGTAACGGGTTAAAAAAAACCCAGTTAATTAGGATTACAAAGTCCTAACGCTAATTACTGTCCGGCTGCAGTTAACTGAAAAGTTAACCACAGCTAGGACCTGGTGCTGACTGATTCCGCTTCTGCCGAATCAGTCAGCACCAGCAGAAACCCACCCAAAGATCACATATTCACCTCTCATCCTGCGGCGAGAACGGTGGCTCCATCCGCTTCTTCTTGCCGCCGGGAGCAGTGAGAGACTGGGGGAAAAAGTCCCCCAGTCTCCCTCTGTGAATCACTATGCTGACCTCCCGGACCTTGCGAGGCTGGTCATGTGACTAGCAGAGGAAGCCTCAATGGAGTCCTATGGTCTCCATGGAGGGGATGCTAGGGGTGGTGCTTAGCGCTGCCGCGAGCATCTTGAGGCTTAGCGCCGTGTTATGGTACAGGCTGCTGGATTAGTGCCTACACCGTAAACTCACGCTAAAATGAGGACGCTATGGAGAAACCTGCAGGCGCAGGTTCTTCTCCTTAGCGTCCCCGTTTTAGCGTGAACATTGTAATAGTGCCCAACAAGTGTACCCACTCTCTATAAGTAACAAGAATGAAACGCACACCGCCTGACGCCTCAATATTTTTAACCTGACTGACAGCTGACCCCTCTCTCATATCCTCCGCGCGATTTGAAAGCTTTAAAACAAGGTATTTATATTTAAAATTTTATAGGTAACACACAAAAAAACACAAGTGCGTGCTTAAGTGATATTTAAGAGTTTTTTGTTTTTTTTTAAGCCGCTAGGGCTTTGGGAATTCTTTTTTATGACGGGGGATAACGTTTGATCTGAGGGTAAAGGGTTAAGGGCGCTAATTATGTTAAGCTGCTTACAAAATACTTTGTTATGCGTGCAATGCAAATATCAGTTCATCTATTGACGTCAGTTTTCAAGTCTGAAATAAACATGCCAGAGCCGGCATGAATATGATTCAGGACCCTGGTTGCTGTTCAGATTTGACTGTATTTAAATGCTTTATGTGAGAAGAATAAATGTCTAGAATTGTTTTGAGGTCAATAGAAAGTCATAATAAACTCCAGATAGATAACTCGGGTAGGACATCCGATGCTACTAAACACAATCATAAAATATATTTATAAAGTTTATAGCTGCACAGGACATTTACACATCCTAACAATTCAGAGAACCGCTTACAGAGCTCCCGTGCTACATTCTCCATATGCAGCAAAGAACTCTGGGTAGGATATGCAAATGAAGTCCACAGCTTCTCACTTTCTTTGCATCTAGGCTCTGTATTACAGTGCCTAGATGCAAAATAAGTGAGACCTGTGGTTTATTACAGAGCCTAGATGCAAAAAAAGTGAGAAGCTGTGGACTTCATTTGCATATCCTACCCAGAGTTCTTTGCTGCATATGCATATGGGGAATATAGCACAGGAGCTCTGTTAGCGGTTCTCTGAATATAGACTTTATTATTTGCAGTGCAGTGGCTTTTAATCTCATTTTTTTGCACTCCACTACACATATATATATGTGTGTGTGTGTATATATATATATAACTACGGCAACCAACTGTGGCCATATGTAATCTCACAAATGCCTGGGTGCAGAGTCCAATGAAAAATATACAGACCAGAAAGAGAAGGACGCACACCAGGACTTAAGAAAAATAATAAAAGCAATGTTTTATTCAATAAACATTAAAAAGGATGCCCAAGTGCATCTAACCGACGTTTCGGTCCTCACAGGGGCCTTTATCAAGGTAGTGGGCACAGGGTAGGTAGCGAGTATATATAGGGAGTGTGTGAAACATTGACGAGTCACATATATATATATATTCGCATTGCTGATAACAACATATAATGTTATAAAAATTTCTTTTCATGGTACTGCTTGTCTGCCGTTTCCAGATTGTTACCTTGTTACACCTGTGTTCAGTTTTAACATAGAACAATAGATTGAGAAGTCAAGCAATCGTTTTCGCCGATCTGTCATACCGTACAACACGTCAGTCTGTCTCTACTATCTTTCCATCCAGCTGTCTGTATCTACTACCTGCCTATGAGTCCTCCTATGATAGTACATATGTATTTGTATAACGTTTTTTCGTAGCAACCACATATGTACACGGTTAACAGATGGATGCTGACATTTCCCATGTATACAACGTATACTTAGACTTGTTTTGGACCACTGAATCATTTTTGGATCACGTAGGGAGAGGTATTAGTAGTAGGAAAAGGGAAGTGCTCATGCCACTGTACAGAGCACTGGTGAGACCTCACTTGGAGTACTGTGTGCAGTACTGGAGACGGTATCTCCAGAAGGAAATAGACATCTTAGAGAGAGTTCAGAGAAGGGCTACTAAAATGGTGTACGGCTTGAAGGAGAAAAGTTACCAGGAAAGGCTTAATGATCTTAACATGTACAGCTTGGAAAAAAGACGAGACAGAGGAAACATTTAAATACGTAAAGGGAATCCACAAGGTAGAGGAAGGGAGTATATTTAAAAGGAAACAAAGTAGCAAAACAAGAGGACATAGTCTTAGATTAGAGGGGCAAAGGTTTAAAAGTAACATCAGGAAGCATTATTTTACTGAGAGGGTGGTGGATACATGGAACAGCCTTCCAGTAGAAGTGGTAGAGGCCAAAACAGTAATTGAATTTAAGCAAGCATGGGATAGGCATAAGGCTATCCTAAACAAAAGATAAATCCAGGTAAAGTATCCATGTAATTGGGCAGACTAGATGGGTCGAAAGGTTCTTATCTGCCGACATTTTTCTATGTTTCTATGTTTCTATGATCGTCATTAGCTGCTATCCTGGGGGGTGGGTTTCTTAGAAGTCATAGGATATTAAAAACTATTAGATGCCCTGTAAACTGTTTAATTAGTTTTTCGTCTAATCTGTTTCTGAGTAGCAAATGTCAAGGACAATTAGCACTTATAGACTGAATGACACATTTAACAATCGCAATGGTTGGATTCCAGAAAGCCAAACATATGTCGAGTGAGAGACATTGTTGGAGACATACGAGCATGTTTTAGTTTATGTTGTACCATCAGCAACTATGCGTTGCTCTGTATTGTATTCTTTGTTTTCCCTGATACTTTCCATAAGACATTGCATGCATAGTACGATGAAATGAATAAGGTAGAGGAGATATTACAGTAGGCAAGTAAGTGGTAGATGTAAACCTGCATCTACTTTGCTAATCTTCTCATTCTGCTAACAGTAATGGTCTGCTTGGGAGTATAACTATCAGGGCTATTCAGAGCGAGGTGAAAACCTTGAGAATTGCCAAGAGAATGAACACTCTAGACCATTTAGTCAATTTGGAAAGTGAGATAAATGGAGTATTTTTCTGGTTTGACTATTTTGACCTAGAATTTTCAATTCTCCAGTCATTCTCAAGGTTTTCACCTCTTTCTGAATAGCCCTGTATACGTCTTGTACACATTCATGGTTATTCAAAGAATGGTGAAACTCTGGAGAACTTTTGGGGAAGTGGAAATTCTAGGTCAAAATAGACAAACCAGAAAAATTCTTCCATTTATCTCACTTTCCAAATCAGCTATTTTGACCTAGAATTTTCAATTCTCCAAAAGTTCTCCAGAGTTTCACCTGTCTCTGAATAACCCTGATTGATAATAATCGTCCTAGCATTCATCGTAGTGAATCCATTGTACATATGACTGACCCTTACATCGCCATTTGTTATGAACTGCAGCTCTGATGATGTTCAGATGGCAACCCAACTGGATCCTGCATCTGTGTGATTGGTTTGCTAAGGTTGTTATCGAATAAAAACTGGCTTGTGGTGTTTAGGAGATCTGATTCGTGGAATATCGACCGATGTGGTCAAGTAGAAAAACACTGCAGCACAGCAGAACCAAATTCGTTTTATACCTAGGGGTGGTCACTGCCAAATCTGTTTGCTGTGTGTTGCTCGGCGCAATAAATGGGTTAAGGACAAATTCCAGAGACATTTGGCTGCTGTGTTATTTTGTAGTGTGGAGCCAACAGCAAGTCTTGCAGAACGGATTTGTGTAGCAGAACCGACACTCGTACAGCAAAACATAATAATCAAATGCATGACGAGAAGCGTAGGGACCACTGACCTCTTGGTTTCTTGTTCTTCAGACAAGGGCATAAGCAGGACATATTTACAGCGAATTGCGATGAATTAGTTGGCTATGTTTGCGTGTTCGTATGCATGTGGCTACAAAACGAAGCAAACAATAAACAAGCTTTTGGATGGAATCAAGGATTTTAAATAAAACTTTAAGCTTTTAGTAGGTCCATTTGATACGTGCTTTGACAGTCGCAAAAATCATCCCTGATGGAGGACAGGTCTTAAATCAGCAGCAGCTGAGGAGGAACATATTTGCCTTCTGATGCCAAGACCAACGCAGCCAACCGTCACCGCAACCATGTGGTTTAAGTGACTGGCTGTCACTGGATGAGAATATTCTTCAGTCCGAAATGGGTTAAGATCAATGTTTTTCTGACTATGCTGAATATATTTCCCCCCTGAATCGGTTATAAGCAACAGACTGGAAATGGAAATTCCGCCTGCAAGGTAGTAGGAATGCCTATGGATTCCTAAATGTGATATGTCATGGACACAGGAATTTGGGGTCACAATAGAGAAGCTAAACATTGTGGAGAATGTTATCTTTGTCCTTTTTAATAAGACCCAGGAATCTGGCATCGCTGGTCACTAAAATATTAGGAATGATTCTCATTTAAACGTCACTGGAATACCCTGTTCTACCCCATTGCGTTCATATTAAATTAAGCCGAGCATATCCTGAATTGTTAGTGTATTATGTAGCGACATTTTGGGCTCTATTAAATTCTTTGTGTAAAAACGTTCGCGCAGCGTGTTAATTTATGCGCGAAGCGTTAAACGTTAACGCGCGGAAATTAACGCTGGTATTACAATCCGAGCGCATTTTTTCATCCGTCCAAAAAGAACGCGCGGAAAAAAAAGGCGCGTTAAAGTTGCGCGCAGAAAACGGTGTGCGGATTGTTTTTTCATGCGATTCAACCAATCAGAATTAAGAACCACAATTGTCTACCGTTCAGCTTTTGCGCCTGTCAAAATCAATCTGAGTATATATGCTGCAGTAATAATAAAAACACGCACAACTTCTCAATTTTATTGTTTGGGTATGCGTAGAATGTGTAACTATACGTTGCCGCATATTTTTTTTCGTGCTGGTGTATTTGGTTTCGACCAGGACGTTCAGATTTGCAGTTAACACCAGCTTTTAAAAGACGTTAAAATTATGCGCGCAAAACGTTGTCCGTTAAAATTTGCGCATAGATTATCATACCATCCGCGTACCAGCACACGAATGCATTTGCGCTCACAATGTTAAGTATAGGACGCGCAACGTACATTACACTCGTAAAGGGATCACGCAGGTTCACCAGCGGTAGACGTTAACGTGCATTTTTTGCGCGGACGTTGTAATATGACGTTCTGCGCAAAGGGTTTTTCCCCTCACGTTAATGCGTTTTTGCACACGCGTTAACGTTTGCGCAAAGAATTTAATAGAGCCCTTTATGTTCACTGATCTGTATTAATATCTTTTGTGACATCAGTAGACTGACATATTCACAGGTTTTCGTACCCCCCCCCTTCTCAGTGATGAGAATTAAGGTAATAGACCCAGGAAGGATAAGTGGAATTGGAACAGCGTCCAAGAACAGAGTTCCCTAAACTAAATATGTGCTCCCACAGGCTTCTATTCCTTGTGGGATCTTCTCATTGACTTTTATCAATGGTCAAAACACCTTCGAGCTGCATTGCTATGTTTGAAAGGATTGTCTCCAGCCTAGGAGTTTTAGGTAATGACCAAAGAGTTCATCCCGAACGATTCTGGCCTCATACAGTGCTCCGAGTGTGATGCAACTGGCACTTTGTGGCACTCCACGATGGCCCAGCTCGATGGTCTGATAAGAACACAGCCAAATCTCCATCACATCACGGCAGGGAGGTAGACCAGCTCGCTTGTTCTCTGCTACCCCACTAGCAACCACCATCCGTACAGATGTGGATCATTCAGTGGCTCCCAACTATTCCGACCCAGACATTGTATCAGGGATGCCGCAAGGGGATATTGGGTCGCGTCAATATTTCCCCTTAGAAGCTTCCTGTTACCAATAAGAATGGACTAGGGCCCTAGGTGTTTCTTCGTGTTCTGTTTTGCATGAATATGCTGATGCTCATCACCAAGATCTTGTATTTGTTGTATATGTTGAAAGTTTCATTCAATCCACTTAATCATAAAAGGAAAATGCTGGAAGTTGGGCATCAACCCTTTCCGTGTCTTTTGATAATTAATGTCGTTTAGTAGTTGTCACGTTGAGCCCAGGTGCGGTGATGGATGTGGACAGAGGCAGATACGCAAGGTTTTAACAGAAAAAAAGGTTTATTTATACACAGTGGAACCACAGCAGGAAGGAACACTGGACGATGTATAACTAATAACAGGTAACTGGATAACACAGGAATGGGCCAGATAAATACACACAACAGGACAGATCAAGCAGACAGGACAAGAAAGGTGGGCAGGACTGGAACTGGGCTGAACACCGAATATAAAGAGAATACTGTACGCAGACACAGAGGGGCAGGGCATGAAGAGGGCTGACTGTAAATATAAACAGAAATCAAGAAACACAGAAACTAGAGAACACAAGGAGACATACTGGGAACCAGACTGAACAATGGGAAGGGACTGAGGACCAGGAAGCACGGTGGGCAATGTCCAGGCAATATGATGACGTGGATCCAGCAAGGTATCAAAGGGGTAATCCAGTATCACGGTCAAAGTCCAGGCATGGGTCGAGGCGGGCAGCAAGCAAGAAGGGTATATCACAGTCCAAAGCTGAAGGTTCAACAGGTTCTAGATGCCGGTCTGGTAAGGGATGTGCAGGTTTGCAGGGACTGAGGACTTCAGTGAGATGCAGGAGCACTCCATCTTGGGTGGAGTGCCACTATATCGGCGATCCTTCCAGACCCAGCCAATACCTGAAGTTGGAAAACACAGATGAAACCTGGTATGGAATCCTGAGCAGCTGGATATAGTACAGGGGAAAACACGGATCCGGAATCCTGTTGCAGAGGGGAATGGTGCCTATTTAGTCTTTTTGTGGCGGCACCGTGACAGTACTATTCTTAAACCCATCCAGTTTAAAAAAATTGGATAATTTAAAACAAAATAAATTCTGAGCTAGGTACTTTTTTGCAAAATTCTTTTATTATTTCTTCATAATCATCACATATTGATGTAAGGAAGTCATTTCGGACCTTCAACCCTATAGGGACGAGGTTCTGTTTGTTTAAAGCCGCAGTCACTCACATAGGCCGAGAACCGAATAATATATCTCGCCGTTTAAAGGAGCACGCTCTATATCTCAAAGTCCACATTTGCAGATGTTGCCGCGAGAGGAACATCTGTAGGTTCTCTGCAGAGAATTCTACGCTAATTACTGGATCGCTGAAAGCATTTCTCTCTCTCTCTCCTAAAGGCCTTTTTTTAAAATAATAAATAAAAAAAAATTGAGTATATCAAATATGTTGACATGTTGCTTCTTGTCAAACTACGCCGTCCAAGTTTGTCTGAAAAGAAAGAAATAAGCCAATATTTGCGAAACTGGCACGATTTTGTTTTCTCCACCTTAAATTTCCTAGGGATTGATGCTTTTTCACTGCTTTGTTTTGGCAATAATATGCACGAAAGCTTCAGCCTGAAGATATTCTGCAGCCAGCTGATAAATGTATTTTGACGTTAACGTTTACTTGCAGTCATCTTGGAAAATAAGACAAATATACAAATATAGCGCATTTTTTTAATCAGGAATTATGGGGGGGGCAGCTTTTTTTTTAGATGAACGCAGTCCGAACGTGCGTTTAGGCTAGGGTCAGACGAAAGCATTTTTCCCCGCGAACGTGAAAAAGTGCGTCCGAACGCATTGACGTATTTTTTCACGGAATGCGCAAAAACGGTCAGACGACGCGCATTTTCGGGCGTGATTTTGTACGGATCGTCAATAAAACTCTTTTTGCGTCTGGACGTTATGTAGGCCGGACATTAGCAGCGTCTGACATCTCCTAATCACGCACACACGCCGCTATGCCGCAGCTGCGCACTCTGTACGTCAGTACTAGCGGTTCAGCGTTCTCCAAAAAATGCGTTCAAATTCCACTTGCGTTGCACGGCCGGACTTTTGTGCGGCCGTACATCGTATATTGGCCGTCATTGCCCGTCATCTGCTGCTAGTGCGGCCGTAATTATGTGCGCCAGAACGCACGTTAAAAGTGCGCTAGTCTTACCCCAGCCTAAGCCGCACTTTATTACGGCCCTGGTAGCAGCAAATGACGTCCAACGCAGGCCCACACATGAAGTACGGCCGCACAAAAGTTCGGCCGTGCAACGCAAGCAGCAAACAAACGCATTTTTGCAAGAACGTCGAACCACTAGTACTGACGTACAGAGTGCGCTGCGTCCGCATAGCGGCGTGTGTGCGTGATTAGGCGCTGCTCATGTCCGGCCAACATAACGTCCAGACGCCCAAAGTTTCCTGGTTTGGATCCGTAAAAAATCACGGCCGAAATTGCGCATCGTATGACTGCTATCGCGTCTTCCATGAAAAATTGCGTTCAGACGCATCAATGCACTTTTTGACGATAGACGTGAAAAATGCTTTCGTCTGACCCTAGCCTTACCTTTTTGGTTTCTTTTGGTGAAATATGCACAGATCTATTGTTCATTCTTCATAAATTCTTGTTTAAAACAGAGCTGATGAATTGTGCATGTTTTCTCTCTTTTGGCTTGCAACATAAAGGATTATTCATGAAAAAGCTGTATAGTGTTGATGATATAATGATAAAGTTTACAGGGTTATTCAGAGAAAGGTGAAACTCTGGAGAACCTTTGGAGAATTGAAAATTCTAGTTCAAAATAGCCGAACCAGAAATATTCTCCCATTTATCTCACTTTCCAAATCGGCTATTTGGTCTAGATTGTTCTCTTCTCAAGCCAATTCTCCTGACTTTCACCTCTCTCTGAATAACCCTGTATGTAAATGCATTTTTGGTGAATTTAAGTTAGAAGAAAACTTATCAGGATGAAAATGAAACCGTTTATTTAAAGTAATGGTATGGGACATTGGAAGTTTTGTAGAATACCAAAACTCCTAGTCCTCCATATGGTTTAAATCAAACAATGGGTTCTTCTTTTAGAAGAAACGATGTTGCGACAGGGAAGACTAATTGTATCTGGTGATAAAAATGGAACACTCACTAGTAGGTGGACAGATCAGATTTAGATGCAGGTCACAATGTAAATATTTACTTAAGATATAGCAAGTACTTGAAGATTTTGCATTGTTTAAGAGTATTTATAGTGTGGTTGGTGTGGAAAAAAGGATCAGGAGGCACCGTCATTAAAGGAGCTAACTGTTACTAAGGTGCACTGTAAACTGGTAGATGACGAAGTTATTTCATCAAAGCAAAATCCATTCTTAGAAGACGATGTAGGCAACAACTACCTTATCGTTGTCTTCCTTTTTGTAACACATGCTTATCACAGAAAATTGACAGAGCAGAAGCTCATTCGGTTTCCCAGCTGATTATATCACCTTAATTGGTCTGGGAACATTAGCTCCAGTTTCAGTTGAACGTTTGTATGAGCTGATAATAGGCAACTGACCTTATAAATTAGTTATAAATAAGAATAAATGGCCGGGAAATGCTCAGGAGGTACAAGTTTGAAAGACGTGTAAGGAAGGACTAGGTTTTCCTAATCGTTCTTTGAAGCCATTTCCACCCATAGGTAATCTATATTTTTACTTTTTTTCCCCTGCAATATGAAAAAGATAGTATTGCCCCCAGCTCATTTGGATATGTATTGCCCCCAGCTCATGTGGATATATTGCCCCAGCTCACATGGATATATTTCCCCCAGCTCACATGGATATATTGCCCCAGATCACATGGATATATTGCCACCCAGCACACATGGATATATTGCCACCCAGCTCACATGGATATATTGTCCCCAGCTCACATGGATATATTGCCCCCATTTCACATGGATATATATATTTGCCCCCAGCTCACATGGATATATATATTTGCCCCAGCTCACATGGATATATTTGGCCCCAGCTCACATGGATATATTTGGCCCCAGCTCTCACCTCCTCTGCTGCCAGGCCCCTCCACAGCGAGTACACGCTGGCCGTTCTTCTCCCCCTACGAGCGGCTGCCAGCATGCAGCTTGGCCGCTCGCCGGGAAGCACCTGACCAGCGCAGCCACGTTCTCGCGAGATCGTGGAGTTCACGTGAACTCCGTGATCTCGTGCGCTGGTCAGGTGGTTCCCATCCCAGGTGAGCGGCCAAGGTGCATGCCGGCGGCGCTGCTCCCAGATTCCGGCGCTGATTGCCGGAATCTACTGGCGAATTGAAGAGCTGTCTGCGGCTGCCTAGGCCCCCCTCCAGTGGCAGCATGCAAGGGCCCGGTCGCAAGTGCGACCGCTGCAACCCTGGTACTTCCGCCACTGAGCCAAATGCATATTTGTAGGAGCCACGCACAGTTTTGTTGCCTAGATTTTGAAAGAATAATAAAGAAATTTAGGAGAAAGTGCTTACCTGGCCCCTGAATTTCTTGAGTCCTGTTCTAGTAGTTCTTAATTTATCCATGCCCAAAAATGTATCAAAGAAGAATCTTTTGCAGACATTAGTACTATCAGGCTTTCCTACACATATCTGAGTTTATGTTACAATAAGATTGTCATGATGTGTCTATCTTGTATCCCTATTGGTTTATTGAAGATGGTGTATGTCTATTTTGTCTCAAAATGTTGTTTCTAGAATGTATCATGGATACGATTGATTTACATTGAGTAGACCTTGCTTACATGCACAAGTGTATTTAATGGTCTTAATTGTCAGTATAGTTTAATTGGCTTTCATGTTTACAACACAGTGCGAATTTTCTTGTACGCATGACACACAGTTTTTGACCCCGGAGCAGTTATTGCAGTAAATTCTTTTTCATGCAGGCTCTTACAAAAGCCACCTGTCACAGGGAGGTAAACTAACATTACATCCCTGTACATTACAATGGCTACCAGAGAAAAGTAACAGCTAGGACCCCATAGGAACATGTGATCCTGTTTATTGTGGTTGCTTTTTGTAAGGCTCATGTGGAACACACGGTTATCCAGGAATCTTTGATCAAGTTGACAACCCAAGGCCAATTCAATATATTTTTTACTCCATGGTTAAGTTCTTTAACAAAACTACCACCAAATGCTTTGATATGTATCTTATTTCATAAACCTGATACTGGTGTTGAATTGATTAATTTATTTTGGCCTCTGAGACATCTGTTTGTAGCACCGAGACGGGAAATTAAAATCGGCAACTTGCTGAGGATCAGTATATACAGTATCTCACAGACGTGAGTACACCCCTCACATTTTCGTAAATATTTTATTATATCTTTTCATGTGACAACACTGAAGAAATGACACTTTGCTACAATGTAAAGTAGTGAGTGTACAGCTCTATTTTGTCTCAAAATGTTGTTGTAACAGTGTAAATTTGCTGTCCCCTCAAAATAACTCAACACACACAGCCATTAATGTCTAAACCGCTGGCAACAAAAGTGAGTACACCCCCTAAGTGAAAACTTCCAAATTGGGCTCAATTAGCCATTTTCCCTCCCAGTGTCATGTGACTTGTTAGTGTTACAAGGTCTCCGGTGTGAATGGGGAGCAGGTGTGTTAAATTTGGTGTTATCGCTCTCACTCTCTCATACTCGTCACTGGAAGTTCAACATGGCACCTCATGGCAAAGAACTCTCTGAGGATCTATAAAATGATTGCCAAGACCATGAAACTGAGTTGCAGCACGGTGGCCAAGACAATACAGCGGTTTAACAGGGCAGGTTCCTATCAGAACAGGCCTCGCCATGGTCGACCAAAGACATTGAGTGCACATGCGCATGAAAAGATATAATAAAGTATTTACAAAAGTGTGAGGGGTGTACTATTGTTAGATACTGTATATTCTAATCCAATTGTAGCATGTGGATATTAAATATTGAATCGGGGACCACAATAATGGATGGGGGTCCTGATCCAGTCATGTTGGAGAATAAAGAAAAAAAATAGAAAACAAATTGAACACGTTGAAGTCGAGGCCTCCGAAATCTTGCATTAGCTCCGCATGTATGTTTGACATAGACATATAGATTTGCACATGCATATATTTGTACGTGGAATTAACTCCTCTATCCATATTAAATTATATGCTTTTTTTCTCTCCACAGCTGCCAAAGATGTCAGTCACCCGGCATCTGCTGCTGCTCCTCTTCACCTTCTTGACGTACACATTAGATTCAGCGAAGGCATACGGGACGCCTGAGACCTTGTGCGGAGGGGAACTGGTGGACACGCTTCAATTCGTTTGTGGAGACAGGGGCTTCTACTTCAGTAAGTCATACTGAATAAATATTGGTGGCCTGTGTCTGGAATTAGTATTGCTGCATACTCTGTTTCAGCCATCAAGATGTGAAATTCCATCACACGGCTGGTATGTGTCCTCGGTGCTCATTGAGGTCTCCGTTAATGCCGGACGAGATGACACACATTGGAAATAGACTCCACAACTCCTAAATCGCATTTGTGTTATTATTACCTACGAAACTGTAACTATCGCCAACAGTAATAATTATAAATAATGAACGTGTGAATTTAACGAGAAGAGAATCGGGTCTGGAAGGAACAAAACGTTTCTCTGCGTTGTACATTTAGAACCGGCTATGTTCTTCGAATTTCAAGTTGTGGAATTAAAAACTAAAATACTACTTTCACCAGTGAGAGTAGATTTGAAGACCTCTTTCTGTATAATAGGGCTAATAACACCTCATGCAGCTTTTTCAATCTTCAGACCAGCAGGGTTATCCAAAGAGATTCGAATTGCTTGAGAAAGGTAACCGAACGCTGAAAATCAGGGTACGGTTACCTTTCCTGGCCATTCGGCTATCCAGAGAGCAGGCAATTCGCCAAATCCTGTCGAATTGCCTGCACATACGGTGCCTGTTCGGTCCCTGTTCGAGGGCAGTGAAATCCCCATCAAAAAGCACTGCTTCGTCTATTCAGAGAACACAAACCAGCAGTGAAAGGTTCCCCTAATGCCCTGCCATTCGGTGGTTTAATTCGGCAAATTTATTCAGGAGAATCCCATAGACTTCAATGTTAAAAATATTCCCGTTTTAATTCAATATCTAAAACCGTTCATTATAAAATTCTGCAGCAAAAATCTCTTTATTTATAGATTTTTTAGGATACTTTAAGCATTTTTCTGAATTTTTAAAAAAAAAAATAAAAGTCCGATTTTTTTTTTGATTTTTTTTTCAGTTTGCTTATTTTTTTTGTAACAGCCCTCTTTATTATCATTCCTGGACCTCCTGTGAAAATTTCAGACATTTTCGCTCAGTAGTTTCTTTGCAAACAGCGTTTCTTTTTCCCAGATCATACAAATGGTTTTTCTAATTATTCACTGCCTCCTCTACGTCACAGCTGCTTCGGCTCTGTGTGATTAGGCTCCTTTTCGGCTCCTGTTCGGCTCCTGTTCGAAGGTTAATCCAGATGTTTTTGCTTGTTTTCATAGTGCATTCGGTTAGTTTTCGTCAGGTTTTCGGCAGCTTTCCCTGCAATTCGGGGACCCTGTGGTGTTTGCTGAATATACACCGCAGGGTCACCGAAATGCAATCGGCAAAGAACCGAATTGAAGAGAACGAAAAGTCACCGAATGTGCGGTGACTTTTCAAATCTCTTTGGATAACCCTGCAGGTGAAGAATCTGCCTGTTTAGTCTAGAACTCAAGAAACAACAAAGAATCTGGAACCATATATTGTCTCACGCCAACCGACATCTTTCCACATAAACAGTTCTTCCCCGTTTCTATATAGAACCCTTTCTTGTCAAAAGATGCTCAATATCATACATTGGAAGTATCAAGTATTCATATACATTATAGGTTTTGATTTTGGTTGTGATGTTTTGGGGTTGTTTTTTTTTTTTTTGAGTTGACAGCTGTTTGTAGAATTCAACCGACAGAGAGAAGCAGAAGAGTCGAGTTCTCGCCGAACAGCTGATAAGACTTTGTTCTGTGCAGCTTGTGCTGACTGTGCACATTCCTGCCCTATGTGTCCTCCTCGGTAATGTTGGCAGGGGAGAAAAGGAAGACCCAGGCAGGAGGCAGAATGGGGGACAGCGGCTCAGTGAGCTAGGTCCCACAAAGACCCTCTTTGTTGCTTCCTGCATTCCTCTGGAAGAGTAGATGGGGGGGGGGAGTGACATTGTTTACTTCAAATTCCCCTTTAACTCGGTTTGATTGATTTTGGTAGAGTGGTGGGGAGGCAGGGGGGTGTTTGAGGTAAGAGAGGGACAAGGGAAGGATGCCGAAAAGGAAATTGCCAGTATTTTTACTGTACATGTTGCGTGAGAGAGAAAAGTTGCTCACAGGAAATTTGCATGGACCTACAGGACAATTATGTCCGGCTGGCTAAGGTGCTCTCTCTTGTGTCTAAGTAATAATATGGTCTATTTATGTAGCTTTTGCATCCTGTGACAGCTAGTTTTGATACACCGATGGTTGTGGTTGGAACTACAGCTCCCATGAGTCTTTAGCAAGCCTTACAATTTTTATTTTTTTGAGAACGTATTTTACCAGGAAGGATACATCGAGATTTCTCTCGTTTTCAAGTATGTCCTGGGTGGCGAGTATGTACCGTTAGGTGCCTTGCCCAAGGACACTTACTGGAGAGGTGCTCTTGCTGGGATCAAACCCATGTCTCCACTGGCTCTCTCCACGCAGAGCAATGATGTTCCCCCAACTCTACCCAACCGGTATGGTAAATTCCGACCAAAATGCCTGTTAGCTAGCTAGCATGGTGCCCTCGAGAAACATGGCCCACAACGTCTTCGTTGCAAGTCTCAAGATGCCTCCTCTGCGTTATTGAACTACGTATATTGTTAACAGCATAATTAGTCGGTCTTCTACAAAAGAAAATGTCATCACCAGGAGTCATCAGGATTATTATTTTCTTGAGGCAAACCTCTAATTAAATAAAATCACTGAAATATGCCTCCTTAGTAATCAGCAACGCTTTGAAAAACAAGAGGGAAAAAAAAGATAAAGAAGCATTTCCTCGGCTGTGATAGAGGAATCTGCCTCAGTCAAAATAGCCAAGATATGGTGGTCAAGTTGGAGACACGAGACTTGGATTTCTCTTTGTGTTTTATTTTCGGAACCCAGCGGACTCTATATAAATATACGCATATACAACTCAGACTCCCTCATGTTACTAAATAAAACTCTTAAGCTATCACTTTTATTGCCATTGTTAGAACAATTAAAACCCTCTGAGATGCCTAGTTAGAGGGGAGTGACGCTGGGCTCCAAAACACAGACGAAATGATTTGAAGGTGCTTAGCAGACAGTTCAAAACAATTCCTTTTTTTTTTTTTTCGCTTTCCTTCCGTAATTATATATTCTAAGATGTCTTTGGCAGATTGTAATTAAAGACATAGTCATGTAAAATAAATACATGGGCGACTACCAATGTGAAATATGTAAGAAATGTAAGTGCAGAGACTCCATTTACTTGGAGAATAAACAGCTATTTTAAAAGCTCGGAATAATCTAAAGTCACACAAACACTGCCTGGCCACTGCCTGATGCCAGAACAATCTGATATTAAACATGTGGTGGGATCTGGATGGGTCTTGAGTTTCTTTTCTTATGAAACATTATTGAGATTTATAGCATTCCCAGACAGGCCACAGTAAGATAAGTCTGTCAACGTCCAGCTTGGCCCGTGTCATTGATGGACATTCCAGAGTTTTAGGAGCCTACTAATGCTCAATCAAGATCATCCTTTGCTGACTTCAGTAGGACAAGATCTGCTCTTTGAGCACTGAAAGATCTGGGTTATATCACATGATTTGTACCGGCTGGGTGGAATAGAGGTAACATCACTGTTCTATAACCATGGAGACTGTGGAGACACAGACTCGATCCCAGCAAGAGCACCCCTCCAGTAAGTGTCCTTGGGCAAGGCACCCTAAAGGCAGGGCTGAAAATTTCAAATCCCAAGCAACTAACCAGGCCATAAGAGTTACTCGCCACCAGTTGCTCCACCTAACCCCTCTCCAGCCCTCAACTCTGCCCCTAGACACACCCCCTTAAATTATCTTATGAAATTACACTGTTAAAGGTTTTATTTAAAATAAAGCTACAAAAATAACATTAATACCCAGACATCAAACCCCAGATACATGAATACCCAGTCAGATTCCAGTGTGAGCAGAGCAAGGAGACAGGGAAGGAAGCTCCTCTCCACCCCCTCGCCAGTGACAGAGACGAGCTGGGTCAGATTAGGCAGCTGTTTCCTGACACCGTGCAGCCTGGGGAATGGAGGGGCTGCACAGGGACACTGCTGGAATACACTGCACAAAATAATTTATTGTGCATTTCCACTCGCCCTCACTTAATTTCCACTCGCCAAATGCGAGTAGGCGAGTGGAAATTTTGAGCCCTGCTAACAGTACATACTCGCCACTCAGGACATACTTGGAAATGAGAGAAATCTCAATGTATCCTTCCGGGTAAAATACTTCCTCAATATAAAATAAAAAAATTGGTAAATATGACAGCTTTACCCTCCCCCACACAGACAGTTATTTTTTATTTATGTATCTCGTACTTTATTCCTATGAGTTAGTAGACTGCATTTGTGATTATGGCTCGTTACGAAAGTCGGTAAATTTCCAAGCTCTACCTGATCTTGGTAGCATACGCATGTCGCTAATGTTGAGTCTACCAGTAAGACCCTTGACTTGAAAATAAAGAGATGGAGCAGTACCAAAAACTGAAAGCCACTATGTATCAGCTCATCAATAAAGTGCATGGCTTGTAATGTTCTCGAAGCTTTTCCAACATGTTCCCCCCAATTGGATTATGCATGTGTTTGTGTGTACAGGAGTTTCAGATTACTCAACGAATAGCTTTTACAATGCATACTGTTAACTCTGACAGTGAAGTGGTTCATCCGTAAGGGCCGACTCTTTCTGTAACTTGTTCTTCCTTTTGCTTCTCCTACAAACTCTTTGAGGAACTGAAATGGAGAGACAGTCAGGGTTATTCAGAGAGAGGTGAAAACCAGGAGAATGACTGGAGAAGTGAAAATTCCAGCTCTAATTAGCCAAGCCAGAAAAATTCTCCCATTTATCTCACTTTCCAAATCGGCTATTTTGACCTAGAATTTTCACTTATCCAGCCATTCTCCTGCTTTTCACCTCTCTCTGAATAACCCTGAGTATGTTGTTTGTCATAACCAGCTTTGCTTTTTCCATATGGAGTCCCACAACAGAATAGGTGGATGCTGTCTCTGTCATTGATTGGGGCCTTTTGAAAAGAAAGCTTGAGAGTACTTGAAAAAGTTGCTTAGTTCACCTACTTTCTGATGGAGTAGCGCAGGGAAAAGCCGCTGAAAACCTGCCGAACACTCACCGCAAAACCCAGGCAAATGAAACATAGAAACATAGAATGCACACCGAAACCCGCAAAAACATCTGGATTAACCTCGCAGAACACGCCGGAGAAACCCGAGCAGGAGCCGATCAGAGCGCAGAACAGCCGCTGGAAAGACCCGACACCGCAGACGAATGGAGTGAAAGAAAACCCAGTACGCTTGAATGTTTGAAAAGTGAAACGCTGTTTGCAAAGAAACTACTGAGTGAAAATGTCTGAAATTTACATCTGAGGTCCAATGAATGATAATAAAAAGGGCTGTTACAGAAAAAAGAAAAAACGTTTAAAAAGATAAATTTAAAAAAAACAGAAAAAAGATTTTTGCAAAAAAATCCTGAAAAATGCTTAAAAGATCCTAAAAAATCTATAAAGAGACTTTTTACTGCAGAATATTATAATAAACGGTTTATTAGATATTGAATTAAAACGGGAATATTTTAACATTGGAGCCTATGGGATTCGCCTGAATAAACCTGCCGAATGAACCCACCGAATGGCAGGGCATTTCGGCAACTTTTCACTGCTGGTTTTTGTTCCATGAATAGCCGGAGCTATGGGGATTTCACGGCCCTCGAACAGGCACCATATGTGCAGGCAATTCACCAACATTTGGCAAACTGCCTCCTCTCTGGATAGCCGAATGGCCAGGAAAGGTAACCGTACGCTGAATTTCACCTTTCGACAGCAATTCGGATCTCTTTGAATAACCTTGTAAGTGATTTTCAGAAAGTCATGGGGATAAGAGTTGACCTGTTGTAGTGCAGCTACAAATTCTTATTGGCTGAATTTAGATTCCCATTAAATATGCCAAGTTTTTTTTGCAAACTATAAACATAGAAAAATGTCGGCAGATAAGAACCTTTCGGCCCATCTAGTCTGCCCAATTACATGGATACTTTACCTGGATTTATCTTTTGTTTAGGATAGCCTTATGCCTATCCCATGCCTGCTTAAATTCAATCACTGTTTTGGCCTCTACCACTTCTACTGGTAGGCTGTTCCATGTATCCACCACCCTCTCAGTAAAATAATGCTTCCTGATGTTACTTTTAAACCTTTGCCCCTCTAATCTAAGACTATGTCCTCTTGTTTTGCTACTTTGTTTCCTTTTAAATATACTCCCTTCCTCTACCTGGTGGATTCCCTTTACGTATTTAAATGTTTCTATCATATCTCCTCTGTCTTGTCTTTTTTCCAAGAAAATGATGCCAATAATACATAAAAGCAAGACAAATAGTTGAGACATAACTAAATTAAAGTTGTTTCTCAAATTGTCATAGGATATTCTTCTCCTTTATTTCATCCACTACAGACGTGACACATTTGGGATTGTCCAAAATGTCCATTTGGGATTGGCAAAAACAGTAGCAGAGGCTCAACGTTAAAAGGCCGGAGGTCTTTGTATGAGGCTGTTCTGGTCATGTCTGGCTAAAAAAAACTTATGCTTTTCATGGATTTTGAACCCTAGTGCTTGCTCGTTGTTATATTCCTTAAAAAAGTTATTTTGTTTAATAAAACTCTCGATTCTAATAAGAATTGGCCAAAGAAAAACTGTCCGCACTGTTACGACTTGTATGCCACAAAAGAGTTAACTCCGCTCGCAGAAAGAAGTTAATGGAAAAGAGCTGACTGGGCTCAGTTTGACACCCCCTATCCAGGACTGAAATCCAAGACTGTTGTTTACATGGCTTGCAGTGCTGGTTTAGGAGCAGGGGGGCGAGCTTTCAATAGGTGGATAGTAGGTGTCCCGAGGAGCTCAAATTTTTGACGATGCGGAGCAAACCACCATACATACCCAGTGGTGCCTTTTTACGCATGCCACTATAGTGTGTTATTACTACAGATGCTTTATGTTAGAGAATGGAATGTGGATACAATGTACACAGTCCTCTTCACTACATTCGCACACTCTACAGAATGAGAGACTCATTTAACCAGGTCAGTGTGTTTGTTACAACCATCATTTTACACTACATAAATGTGTAGGTATAGTGATTTGGTACAGCGCCAATCATCAAGTGATTGTAGGTAGGAAAATGATTCCTCCCTGTAATCACGTGGTGATTGGCGCTGTACCAAATCTCTATCAGGGTTATTCAAAGAGATCCGAATTGTGGCCGAAAGGTAACCGAACAGTGAAATTCAGCATACGGTTACCTTTCCTGGCCATTCGGCTATTCAGAGAGCAGGCAGTTCGCCAAATGTTGGCGAATTTCCAGCACATACATAGAAACATAGAAAATGTCGGCAGATAAGAACCTTTCGGCCCATCTAGTCTGCCCAATTACATGGATACTTTACCTTCATTTATCTTTTATTTAGGATAGCTTTATGCCTATCACATGCTTGCTTAAATTCAATCACTGTTTTGGCCTCTACCACTTCAACTGGAAGACTGTTCCATGTATCCACCACCCTCTCAGTAAAATAATGCTTCCTGATGTTACTTTTAAACCTTTGCCCCTCTAATCTAAGACTATGTCCTCTTGTTTTGCTACTTTGTTTCCGTTTAAATATACTCCCTTCCTCTACCTTGTGGATTCCCTTTACGTATTTAAATGTTTCTATCATATCTCCTCTGTCTCGTCTTTTTTCCAAGCTGTATATGTTAAGATCATTAAGCCTTTCCTGGTAACTTTTCTCCTTCAAGCCGTACACCATTTTAGTAGCCCTTCTCTGAACTCTCTCTAAGATGTCTATATCCTTCTGGAGATACGGTCTCCAGTACTGCACACAGTACTCCAAGTGAGGTCTCACCAGTGCTCTGTACAGTGGCATGAGCACTTCCCTTTTCCTACTGCTAATACCTCTCCCTACACAACCAAGCATTCTGCCAGCATTTCCTGCTGCTCTATTACATTGACTACTTACCCTTAGATCCTCTGCAATAATAACCCCTAAATCCCTTTCCTCAGATGTTGAGGTTAGGACTGTATAAAATATTCTATATTCAGCCCTTGGGTTTTTACGTCCCAGGTGCATTATCTTGCACTTATCCACATTAAAACTCAATTGCCACAACTCCGACCATTTTTTTAGTTTACCTAAATCATTTGTCATTTGGCTGATCCCTCCAGGAACGTCAACCCTGTTGCAAATCTTTGTGTCATCAGCAAAAAGACATACTTTTCCATTAATACCTTCTGCAATATCACTAATAAAAATATTAAAGAGAATGGGTCCAAGTACTGACCCCTGAGGTACCCCACTGGTAACAAGACCTTGCGCCGAATAAACTCCATTTACCACAACCCTCTGTTGCCTGTCACTCAGCCACTGCCACATACGGTGGCTGTTCGGTGCCTGTTCGAGGGCAGTGAAATCCCCATAGAGAAGCAATGCTTTGTCTATTCTGAGAACACAAAACAGCTGAGAAAAGTTGCCGAATTGCCCTGCTATTCGATGGTTTCATTCGACAGGTTTATTCAGGCGAATCCCATAGGCTTCAATGTTAAAAATATTCCCGTTTTAATTAAATATCTAATAAACCGTTGATTATAATATTCTGCAGTAAAGAGTCTCTTTATTTATAGATTTTTTTTCTGATCTCTTAGGCATTTTTTGGGGATTTTTTTTCACTCCATTCGTCTGTGGTGTCGGGTTTTTCCGGCGGCTGCTCTACACTCTGATCGGCAGCTGCTCAGTTTTCTCCGTGTTCGGTGGGGTTAATCCAGATGTTTTTGCAGGTTTCGGTGTGCGTTTGGGTGTTCGGCGGGTTTGCGGCGGCTTTTCCCTGCATTACGACGGCCCTGTGGTGCTTGCGGAATACACCGCAGAGTCGCCGAAATGGGATCGCCAAATCGCACCGAATTGAAGAGAACGAAAAGTCACCGAACGTGCGGTGACTTTCTCGATTCTCTTTGAATAACCCTGCAAATTTCTCCACTGTTTGTTTTTTGGGGAGACCACCGTATGGTACATAGCGAGTAAAGAGTGTTGTTTGAGGTTGTGGGCTATTACCTTGGGGGCGCTACACTGTATCTTTCTTTGATAAATGTATAGATGCTGCATCCCAAAGAAAAGACATGTTTCTCGGGATTATGAGGTTGGCATCTGACATTTTTCTTAAGCGAAGGAATGAAGAATATGATATCTCTTACAGCATACTGTGGTATAATACATTTCCAGGATATTTATGCTGTTACCCTGTGGCTTTCCTACAGTGAAATTGCTAACATCACACAACAGGACAGCTGAGGATATGCAGCTGAATGCCTGTTATGGCAGAGTTAATACAGCTGCTATGACTCACTTGTCCAACTATCATACAGAATAGCCCAGTGAATAAGCATGTCTGGATAAATGTTAAAAACAACAGATCTAGGATCTCCACTTTTCAGGGCTTAACCCCTTCACCACCAAGACTAACAGGGTTATTCAAAGAGATCCGAATTGCCGGCGAAAGGTAACTGAACGCTGAAATTCAGCTTACGGTTACCTCTTCCGTGCATTCGCTATCCAGAGAGCAGGCAGTTCGCCAAATGTTAGGCACATACGGTGCCTGATCGGTGCCTGTTCGAGGGCAGTGAAATCCCCATAGAGAAGCAATGTTTCGTCTATTCAGAGAACACAAACCAGCAGGGAAAAGATGCCGAAATGCCCTGCCATTCGGTGGTTTCATTCGACAGGTTTATTCAGGAGAATCCCATAGGCTTCAATCTTAAAAATATTCCCGTTTTACTTCAATATCTAATAAACCGTTTATTATTTTATTCTGCAGTAAAAAGTCTCTTCATTTCTAGATTTTTTTGGATCTTTTAGGCCTTTTTTTGGGATTGTTTTTAAAAAAAATTCCAATTTGTTTTTTTAAACGTTTTTTCTTTTTTCTGTAACAGCCCTTTTTATTATTCCGTGGATCTTATATGTAAATTTCAGACATTTTCTCGTAGTTTCTTTGCAAACAGTGTTTCACTTTTCAAACATTCAAGCAAACTGTTTTTTTTTTTACTCAATTCGTCTGCGGTGCTGGTTTTTTCCGGCGGCTGCTCTATGCTCTGATCGGCTCCTGGTCGGGTTTCTCCGGCGTGTTCGGTGGGGTTAATCCAGATGTTTTTTGCAGGTTTCGGTGTGCCTTCGCCTGATTTTGCCTTGAGTGTTCGTCGGGTTTGCGACTGCTTTTCCCTACACTACGACAGCCCTGTGGTGCTTGCTGAATACACCGCAGGGTCGCCGAAATGGGATCGCCAAATCGCACCGAATTGAGGAGAACGAAAAGTCACCGAACGTGCGGTGACTTTTTGATTCTCTTTGAATAACCCTGTATTTTTTGCTGTTGTTGTCGTTCTTTTATATTTCTCATATACCAATAGAAATGTCGGAATTCTGTTTCTCCTAGGTAGGAATAATGGACGACTCAATCGCAGGGCAAGCAGGGGCATCGTGGAAGAATGTTGCTTTCGGAGCTGCGACCTAGAATTGCTAGAGACATACTGCGCGAAACCAGCCAAGAACGAACGGGACTTGTCTACAGCACCTGCCACCTCCCTGCCGCCACTGAACAAGGTGAGCGAGAGAATGTATCTGATGTGCGAAGGAACTCTATCTTTTTGGCAATCTGCTGACTCAAGAGCATGAACCCAACCAGTAATCGTGCAGAAGATGAGGGCAGAGAGTCAAGCTGGCGTTCTACAAACTCTGCAATGTTTGCAGATCTGTCTGGCAGTGAAGTGATTAAGAAAAGAAAATAAGTCCCATAATCGCTGATCTTTGTCTTTTTACCTTTTTCATTACACTTTTACCCAGGATTTGTTTTTAATTTTTTTACTGTACAGACAGAATTCATAATACATTAGCTAGGGATTTGCCTACTAAATGCCTCTGTCCATTCTCTAGGTCCCAGTTTAGCGAGTGTTACCTGAAGATCGGCCAAAGAATGTCACGATTATCATATGTTTGATTGGCAGACGATATCTGCATAGCATTTACTTTTCAATGTTGCACAAACCATGCGGTTAGTGTACACAATAATAACCTTAAAAGAACACACATAGAAACTGAGTGACTCATGCAAACTGACACACATTGATTGTACATGCATACGCACATTTTAACTTAAACACACAATCCCTGGTGACTTCAACCCTGTAGTGTGGAGCCCACAGATAAAACGAAGACGAGATGTTGATGTTGGGTTAGATAAGTCCAACTACTCCCTTCCCTCACTGTCTCTAGTCTTCAATAAACTGTGAAGGACAGGGGTTGAACGTGCTGTCAGCCAATGTGTGGAGTTTTTAAGCTACTGGAACAAAATGAAAGGTCCCAACTTTGATTTGCAACATCGGTACAGAGATTGGTCAACTAGACTCGGAGACTTCATCTACCCTTTTCCTATGAGATATAGATGGCACGGTCCTTTGGAGAACGCTAAAAAAATAGTGGGGCTGACCTTAGAGAGGCCGGGAAAGCATTTTGAAGTGACAGGGCTTCTGCTTGGTTGAGGTCCTCTCCGCCCTAGGAAACAACCATTTAACCCAGAGGACCTACAATTGGAGGCCAAACCTCATTCCTCCTATTCAGGTCAAGAGGTCTCCTTATCGAGTTATTCGACTAAACATTTGCCGACATTTAAAGTGAGCATTTCCTCTACAATAAAGTGGATGACTAGGTCACCTTTAGTATTGTTGGTCTTAAACTTATACATGATGAGGGTAAATTTCCCCAAATATGTAGATTATGTTTATAATTAGCAAAAGGTCATGTCAACATCCTCTTCCAGGATGGAAATGCCAAATACCTCTTAGGGATGTCCAAGAATTCACCTTAATGTTGCGCAGCACTTCTCCCACTGCATTTAAACATTGAAGTGTGTTAGAGATGGACCCTGTAAATCAGGACTATCAAACTCTGGCCCCTGTGATTTTCTAGCCATTTATTGCATTCAAAGTACTAAGGGAACTGTAGGCCATCAACATCTAGGGAGGCAGAGTTTGACATCCCTCTGTAAATGGTTACTCGGACCTCAGGAAACCTATGTTTCTAGTCCACAAAGCTGGAGTTGACCCCCAAACTAGTGCAACTTGAAGACTGGTGCCACGCTGCATTTGTTGGAGTTGGCCGGCTTAGTCACCAATACAAAGTTTAGCTAATTTCTTCGGAAATTGCAAATGAAGATAGTTGTCAAAATTAGGAGTCTTCCGTTTGATTTAACAGATCTGAGGTTGAAGTACAGGGGGTGCCGGACAAAATCCCTACAACCAGGTTCCCTAATGCCAACATCCCGACAGCCAACTTACAAACAGAACAGGTGCCGGACATCCTAACTTCCCTACACTTCCAGACATCCAAAATCCCAGCGGCTAACCCTAATACTAACACCCTAACCCTTAGGGAGTTAGGCTTAGGGGTTATGGTTAGGGCTAGGTTTGGGGGTTAGGGCTAGGTTTAAGGGGGTTAGGTTTAGGGGGTTAGGGCTTGGTTTAGGGGGTTAGGTTTAGGGGGTATGGGTTAGGGCTAGGTTAGGGGGGTTAGGGCTAGGTTTAGGGGGTTAGGTTTAGGGGTTAGGGTTAGGGCTAGGTTTGGGGGTTAGGGCTAGGTTTAGGGGGTTAGGGAGTAGGGTTAGGATTATCTGATGGGATTTTGGATGTGTGGAAGTTGGCCGTTAGGGAGTTGTCTGTGTAGGGAACTTGGTATGTCCGGCACTTGTCCTGTCTGGAAGTTGGCCGTCGGGATTTTGGCATTAGGGAACCTGGTTGTAGGGATTTTGACCCAAACCCAAGTACAGGTCGTCTATAATATCAGTCATAGTGACCCACCATCAACTCAACCTTTAAATGTATAAATCATTTTGCGTCTCCCGTAATCTCTCTGGCAACAACGAAAGCTGCAAGCAATTATACGGAGAACATAGAAAGAGTAAAGACCATTTCCCTAAGTATACAAGTCTTGCAAACGCTTACAAACAGATGACTTTTTATTGAATGTGCAGTGTATGTGAAACAAGAAAGCACGTTTGTAGTTTAAAGCTGTAAATCCGTGCCTTTTCTCTTACAGGAGCTCTACCACAAGCATTCCCATTCGAAGTATTCCAAATACGACATCTGGCAGAGGAAGTCTCCTCAACGCCTGCGGAGAGGAGTCCCTGCTATTGTGCGTGCTCGCCAGTACCGGTGGCGCGTGCAAGAAATTGAAGAATCTGAGCAGGCCATGTCACACCGTCCCATCTCATCCTTACCAAGGAAGCGACCTCTCCGTCTGCAACAAGCCTCAGAACCTTCCTTTCACAATTGAGCCAGAGACTCGTAATAAGTAGGATTCCACTGCTTTCAAGTTCCGTTTCTGTATTTTATTTGTCATCTCTGAATGAGCGGGGGGGGGCCCAAGGCCAAGCCCTTCCCCTCTGTACATAATCCAGTTTAAGGCAATAGGGGGGTCTGCGTAGTTTCGTTTAACATCTCAACAAAGAAAAATGTGGAACAAAATGGGAGATGCCAAAGCAGGAACCCGATTGTTTTTGGCTGGAAAGATTTCATGGATTTTTGTATCTCTTCAATTATTTTTTTTTTGTATTCCAAAACCATATGTCTGTATTTGTGCACTATATATGTATATATATGTGTTTGTGTGTGTTTGTGTGTATATATTATTATTCACACAAAACCAGATGAATCGAGCACCTTTTCAACTGAAAGTGCCACTACGGAACAAAAGTGCTCATTTCACCATTGGAAGTATTAAAAAAAAAAAAAAAGATGATAATAATAATGTTCATCCAAAACTTGATTCACGAGTGGAAAGGAGATACAAATCGGTGATGAAAAGGGATATTTGTCTCCCTGATTATATATCTGGGCTCATAGTTTTTGCAAATTTTTAAAGTTTTTCTGTATTTTTCACATAGCATTTTATTGTCAGTGTCCAAATTCTTTGCACCTTTTTCTGATGCCCAGGGGAAAATTAAGCATTTTTAAGGGCATAGAAGGTATTTTTTTTTTTTTTTTTTTTTTATTTTTAAATTTTTACTGTTTTTTTTTTCTTGGCTCTGTGTCAGCAGGTCCTGCAACATAATGCTTTGCACCGTGCTGCAGCCCTTTCTGGCAACATAGGGGTTAAGCACAAGAATTCCAAATGTATTTGCACCTTTCAAATTGATGAGAACTAAGACATGGAGAAGTAGACAGATTTTTGCTGTTGTGTTGTTTTTTTTTTTTTTTTAGCGCTGTCTTCTTTGCACATGTGCCACGATGATTTTACATTTGTATGATATGTATATGATATATCTTTTTAAAAAAAAAAGTCAAGCACTATTTTTTATGGGAATTTTCTTTCCTTTTTTTTTTTTTTATAGCAGCAAAAAAAAAAAAAAAGTGGATGTGATCATTTAGATATGATATGCTATGGTGCTAAAGTCGTCCAGAGGGAAAGAACTTGGGTGATGTTGTGGAATGTAGTCTGGCATCCATAAAATAACCAGCCAGGTTAACTTGTAGCTTGTGGAAAGGGTTAGGCTGGCAACCGGCCTGCCTTGCCAGACCTCCATGATAATGATCCTGGCCATAGCATGAAAAGTGACATAGAACTTGAAAAAAAATAAAAATATGATACTTTTCATTTTAGGAAAAGTGTATGTTTTTCTCCTTCCTCTGAATAGTGTAGGGGGTGTTATTCAAAAATAAAGCCACTCATCCTTATCTGCATTATTATTGCTGTATCCATAGGCTGTAACGAAGGGGGAAAAAAGGGAATTTTGTATTATGCCGCACACACGCAGTAGCTTTTCTCTAAAACATTCTTCTGCGGTAGCGGTCAGCAACCTTGGCCCTCCAGATGTTTTGGAACCACATCTCCCTTGATACTGAACCACTCAATGGGTTGACCAAGTCTCATGGGAACTGTAACTCCAAACCAGCCAGAGGGCCAACGTTGCCTACCCCTATTCTACGCGGACATATTGTATTATCTTGCATACTAGATGGTTATGATGTTCCATTATAAATAGAAAAAAAAAATGGTTTTATTTTAGAATAAAGAGCAATGGCTTCAAAAAAATTTAATTAAAAAAAAAAAAACCACTAACACTGAATTTACACTCATGGCTTCTTTAGGTCCAGGTGGTGTGTGTAAATTATCTTAAAACCAATTAATTAATCCTACATTTTGGGAAAGGATTTAATCTGGAGTTAAAAAGTTCTAGGTATATTTCATTTTTCAAAAACAAAAATTTACAAGAGGCCTTAAAATCTGTTTAGTAGCACTGGGTGAAATATCAATTAAACCTGCAAGATAGGTTCTGTTTGGAATTGAAAATTCTTTCTGCCGGGCAAAACAAGGCGGACTATTCATTGACTAGTAAACTGGCAAGTGGCGTGCAGCATTTATGCCAAAAGTCCCTAGAAGGAAAAAAAAATTCTCCGCTAGACCGTTTTCCCCCAAACTGCCTGCCGATCGACTAAAATTAGGTGAAAAGACCCCATTATACCAATGTCTTACCAGCATGCCTGTTACAATGTGGAATTAGATTTTGACAAGACTAATCACTATTGGGGCTTCTCGTCCACAGATGAAGCGAATAATGACATCATCCAGCACAGTAAATATTTCCATAGAAAGTTGAGTTTGGCAGTAGGTCTAACGTTCAGTCATAAGAGATTAGGGTTACTTACTGTCTTGTTTCTGTACTCATTAAAGGATCAGGTTGGTTCTCATGTCTTCCGATTAATTACTGCTAAAAATCCAAGCACAAGCAATAAACAAATTTCATATTACATACATAACTTTCATGTTCTACGGCAGAACATTCATTTTACAGGGAAATCGATAATTAGTTTACTGTAACCCAACTTCTTGTAGAAAAGTCTCCAAAGTCAGATGCTCTCCCAAAAGAACATAGAATTAAACAAGGATCATTCTGTCAATGAATGCAATATATGCAAGGCAAAATAGGTTTTGTCTTGCCGAACCGAAAGGAAGGCAATCCAACTTTTCTGTTGTAGTTAAATAGGGATTTTTAGACTCTGAACCCCAAATTGCAAAGGGTGAAAAACCAAAAGAATGGCCAACTTAGAACAATTTTCTAAAATTTCAATTTGCTACATGAAAATGCTTAGAAAATATAACCCCATATATTTTAATACCCAAGTCCACCGTTGCACAATTTAGATATACTTAAAAAATCAAGCTCAGGTACCATCCCCAACAGTGGATCAATGGAGTAAGGTCTCTTGCTGTACCGACCCAACCATGCAAAATGAAATATAAAACTCCGAAGTCCAAGTGAATTCAAGTGGATTTATTCCAACACCAAGTAAAACAGACGATGTTTCGCCCACAGCTTGACAAAGACCAATTGGAAGACCAATTGGAATAAATCCACTTGAATTCACTTGGACTTCGGAGTTTTATATTTCATTTTACAATTTAGATATAGGTAGGATTATGTGACAAATATAAATTGTCAATCCCAAACTATCTTGTTAATAATTAATTTTTTTATTTGTTTCACAATGTCAATCTGACTTAAACAATTATTTAAAAAAAAAGAACAATATATATTACTGGACTGATTGACATACAGTACATCAAACGTTGTTATTAATTCACTTTGTTTGGATGTCAGGTTTAAGGGTAATGACATTGGACAGAATGTGAATTCTTAGACCAAATGAGCCCACCAGAATTTGTAACATGTTTTTATCATAAATGATATTAAATAAAGGGGTTTATATCACACAAAATATCTACATACCTATAAGCTAACATAAGCAGCTTTATAAAATTCAGACTAATTATCATTTAAATAGCTCCCTTTTTTCATTTATTGACAGAACTCCTGCAGATCAACCTTCAGTGATGAGCAAGTTGAGTGGGCAAATATTGCCAAGTATAACATTTATAGACATTGCATAAGTACTTCATCAGCTGCAACTAAATAGTTGTCTTGATGTCTGATGCTTTCATAATAATTTTTACCTTTCAGAATCATTGATTCAAACAGCATCAGCAACTGGGTTAGACTGTGAGAAAGAATAAGGGTTGGATATGCCAAAGCCTATCGGCAATAATTCTTAGCCTTCTACAAATGAACCAGATTAAAACCTCATACTGCCTTGAGGATTAAATACTTTACACCACCACTAGAATCCAAATATTACAAGTTTCTGATGTTATAAAATAGACACCCCTTTCATATATCAGAGGAATTTCAATTCAGGGATAAAATAATAGAAGATGCACTGCCGTTTCCAAGAAAGGATGGTAACAAGAATTTCCATTCCAGCTCAGATTCCGTTGACTTACTTCTCTTAGATTTGGAGCTTCTGCTTTAAAATCATTTGATAGTCTGTCATTTATCTGACTATAATAAACTAGTGAGACTTAAGACAAGTGACACTCAACCCTCTTCCAATGGGACCAACCATTTTGTTGAGTGGATCTATGTCCCACATGATATCAAGTACTAAATCTCTAGGTTGATGAAGGTCCGCTTGAAGGATGGTTGGAGCACTCTTTATTGGGTCCGCATTAGTATCCCTGTGTAATCTGCAGTGATGATGAGCATTCCCAACTTGCCAGGTTGACTAGCTTGTCATCGATGTCCATCACTGGCAAGGTAGTATCATAGTATAAGGTCTAGGGAGGTCCGTTTTGTGTCATAACCAAATTTCAATTTTTTCCCCTCTTGGTTCTAAGAGTTTTTCCTGGTTTTGCACAGGTTTTCTCTGTTGTAGAGCTTAATGTCTATCCACTAAATGCTGCCATGTACAGAATTCTGTAGGTAGCTTTTAGAATCAATTTTGCAACATCATTGCAGGTCCTTATCTGGCAAAGGTGTTTGCATCATATAATATCAGCCACGCAAGTATGAATGCAACAAACGTAGGTAGCAGAACTGTATAACTGGTTGATATTGCTCTGCTGCCTAATCGACACCGTATAAAGTATAAAAAAAAATGGGAAGACTACTTGAATTGTACAATATTTCACATTAAGAATGAGAATTGTGGGCTTGGGTGGGAGGGCTCCAGGGCAGAGGAAGTAATTAGGTATTTTTTTTACTGTGTAATCCATTTTTTTATATGATATTAATATTATTATCTTGCAATGTTGAGCCATGATACCTTTTTGTTTTATAAAAAAATTAAAAAAATACAAAAAAATGACTACACTGCAATACGAAAGATGCGAAAGAATAATAAAAAAAAAAAAAACAGCCTTATTTATTGATGTTACAAAATGAGGAGGGATTCTAGAACTCAAAATTGTCCAAATGAGTAAAAACAAAATTCAAAACTGTCAAAGAGGGAGCAACTTTTTTGATGTCTTATTTTGTACTTCTGGTTTGTACCTTTTTGAAAAGAACTTTGTATACGCTTTGTACCAAAAAAAGGAGAAAAAAAAATCTGAAAGAAAAAAAACTATAAGATAAAAACCATGTAATGATAAACGGTAATAAAAAAAAAAACAATAATACATAATGCATATTACTACTTGTGGTTCATAAATCATCTTTCAGATATAGCAAAAGTTACATTTCAGCTTTGGATAACACCTTGCTAGAAAATACAGCCGGTCTGAGCTATTCCTATATTGAAAACCCAACATTTTATTTGCATTATTTCTTTTTTTTCCCCCAAAAAAAAAAAGAGAAATGGGAATTTTTTCAGGTTTATCATCTGAAAATACCTGATCATTATTTGAACGCCTGAGCTTCACAATATGGGAATGAGTTACAGTAAGAAACGTTAAAACATGTTCTTGTCAGCTTTACTGGAGTGGGTTCTCCAACTTGGACGTACCAACGAATATTTCCGTAGACCAGCCTGAAACCAAGCAAATCCATTATCCAACAGACTACTTTGTTTGACTCTCATAAGTCTACAGTCCTAGTGTTAAGGATTTTCATATATTGTACAATAATCTGTCCATTTAATGGAGGAGCTGTTTATGTGTATCAGAAGGACTTCATCGGTGATTATATAGACGGAAATATCATCTATGTCGATTTTCAGGCTTTTGTTTTTTTCCGATTTTAGTACACCTGTCACAATATTGTATCATACACTTTCTGCCTTACTTACTGGAAAAATGAATAAAAAACAAAAAACAAAGCAATTATTGATGCAACTGACTATTAAGGGTCTATGTTTCATAGAGCCAAAGTGCAGTGCCATTGATGTCCGCCATTTTGGAGGCCTCTATTGAACTGGAACAGCCATAGTTACATGGATGGATTTAGTGGCCTCTGCACTATATGAAGGAAGAGTTTTATACGCACTGCTGCTGGACTGTTGGCTTTTCTTATGCACAACTGATGGATTTTTTTATTGGCAAGGTGAGGATGTGTGTCCAAACTTGCCAAAACTGTGCACTCAGCATAATATGCAACTCAACAACGCCCAGATTCTGCACCTATTGTACCTTTTTTTTGTAATATCATATCAATAAAGCAAATCTATTGTACCATGAGGAAATATTGTCTTCGTTATTTATCATTCTTCTAAAATTTAATGGTTCGGTACTGGGTATTGGTTTTATTCAGTGAGAAGAATTTTAAAATGCTCCTTTTTACAAAAGACTAACAGGGTTATTCAAAGAGAATCGAGAAGTTACCGCACGTTCGGTGAGTTTTCGTTCTCTTCAATTCTGTTCGATTTGGCGATCCCATTTCGGCAACTCAATTTTGGCAGTAGATAGTAAATTTATAGTAAGACATACAATAGGTATAAAAACTCAAATATTTCTTATTTTCTATAATTCATTAAAAAATGATTTTACAGTAAACCACTGGTTTCTGACCATGGTTTTTTTGAAAATCACTTGCAGGGTTATTCAAAGAGAATCGAAAAGCCACCGCGCGTTCGGTGACTTTTCGTTCTCTTCAATTCGGTTCGATTTGGCGATCCCATTTCGGCGACCCTGCGGTGTATTCAGCAAGCACCACAGGGCCGTAGTGCAGGGAAAAGTCACCGCAAACCTGTTGAAAACTCGCCGCAAAACCCAGCGAATGCACACCGAAAACCCGCAAAAATATCCCGGATTAACCCCGCCGGAAAAACCCGAGCAGGAGCCAATCACACACACCCGCCAGAAAAACCCGACACCGCAGACGAATGGAGTGAATAGATTAAAAAAACAGTTTGCTTGAATGTTTGAAAAGTGAAACGCTGTTTGCAAAGAAACTACTGAGTGTCTGAAATTTACATATGAGGTCCAGGGAATGATAATAAAAAAGGGCTGTTGCAGAAAAAATAAGTAAAGTTAAAAAAAAATCCCAAAAAATGCTTAAAATATACTAAAAAGTCTATAAATAAAGAGACTGTTTACTGCAGAATATTATAATCAATGGATTATTAGATATTGAATTAAAATGGGAAGATTTTTAACATTGAAGAATATGGGATTCGCCTGAATAAACCTGCCGAATGAAACCACCGAATGGCAGGGCAATTCGGCAACTTTTCACTGCTGGGTTTTGTTCTCTGAATAGCCAAAACATTGATACTCTATGGGGATTTCACTGCCCTCGAACAGGCACCGAACAGCCACCGTATGTGCAGGCAATTCGCCAGGATTTGGCGAATTGCCTGCTCTCTGGATAGCCGAATGGCCAAGAAAGGTAACCGAACGCTGATTTTCAGCGTTCGGTTCCCTTTTGGCAGCCATTTGGATCTCTTTGAATAACCCTGTATAAAGCACGAGATAAAACACAAAAACATTGGTAAAAACAAGTTCAATTACTTTATTTCTGTGGTGTTTATGGTTAAGGATGTCGCTCCTAGTCCAATCATGGAGAAGACACTCTTACCTCTCTTAACTGTTTCATAATAACAACAGTACGAATAATAATAGAAATTTAAAATATAAATCTCCTGAGGACCAATGGGAGTTTTAAATAACAGGTTCCAGAATTAAATATCATGCTTCAGGGCTTCCATCAGAAATCTTGGGGCCCTTAATGAACCGCTGTTGGGGACCCTCTTCCTCAGATGCCTAGTGATTGAGTATACTAAAAGCATATTGCCTCCACTTCTCCTTACCCGATTTTACAGGAAGTGGGCTAAATTCCTGGGGGTCCAACAAAGGGATATAGAGTGTTCTGTGATGGGGGTAGCATTGATCTGCATACTAATCGCTCTCGAGTGATGAGTCAGCGGCCCACTGGCAAATTTGTTATTATCTTGGTGGGGCAGTCCTTGGTGGCATGGTGGCATGACCCTTTTATTTGTGGCACTTAGACAAGCTGCACGGGGTTTGGCGAAGGCCTGGGCCCCCTTTAGTCAATCAGACCCAGTATATACCATGGACTATCACTCTCCTGATGGCAGGTCTGTCCTGATCCAATGATGTTCTACACCAATGTGTTCCAAACCTGACTACAGGACCTGCTGACAGGCCAGGTTTGCCAGACATCTGAAGCACAGCACAAGCGACATCATTTGCTGCTCAGTGATTGCAGGATTCAGTTGACATTTCCCCAAGATGATCCTTAAAATCTGGCCTGTTAGTGGGTCCTCAGGACAGATTTGGAAAACGTCGTTCCTACACTAACCTTGTTTTGCTATTAAAGTTAAATTTGTGCTGGTATTCAAAATGTTAATCCTTTCTCGCCGTGGGGCGTACCATGCCGTCCCCACGGCGGGTGGGCTGGGGCGGGATTGCACGCCCTACTAGCATTTATGGGCTGTGACAGTCCCACCCACCAGATGGGGCGAACCACAAATCATTGGCTGCCATGTCCCCTGCAGCCAAAGACGTGTGCTGCGCATCAGCTGCGTAGGCGGGCCAGAGGAGGGGCCCGCCGTATCAGCTAGCTAGCAGGGAACTAGTACTATTACTCCCTGCGGTAACGCCACATCGCCAGGCACGACCCGCCAGTAGATAAGGGTTCAATTATCACTTGAACAAGTCCAAAAGCAAAATTAACATGTATCTAGCAGAGCGGGAATGATTGTCACTACATGACAACTAAAAGAAAACATCTATAGGGTAGAAAGGGTCAGATCCATTAAACTGGACAGTTTTTTAACTTTTATTACTAGGCAACTTTATTAATAGGCAAATATGCTTAAAAATTTGTACATTACATTAAATCCTCCCTTTAGAAATGCAGAAGTATGTGGTTTTCCTAAAATACTGAAAGAGCTATTCAGAAAGCGCTGGTGTTTCCCGACGTTGCAAACATCAGCGAAAAGAAATCACTGTTGTTATAACCATTACAAACTGACAGCGCTTCACAAAAGAGAAATCCATACAGCCACAGGAGAAGCTTCACTGTGAAGCTTCTTCTGCAGTAGCCAGCCTGGATTTCTTTTTTAAAGTGCATGTGTTTTTTTTTTTTTCTAAAAATTAAGATTTTTTGCTGTTGTTTGTAACATCGACAAACACTGTCAGGCTTATTCAAAGAGAATCGAAAAGTCACCGCACGTTCGGTGACTTTTTGTTCTCCTCAATTCGGTTCGATTTGGCGATCCTATTTTGGCGACCCTGCGGTGTATTCAGCAAACACCACAGGGTCCCCGAATTGCAGGGAAAGTCACCGCCGAAAACTCACCGCAAAACCTGGCGAATGCACACTGAAAACCCACACACCCGCACACCGAAAAACCTGAATTAACCCCGCTGAAAACACCGGGAAAAAAAAGCAGGAGCCGATCACACGCAGCGCAGCCACCGGAAAAATTCGACACCGCAGATGAATGGAGTGAAAAAAAACAAAACTGTACGCTTGAATGTTTGAAAAGAGAAACGCTGTTTGCAAAGAAACTACTGAGCGAATATGTTTGAAATTTACATATGAGGTCCAAGGAATGATAATGAAAAGGGCTGATACAGAAAAAAGAACAAATGTTTTAAAAAAAAATAAAAAATAAAATAGAAAAACAAATTGGCAAAAAAATCCCGAAAAATGCTTAAAATATCCCAAAAATCTAAAAATAAAGAGACTTTTTACTGCAGAATATTATAATGAACGGTTTATTAGATATTGAGTTAAAACGGGAATATTTTTAACATTGAAGCCTGAATTCACCTGAATAAATCTGCCGAATTAAACCACCGAATGGCAGGGCATTTCTGGAACTTTTCACTGCTGGGTTTTGCTCTCTGAATAGCCGAAGCATTGCTTCTCTATGGGGATTCACTGCCCTCGAACAGGCAACGAACAGCCACCGTGTGCAGGCAATTCGCCAGGATTTGGCAAATTGCCTGCTCTCTGGATAGCCGAATGGCCAAGAAAGGTAACCGAGCGCTGATTTTCAGCTTTCGGTTCCCTTTCGGCAGCCATTCGGATCTCTTTGAATAACCCTGTGTCACTTTCTGAATAAACCAGTAACTTTTTAATTTCTGGTTTAACCCCTTAAGGGCCGCTGACGTACCCTGTACGTCCTGTCCACAGGTCTCCCTTAGACCCGCGGACGTACAGGGTACGTCAGCGGCGCCTAATCCCCCTCCCGCCCGATACTCACCTCCCTCGCTGGATCCCACGGTGATCTGGCAGGGAGGAAGCCTGCCCATGTGATTTACATGGGCAGGCGAGGCTGATGACGTCGCCACACTGCCTGGTGACGTCATCAGCAGGCATCCCCATGCAAAGCAATGGAGGGGAGGGGGGGCTCATTCGGAGCCCTCTATCTCCCCAACCATTGCAGCTATGGAGATGCTTTTTACACCGTTGAAAAGGGGAGAGTCTCCCCTTTTCAGCCATGTATAGCATTAACCATTTCAACGCCGGATCACGTTTCGGCGCCAATTGGCGCCAAAACGGGATTCGAACCTGGAGGGGGGCTGACATCTTGGATGTCAGCCAAGCCTCCAGGTCCCCCCCACCCACTGACAACCTCACCATATGTGTGAGGATGTCAGTGGGCCAGTTAACCATCTAGCTGCCATGTAGAGATAAGGGGATCCTAAGGATCCCTTTATCTCCCGATCCATGGCAGCTAGATGGTCATATTTGACATCATTTGAAAGGCCTGATTATGGCCTTTCAAATGATACCAAAGATGATCGGGTTTGTTTTAAAAAAAATAATAAAAAAGAATAAAAAAAAAATAATAAAAAAATTTAATAAAATAAAAAAATGATTTTTTTTAAAAAGTTTTTTTTGTCTGGGGGGTTTAATTAAATAGGACCTAGGCTGTCATCTAAAAATAGTTAGCACAAAACGGTCAGAATGAGCGCAGCGCACATAGGTGAACTGTCTCAGCAGTGAAGGGGTTAAAAAGCAAACGCATGTAAAAATTGGGTATTTCTAGTCTCGGGACAAAATTTTGAACCTATTTAGCCGGGGTCTTTTTTAGTGGTTGTAGATTTTGGGGATTAAATTACGAAAAAGTGTGTTTTTACCATTTTTTCCTCATATTTCATATTTTTTTTATAGTAAATTATTCGATATGATGGAAATAATGGTATTTATAGAAAGTCCATTTAATGGCGGGAAAAACGGTGTATAATATGTGTGGGTTGAATAAACGAGTAAGAGGAAAATTTGACCTAAACACTAACAGCGCAGAAACGGAAAAACAGCAGCGGTCACTAAAAGACGGATTTGTGTAAAACCGCCCGGTCACTAAGGGGTTAAATTAGACCTACATTTAAAATTTTAGCAAGACAAAAGATTCAAGTTAATCAATGTAGGGTAATGTTTGATATAAAAGGAGTACTTTATGTTTTTGTGTGTGGCCGTTCCCAAAAACAGTGCATTCTTTGAAGAATTGAGGCCTAACTGATACAATATGTTGAACAGATCTCAGACTAAGAAAATCAGCTAGAACTATGGGTACACACTATAAATCACTCAAATCATGACAGGAAGACTGCGCGGAAATCAAAGCGAGCAGAGGGTGTCCGGAATGATGACTCTCTTCTCACAGCTGTCCTACTCATTGCGGCATGCCGCAGTCATGAAGGAGACAGAGCAAACTTAAGAAAAGATTTCCTCCATTTTTCACTTTGTATAGGTCAGGGAAAAAACTGAAAAAACTGAGAGGAATTTGCCCTGTTGAAGGGGAAAGTGTTTTTTCCCTTGACAGTGGCACTTTAAGCCAAAATGGCAGCTCCCTTGCAATTGAAAACATAGCAAGTAACGCCTACAGTGTTTGAATGCAAGAGTATGCATGGGGACATTTTATGAAGGCAATCCAATAAAATAAAGAGAAAATAAACCTATTTAAGGAAAATTTAATGTAATAACATGAGTACCACCTTCATAAATTGAAGCTTAGTAAGTATTTTTATGATTTAAAAGAATACCACTTAGGCCGGGTGCACACTAGACGTCTTCTTGTGCACACTAGTGCGCTTTTTGACGCACTTACCGGCGTCCGCCGCAGTGTTGTGATGCTGCGGATAGGGCCGGTCACATGCTTGCGCGCGCGTAGCATGCGTGCGTCTAGAGATCCCCACCGTCGATGCGCTAGGATGCGCTAGGATGCGCGTCAACGGGGCTGCAAAGCGCGATCCTCCATAGGAGGATCGCGCTTTGCAGCGCTGAGGGGGGCAGGCGGGCGTCGAGTGGACGCCGGTGCGTTAGTGTACGTTAAAGCAAACGCCTAGTGTGCCCCCGGCCTTAGATTTTCACTTTTTAGTGTGTATTTTTATGTTTATATCGATCCGTTTCTAACTTTCTATAACAGCAGAAAACATTAGAAGTTGCTAAAAAGTAATGGTTTCCCATTACTTACATCCCTGACGTGCCTACGATTTCTTTTTACTGACCTTATCATATTTTCTACATTCTTATCAGTGGTCTGAGTGACCGTGAGCTGAATTTTGGAAATACTCTTCCAACAAACCGGAGGCATCTGTTTGGTTTGTTGATAAGCTAGGAGTTTGTTTGCTTCACAGCTGCCACATAACTTCGTAGGGAGTGAAGTGATTAAAAGTGTAACACGCTGATATCTTATCCCTAGTGATTTGTTACGCAGGGCTCCCCACACCCTGGGCATGCTATCCTGGGTGCAAAGTCAAATGCCACGATTTCTTCAAGGCCTTCAAAGTCGTCATAAGGAGGGCTTTATTTATGGAAACTGCCTCAAAGGGAGCAGATGGCAGATGCCCGCTGCCAACTCTGAAACGGAAAACACTTTGGGATTCAGCAAGCCTTCAAATTTAGGAGAGATCATAAGGGTAAAAGTATGATCATCATGCATATCAATATGCTGGTTTTCAGTGTTACTGACTGATACTCCTATCCCTCTGCCGGAAAACCAAACCGAAAGGCGGAATGCTAAAATTAAACATATAGGGCCCTATTACTTAGTTGACGGTAAAGTGAAGACAGTAAGCAGGATAATGTGCGCCTGCAGATTTTCCCTTACTGTCTCCACTTTAGTGTCATATTTCGGGGTAGGCGCTAACTAGCCACCTTGCCACGGAAAGCAGAACTAAGTTGACGAATGCTAACAGTGGCGCTCCGCACCGTGAGTGTCTGCTTTTGGAGTCCATAGTAATCCATGGAGCTTTGAAGCTGTGAGCTCTGCGCGAGCACGCAATCGTGAGATCGCGCAGAGCTGCGGAGTGATCGTGGAGGGAGGCTAGGGAGGGAGAAGAAGAGGCGGAACGAGTCGCTCTTTTCACTGAGGGATGAGAGGTGAGTATGGAATTTAATGGGGGGTTTAGAGCATCTTAAATGATTTTGCATTTGCAGAATCATTTAACACCAGCTTTTAGAATGTGTTAAAATTTGTCAATTTGCGTCCTGACGGTAACTTGTACCTGCACTTTGTAATACCTCCCGTCTCGAGACGTTAAAAAATGATTTCGCTGCCCATGTAAAATACAGCAGACACAAGGTACAGTAAGCTTGTGCAAGCTGCGAGACTCTAACTGATTCCAATCCAGCGTAGCTTAAACTATGGAATATCGATGCCAGACAGTAAATTTACTAATCCTAGTGCTAACGCTTACATATAGAGGCACTACGGTAACAATATCTATGTAACAGGACCATAGTCGGTACAAAATACTCAACTCAGCGGAGTTCAGTTGAAGATGAATGTCAGATTTGAGTGGCTGTCAATCATATCCGCCCAGGAGTCATGGAAAGAAAATCAAATAACCTCCCTGGCGGTTTTCCCGAGTGTGGCTCGGGGTTAAATTTCACTGCTGAAAGCGGTAACCCCAAGCCGCACTGGGGCAAGATACATACCTGTACCTGCACTCCCTCGCTGACCTCCTGAAATCACATTCTCCTCCGTGCGATTGCAGCGTCCTGCTTCCTCGCGAGAAGGGAACCAGGAAGCAGGCAGTGGCGTAGCATGGGGGGGCTGGGGGGGCTGTGGCCCCGGGCGCAGTTTTCTTAGGGGTGCATAATTTCAAAAGAAATCCATGTGAGAGCTGGGGCAATATCCATGTGAGAGCTGGCTGGGGCAATATCCATGTGAGAGCTGGTGCAATATCCATGTGAGAGCTGGCTGGAGCAATATACAGGTGAGAACTGGCTGGGGCAATATTCATGTGAGAGCTGGGGCAATATCCATGTGTTAGCTGTGGCAATATCCAGGTGAAAGCTGGCTGGGGCAATATCCATGTGAGAGCTGGCTGGGGCAATATCGATAACGTGTCCACAGGTTGGGGGGGCGCACAATTCTTGGCTGGCCCCGGGCGCTGACAACCCACGCTACGCCACTGGAAGCAGGACACCGCGATCGGCCAGTGGAGAATGTGACTGCAGGGGACAGCGAGGGAGCGCAGGTACAGGTATGTATCCAGCCCGAGTGTGGCTCGGGGTTACCACTATCAGCAGTGAAATTTAACCCCGAGCCACACTCGGGAAAACTGCTAGGGAGATTAAAAAGATTGTTCCGATTCTGACATATAAAATACACTATATTGCCAAAAGTATTTGCTCACCTGCCTTGACTCGCATATGGATGGGTGAGCGAATACTTTTGGCAATATAGTGTATGTCAGAATCGGAATGCCAGGGAGGGTAAGGGATTATTCACTAAGTGGTTAGTTCTTGAACAGTCGCCAGGCCCTACATGTAGTTCTGAAAGCACACATTCTATGCTAATGGGCAGTGGCTGAAAAATAAACCAAAAATAATAAAATAAAATAAAAAAGTGTCATATTAGATGAACTGCCTCGGATAGGTTAACGGATTCTTGTCTTGGAGAATTTGAATTATACATTTTGTATCACCTTCCCTGTGCTCTCCCTCTGCATGAAATAGTAGTACTATGTGTCCAGGAAAACATGGCTGAAAATTAACTTTTAACTCCCTGCAAGTAAACAATGTGTACCTAGGCACCATGATGATATGATAAATGCACACACGTTCCTGTTCATGGCCAGTTTGGATATTTGCAAGCTATTACCTGTGAAATCTCTGCTCCTGGTGAACCCACCACCCAAGTGGATAACCAGTGGTGATACAATCCTACTGGTTTCCATGTAGGGATGCCAGATCAGCCATTTTCTCTGGACAGTATTCAGACAGAGAGGCCTTGATTTGGGCAGACTGATCACTGGCTGGATGGGGTCTGTGGGAGTTAATTACACAAGGTTAACTTGAGGCTCATTAAATAAGTTGTGAATTAATACGGTGAAGAAGTTGAAAGGATACATGGTTGGTTAAAATTGCTCTCCCTTTCACTGGCACATGAGTCAGGTTCGGGTAACTCATACTTATTCATGCAGTGGGAAGGTACATACATATCTATCATATGGTGCAAGACATAAATCAGTTGCCTAATCAAGGCAGATCACCTGAGATCCCTTGTTGCTTTCTCAGCTGCAGCATACAAATTCTACATACTGCATTACTTTTCAATATTACATAAATTCAGTCCTGGAAAAAAATGGAGGCTCTGGCAAGTAACTGATTTCCCTCTTGAAGCATTTAAATTATAAATGCTGTAAGGCAGCCTCTCCCCTGCTCTCTGTCTCTGCATGAAACAGGAATACAGTTGTGTTCAAAATTATTCAACCCCCACTGAAATTGAGTGTTTTGGCCAGTTTGACATTGATTTTGATCATTCAGTCATCTTGCTTACAATTAAATCAAAGAGGCACGTGTAGGTCAGGCAAATATAACATAACATTTATAATGAAATAACCACAAATGTCTTTTCTGTGCTCACATCATTATCAGTTTTATTCAACCCCCAAGTGACATTCAATCTTAGTACTTAGTACAACATCCTTTTACAGTTATAACAGCTTTTAAACGTGAAGCATAGCTTGACACAAGTGTCTTGCAGCGATCTACGGGTATCTTCGCCCATTCGTCATGGCAAAAGCCTCCAGTTCAGTCACATTCTTAGGCTTGCGCACTGCAACTGCTTTCTTTAAGTCCCACCAGAGGTTCTCAATCGGATTTAAGTCAGGTGACTGTGATGGCCACTCCAAAATGTTCCAGCCTTTAATCTGCAACCATGCTCTAGTGGACTTGGAGGTATGCTTGGATCATTGTCCTGTTGAAAGGTCCAACGTCTCCCAAGCCTCAGGTTTGTGACAGACTGCATCACATTGTCATCCAATATCTCCTGGTACTGAAGAGAATTCATGGTACCTTGCACACGCTGAAGCTTCCCTGTACCTGCAGAAGCAAAACAGCCCCAAAGCATGATTGACCCCCCGCCATGCTTCACAGTAGGCAAGGTGTTCTTTTCTTCATAGGCCTTCTTCTTCCTCCTCCAAACATAGCGTTGATCCATGGGCCCAAACAGTTCTAATTTTGTTTCATCAGTCCACAGAACACTATCCCAAAACTTCTGTGGTTTGTCCACATGACTTTTGGCATACTGCAGTCGACTCTTCTTATTCTTTGGAGACAGCAAGGGGTGCGCCTGGGAGTTCTGGCATGGAGGCCTTCATTACGCAGTGTGCGCCGTATTCTCTGAGCTGAAACTTCAGTACCCACATCTGACAAATCTTTTCTCAGTTCCTCAGCAGTCACAAGGGGACTTTTCTCCACTCTACGCTTCAGGTAGCGCACAGCAGTCGAAGTCAGCATCTTCTTTCTGCCACGACCAGGTAGCGTTTCAACAGTGCCCTTTGCCTTGAATTTGCGAATGATGCTTCCTATGGTCTCTCTTGGTATGTTTAACATCTTTGCAATCTTCTTATAGCCATTGCCCTTCCTGTGAAGAGTAATCACCTCTTCTCTTGTCTTCCTGGACCATTCTCTTGACTTCACCATGTTTGTAACCACACCAGTAAATGTCTAGAAGGAGCTGAGTATCACAGTCATTTTAAAGTTACCTAATTGGTGCTTATTATGCTTTATTGCTGCTCCGTGACATCCACAGGTGTTTTCAATACCTGATTGAAAACACTTGAATGAACCTCTGTTCTTCAGAGTGGTAGTCTTTAAGGGGTTGAATAATTGTGTCAATGAAGAATTCACAAAAGAAACATTTACTACTGTATTACAAAACCAATTGATGTAATTTTAGTTGCATATGGTTCTTTAAAAAGTCCTTGTAGGATTTCATTCTGAATACAATTACAAATGTACACTAAATTCCCTAAAACCCTTTACAGCATTGGGGGTTGAATAATTTTGAACACAACTGTATGTGTACAGAAAAACATTGCTGATCTAGCATGTCTATTGCACATACGATCTTGCGATATCACGAATACCAGCGGAAGGGCACCGGAGAAATATTTGTTATCTGTGTCCTTCCAGCTTTGTAAGAAGAGGCAGCTGATTACGCTCTCTTCATTAAAAACATCTATTGTTTTTTCATGTTATTTATTAAGGTACTACGTTATTTTTTTAACCCCTTCTCTACCAAGTGATTTTACAAAAAGCCATTGTGAGGAACCAGTGTTTTTAAAAAAAAAATAATTCTTAATTAATTATACAGTAAGAAATATTTGGGCATGTTCCTGATGTATTTCTTCCTGTAATAACATATTTGGCCAGTAGATGGTGCCATCTACTGCCAAATTGAGTTACAGCCCTTACAGTTGCAGCTTGTGTTCCCTGCTTAGGCTGCTGAATGTCCGATGTCAGGGCATTCATCATCAGCTGATTTTATACACAGGGTTATTCAAAGAGAATCGAGAAATCGGTGACTTTTCCTTTTCTTCAATTCGGGCCGATTCGGCAATCCCATATCGGCGACCCTGCGGTGTATTCAGCAAGCACCACAGGGCTGTCGAAGCGCAGGGAAAAGCTGCCGCAAACCCAACGAAAAGTCACCACAAAAACCAGCGAATGCACACCGAAACCCGCAAAAACATCTGGATTAACCCTCCGAAGACGCCGGAAAAACCCGAGCGGGAGCCGATCACACGCAGCGAAGCCACCGGAAAAAGCCGACACCGCAGACGAGTGAAGTGAATAAATTAGCAAAACAGTTTGCTTGGATGTTTGAAAAGGGAAACGCTGTTTGCAAAGAAACTACTGAGCGAAAATGTCTGAAATTTACATATGAGGTCCAGGGAATGATAATAAAAAGGGCTGTTACAGAAAAAATAAGTTAAGTTAAAAAAAAAAATCTGACTTTTTTGAAACAAAATAAATCCAGAAAAATGCTTAAAATATCCAAAAAATCTATAAAGAAAGAGACTCTTTATTGCAGAATTTTATAATGAATGGTTTATTAGATATTGAATTAAAACGGGAATATTTTTAACATTGAAGCCTATGGGATTCTCCTGAATAAACCTGTCGAATGAAACCACCGAATGGCAGGGCATTTCGGGAACCTTTCACTGCTGGTTTGTGTTCTCTGAATAGCCGAAGCAGTGCTTTTTTATGGGGATTTCACTGCCCTCGAACAGGCACCGAATAGGCACCGTATGTTCAGGCAATTCGCCAGGATTTGGCGTATTGCCTGCTCTCTGAATAGCCGAATGGCCAAGAAAGGTCACTGAACGCTGATTTTCAGCGTTCGGTTACCTTTCTCCAGCCATTCGGATCTCTTTGAATAACCCTGACAGTTTTAGCTCTTTGGCCATTATGCCCACAAGGCTTAAACTTTGGTGGCACCTTCTGCAGCCCGAAAGCAAATGAAATCTGCTTGCAGCAAACAAATCTCATTTTCTTTTAGACTGCAGAGCTGCAGATCGAGATATCTCGATATCGGGGCAGCAGATGGTGCCTATGAAGCCTGAGATATCTTGATCTCGGTAGTGAAGGGGTTAATTGTAAAATCAACTAATTGCAATAAAAAATGATATATTTTTTTTCTTAATACTGACTGATGGGAGAATCGTAGCCAGAAACCTATTTTACAAAGTACAGAATGTGTAAAAGCAGCCACATGAGTCAAGTGGTAACTGAAATTTGATTTAATTTGTAATTGCAAATTGCAAATAGGCCACTAGTATTTGTGAGTGAACTTTCAATAATTAAAGATGCACCTAACAGCATTAACTACCTGCTTAAAATAAGGGGTAACTTACAGGGTTATTCAAAGAGATCCGAATTGCTTGAGAGAGGTAACCAAACACTGAAAATCAGTGTTCGGTTACCTTTCCTGGCCATTCGGCTATTCAGAGAGCTGAAAATACGCCAAATCCTGGCGAATTGCCTGCACATACGGTGCCTGTTCGAGGGCAGTGAAATCCCCATGAAAAAGCACTGCTTCGGCTATTCAGAGAACACAAACCAGCAGTGAAAGGTTCCCCTAATGAACCGCCATTCGGTGGTTTTATGCGGCAAATTTATTCAGGAGAATCCCATAGGCTTCAATGTTAAAAATATTCCCGTTTTAATTCAATATCTAATAAACCGTTCATTATAAAATTCTGCAGTAAAGAGTCTCTTTATTTATAGATTTTTTAGGATATTTTAACCCTTTCGCTGCTGAGGCGTTTCACGCCTCTGTGCTGAGGTCATTTTTACCGGTTTTGCTCATCATGTTTAAACGTGTTTTGAAGGCTTATTTTAATATATGACCCAGACATATTATATATCGTTCTTTCTGTCAGACTCGGCAGATTCATAATATGTCATTATTATATGTATTCGTTATGTCCTGTCTGTATATTATAACAAAAAATGCAATAAAATATGAATTTTCAATAATTTACAACGTGTAAAGTGTTTTTTTTTCACATTTTAACATGCGAGCAATTGCGGTTATATTTTGTATGGGGGGCGCTTGTTAAAAAAATTAGAGATGGGGTCTCGTTACATTTTGTTTTGGGGGAAATTACGCGATTTTTAACAAACGCACCGCATACAAAAATCGTTAGTGCAGCATCATTGTTCACATTATAATTGAAATGGGAACAATATTGCTGCATTAACAAACCCAAAAAAAAATTTTTTTTTTTTTTTAGAATTTTTTTTTAAATTTTTTTTTATTTTTATTTTTAATTTTTATTTTTTTAAAAAACTTTTTTCACAGTGGTGTTTGGTATCGTTGGAACGGCCATGCGCTGGCCGATCCAACAGTACCAAACATTAACCCCTAGCTGCCACGGATCGGGAGATAGGGGGTTCATTGGAACCCCCTATCTCCACCGTTGGTGGCAGCTAGGGGTTAACTCCAGGACTGGCGTCATCGTGCATAGCTCGATGACGCCAGTCCTCAGGGGGAGTTCCCGGAGGCTTGGCCGACATCCAAGATGTCGG